>CAJINU010000018.1:578808-1068024 GCA_905178165.1 Amoebophrya sp. A25 | reverse complement strand
GGGGTTTGTTTGTTTTTGTGTCGGAGGTTTTGGGTTCGGGTGTTGGAGGTTTTGGGTTTGGGTGTTGGAGGTTGAGGTTTCCGAAGGGATGTGTTTGCAAAGTTTTATTGCTCTTAATATTATTACAAGTGACAATTATCATGATCCAAATTGACATTCTATAAAGTGCTTGATGTGCGAGAAGTGACTGTAGAAGAAAAAGAAGTTTCACTGTGATTGCAATATGATGCACTGCGGAAAGCAGCGTAGTGAAGTGTGTTCTTCTTTACTCGAGAAGAATCTGACAGCATTCCAAATTTTGATGCAGATATATTGGAGGTCCGACTTCTCATCGCATTCTCATTGTAAGGAATTGCCGTCGGTGTTTGGATTGGGCCTTTCGGCGAAAGATATCAAGAAACAACAAGAAGCGCACATCCGACCCACAAAAAACAGTGCACGTAGTTCTGTCAACATGGAATCGCGATGCGACGTAAACCTGAAGAATCCATCTCGGGCTGATGAAGACTCGCTTCGAGTTACGTTTTTGAGTTGTGACATTCTGCTGCTGAGACTAAATGACATTGTTATTTTTTCGCACTCATCTTCATCTACAACTACAACATTGAGCCAGATTCTTGTTCGGAGACTAAGGCGACGATCGTCAATAGATACTACTAACTAATATGATCTTTCATCTTTTGTTGGATTTTGAGCTTGCCACAATTCAACATGCTCTTTTTGAAGGTCGAGGAGAAATTAAGCATAGTGGGGAAATTGTTTCATGTACAGCACAGTGGCGAGAAAATTTGAAGCTGCATTTTGATGCGTGCTTCTCCATTCTGATCTGTTGGTTTTACATAAAAGACTTTTCTTTGGTTTGTCCTGCTCGATGAGTCAATTCATTGTAGAAGAGCTTCTAAGATGAAATAAAGATATTTATTTGATAGATGCTGGAAGGATAGAAGAATGAAGCGCGATTACTTAGTGAGAGTTTTTTTGAAGAATGTTTTTGACCCACATGCATCCTCCACTGAAATGGAGGATTAGCGGACGGCTTCGCAACGGACATATTTTCGTTGAAGGCTAAGAAGTTTGTCAAGAATGATCATTTCCATTTCTACAACGAAAAGGAAATACTAATGTATATTAATGTGTCGAAGAAACTATCATGACCAGTATATTTCTAGTCGTTGGTGCTTATCTTCGATTACAATAGGTCTACTCTGACAGACGCCTTATCAATCTAACTTTCGTCAGCTGTATTAACTCACACCTCAGAGAGCAGGTAGAATTAGGTATTCTTATGGTGATGAAGACAGCCAGCTCCTGTAGGACAGAACCTCAAATATAAGAGACAGAACTTGGTCATTGTTTCGCTTTCCCTAGAGCAAATCATAGCTCCTGGCATGATATCACCAGTTTTTAGAGCCTTGGTTTCAACAAACACGCTATTCGCAAAAGAAGTCAGGTCTTCTACCCACATCCTTGCGTTTGCGCCCTTCCATTAAGTAGAACATTTTTCGAGCACAGTTTTCTTTGATTGAATGATGTCAGTCATTGTGCCTCGAGAATCTCATCCTTTTGAAAAATTTGATAAATAATCGCATACCGAATAACACTCAAAATTGCAAAATTGGATTTCATACTAGACCTAGACTTAGAGCAGCACCTCCCTATTCTTAGACTAGTAGTCAAAGATGACTGTGTGTTGATGTATTCATTGTAACCATCCACATCATCAAGCCTGGTCGTAGTGATAGTTGTCTTTATCTCATAATAATTATGAGGCGTCGACTCTCTGTTCTGCCGTTTTCTGCACCCCAGGAGCGGGCGCAGCGACGACCGCGTCGGCGTCTGGGCCACTTGCTAGACCTGTTTTTGCTGGCAGTTTTTAGTGGTTTGTGCTTGGATTCAATATTTTATCAATCCCTTGCTGGTGTAGCTGCAGGCGGAGTTTCACGTTCACCTTCAACATCTTCTGACCACATTGCTGAACCTGAGGGAAGCGATGAGAGCGTATCTCCTGTGCAAATAAGAGGAGAACGGGGTCGATCGCGAGGAACTCGCGGGCGCTCGCCAACACAGCGTGCACCGCGGGGACCAGCAGCATCGGTCTCGTATGGAACAAGAGCAGCGGGAGAAGGAGCTGGCCCCTCCAGTTCTCGAGTTCCGCCTCCAACACTGTTGGCAACGAGCGCATCCTCTCGTTACAACTCGGAGCAACACTGGTACCTTCCAAAAGCTGGACCTATGCAAAAGGCTCCACCGATAGGAGCGAGTGAGTCGGATCGAACTGCATCTGCTAGAGCGGCAGTTGCTTATTCGGAATCTGCAGCCCAAAAAAGAAAGGGCACGACACGCGCAGCAGCAGAACCTCCAAGCAAGGCACCCCCCTGGTCTGCGCCTGGGCGGGCGAAGCCTGAAGCTATATTTAACCTCGCGCCGGGCTCTTCCACACACTCGTCAGAAAGCAGTAGCTCGTCGTCACCTTCTACGGCCGCAGCTTCACCGAAATTGTTGCCTGCCTATAGCACAACCGTAACACCTCCTGGAGGCACGGTTAGGTCAGTGAGAGGGGCTCCCGGTTTGATGGATTCGCCTCTAGGGGGTCCATGGGCCATCACAGGGGATTTTCTTCACTCAGAAGTGGCGACGACATATTCTCATCTTGATACAAGTGGATCATACTATGGAACTTCTTCTACTGCAGTTACAGGAGCAGCATTTCGAGATCACGATGCGCCTGTCGTGCCTCCGCAACGGCCGTCGCCCCCACCCGGTTTGTCAGGATTTGAAACTGTATCTCTGCCGCTCCGCGCACCGCGCAATCAGGACAGGAGAGGACTCGAGGAGCCGCAGCAGTTGCTCAATCGGCGGGTTGACGAAGTAGGCTTTGCCGGTGATCATGTGTCACAATCAAAAAGAGTACCTGGAGTTGAAACAGGAGAAGCAAGTAGAGACTCTACCTACCAGCTGTTTTCTCCTTTAGACCAAGGTCAAGCAGCTCGATCTCCGTGGCTGGGCTTCGGTCTCACTGGTCTTGCTCCGCTGAGTCCTTACGCAACTGGTGTGACTTCTGACGGAGGCGGCGTACTGCCTCCAGCTGCTGTTGGCGCCACAGTGAACGCCACAATAACAATTTCAGAGGAAGAAGCGGCAAGTCAGTTGCCGATCGGGCTATTGAACCCAGAAAGCGACGACATCATAGCACATGCACAGGAAGAGCTGCCGACGTCAAGAAGATTCATAGGCGGTGGCTTAGATCGAGGTCCTGATAAACTGATGACCCGAGGAGGAGCTGGAACCGCAGGAGATGCAAACTTCGAACAGCAATGGCCACGACGCGACACAGGCAGTAGTTCTCGTTCGCAAATCACTTCCGCGATTGAACAAGATCAAGCTGGCGTTGGCGCTGATGAAGCATCTCGTCTTGCAGATCAACACTTTGTTGCTCCAGACTCAAGACTTGAGGACGCAGCAGAGAACACCGATTCTCCAAGTCCAGACGACAATAATGGAGCAAGCGCAGTGTTGAGCTCCACATCTGGCGTAAGTTCTGATCAAAGAGAAACGGGTCGTCCTGACGCAGCACCGCATCCGCATGTGGTGAAGCATGGCGCCACCAATCTGCCTAGTGGCTTTCAGGCACGACTACCACCGCGGATAATAATTAGTACTTCTTTCATCTCGAACTCAACGCCTTCCAGTGCCACACCAGGCCCGTCTCCGAATAAAGTGAATGCGACCTCGCCGTTCAAATTAACTAGCTCTTACGGTAATGCTGTTGTCGACGCTTCTAATTCATTTGAAAACCAATTTGTGTCTGGTCCGGCTGTTTCCTTGTTCTTGTAGACTCTAGAGGTTTAGCTCTGAGCAGACATGATTCGTGGGCGAAATGATAACGAATTACTGCGTGCGCTCCTCGCTCTAATGTAGGAGGCCATCTACTCAGGGGGGTGCTGGTGTAGTCCGTGAGTGCGGCGGCGGCTCCTGTGTGTCTTCGGTAGCAACAGACGCTGGCCCAAAAGGATGCTCGCCGGGAGGCAAAGACAAAAGCGACAAATGGAAGAAGAAACAGCCTGAGCAGCAAACCAGTGAGCAAAAGGAAATTATAGGTGCTGCTTCTGGCTTCGGAGTTCCCTGGCAGGGAGCACCGCAAAAGCAAAAAGCAGGGGCGACTAAGATTAAGACTGTTGTCGCAGTCCCGGTTGACGAACAAGAAACTCCCACTGCGGCTACGCTTAAGGGCAAGACACCCACTGTCAAAAAATTAACGTCTGCGGCGGTAGCCGCAGGGGCAGCGGCGACATCTCTTGCAGTTAACCAAGAAGGCAAGCATGCGCTGACCACAAGTCAGGGAAAGAAAGAAAAGATGATGACAAAAGGTACTTCTGGGCAGAAAACGAAGACAGCAACTTCCAGCGAATCCGTGACTACCGAAACATCTGCGTCGACAGTCGGAACGCCGAGTCTCAGCTCTTCAACTCCTCGCTCCGATCCAATCCCCAACCCCGCGATGAGTGTACAACAAAATCTTCAAGAGCAAGCAGAAGAGGTTATGAAGTCCAGCACTCCATCAGCGACGAGTAAAAATGTATGATGCCACTCATTGGGAACGAAAATATGGGAACGTCGCTTCTAAGTAAGAAGGCAAAGGGGGAACGGCAGTCCCCTGTCGACATTCTCAATGAGTGGAAACATTAAAAAAAAACAAAACCCGGAGATGTCGTGGCGTCTTATCCACCACCTCGCCCAACCACAAAGTGTAAGACAAAAGCAGGTAAGAATAAAGGTGCAATGTTGTTAGCCGAATCTTCTGCACCCAACGCCGCGAGAGAGCCTCAACCAGTACCAGACCAGCAGCAGGAGGAAGACAACGAGTTAGTGCAGGTTTTGGCAAGAATGAAACTCAAAGCAGGTGCGAATACTACTAAAAAAGAGAATCCTGAAAAGGTAAAGGGCAAGCCGTTGACCGAAGAGCTCTCGAAGAAGCAAGAGGGCCTGCTGGCGAGGAAAAAGGCTGAAGGAACAAGTACTTCCGAAGAAACAATTCCGACTTTACCTGGACAACACGAAACTGCCTCGCTGGAGGAACTGCGCCGTGCAGCACCCTGGACGGAGGAGCAGATGTCTGATGACGGCGACATCGTGCCTACTCGTCCTCGGGTCGGTTCCGCTTCCGCGAAAGTGACGGCCTCGAAGAAGAAGGCGGCAGGAGCACCCTCGTCGAGCGAACTGCGTCTTTCAGAGAAAGCCTCGTCGGAATCAGCAGCCTTGGCATCTGCTCACCAGGTTTCTGGAGGGGGAATCTCAGCGAAGGCCTCCGGCGACGTGGCTGGCAGTCAATCAGCGCCCAGTAGGTCGCGCAAACAGATGAAGAGCGGATCAAAAGAGGGTCATCAACCACCTACTTCCTTCGAGACGGGAAGAGAGAGAGCCGCGGAGGAAATCGATGAGGACATGACTGTAGGACTCGGACATGAAACGCCCGCTCGCCCAAAACAGATTCCAGGTTCTGCGCTTGGGCTTGGCTCGCTTTTTCGCCGTCTTTTGCGAAGAGACGGTCTCGGGACCAGAGCATCAGACGTGCAGCAATCTGCAGAGCGAGTAGGAACAGCGGGTAGCCATGCTGGACCTTCCACAGCGGAGGTAAGGACTTCACCCAGTGCCGCGGCAAGAAGGCATGAGGCTGAGGCGGTCTTCGCCCATCGGCGGCTCGGGCCGTTGAGAAGTGGTAGCGGCAAAGCGAATCCGAGTAGCGCAGGAAATGGACACCCAAAAGCCGGGGCGAGGGCGGCGAAAGGCGCAAACGGCAGCGCAGCAGGGCATCAACGGCGGTCGTCCTCTGCGATGAGCGCAGTAACACCTACGGGGCTGTGTCAGATTTGGACAGAGGAAATGGCCGTGATGATGGACGCGATAATGCTTGACACCTTGCATCGGCTTGAATACTCAGACACGACGCAAGCGCTCCGTGAAAATACCCCAGGCCTTCACCGGGTTCTGCGACGCTGGCTGTGGTTCTCCCAATACAGTGGTCTGTTCACCGATCATCAGAAGCGCATTCTTGCTGACGTGTTGGAACGCGAAGTGGACATGACGAGTCGTGGTCGGGGGGAGACGCTGTCTGAGTACGAGCTTTGGGCGTTATTAACGCGGTGCACAAGAAACGAAAAGGGCAAGGACTCCATCACTCAGGAGCAATTGGCACACGCTGTAAAACGCACATTTCCTTCATCTTCGGCAGCGTCTTCAACCACTGCTTCTGTTGGAACATGTGGAGGAGAACTGGATGCTGCTGCTGGTCCCGATAAGGAGGCGAGCAATGCTCCTTCGAAGTCGGGAAACAAGGGAGGGTCTAGCCCTAGTGCAGTCTTGGCCAGAGAACTCGGCAGCGCGAGCAACAATCACAAAGGACCGCGTGGAAATAAGAGCAACCATGCATTCCGAAACGGGAGCGGTTCCACATCGCCATCCGCGGCTTTAGGTGGTCAAAAGAGGAAGGAAAACTGGCAAAGCGCGGTAGATCAGGCGCTTTTTGAGGCTTGGGACGTGATCGACAGCTTTCGTCCAGACTCGCCAAGCGATCTCGCTTCGCGCTTTCGAAGCGGCTTTTGCGATAGGCGCATGCGCAACAGTATATCGGGAACTGCTACTGCATTCTGCTGTTTGCTTTCGCGTGTTGCAGCGAACCCTAACCCTCTTCCGCTGCTGGCGAAGGTGGTTGTTTCGCTCTTTCGTCTCATGATGCTGGAATTTTATCGAGATGTTACCAACACTCTCAGAATTATGGTTACCACGATGCCCCATGAACTCCTCGAGACCTGGCGGGTAGCAAGGGAGATGGTAGACGTCACATTTTCTGGCGATCTGTTCGACGATCCGGAACTTATGGGCGCGTTTCCCCAGAGACACCAGGAGTGGGTACGCAAGCTGTTGGCTGAATATCGAAAGTTCGAGAAAGACAGACACATACTCGTGCCCATACCGCGGGGGCGTAGGAGCGGCGACGATGGAGTACCGGCAGCGAAAGGGCGAGGCTCACTACCTTCGAGGCGACGTCGAGAAGGTGCTGCTAGTATATCCAAATCGCCTTTGAACGATGGCGGCGAATTTGCTGGAAGAATCTCACATGAAGGAGACGCAGCAGGTTCCGATGATATCGATTCCGCAGACGAAAGGGAAAGGGCGAGAATTACTGCGGCAATTTATCTCTACGAACATGCTACATCTCCCACGTGGTCTTCGGCGAGTGCAGCGAGGTCTTCCTCTTCTGGTGCAGCACGACCGCTGCCACGTCGTGGAGCACAAACGCACAGAAGACAGCGGAATCCATCTGCAGAGGCAAAACCTGGCCCCTTAGATGCAGCTCCAGACAGCGTCGTGGGATCAAGCAACAGTATTCTCGGTAGATTCCTCCGGTCCCGACTACACACGCGAGTGCAGCGGCAGCGTGCGAAAAAGATAGCACTAGCATTTCGCGTTAACTTGCGGGCCGCTCTGCCTTTCGCCGTCGTCTGGTACATATTTCAGGTCGCCACGCACATGATCAGCGCCCTTTTCTTGTGCAACTCTCTCAGCGAAGTAGAACTGCTAAAGGTTATCCCTCCGTCAATGCTTCACACTGAGGCCTTTGATCGAATGTGGACAGAAGAGAGCCGTTCGTCCTTGACGGCAAACGGACAGGACTTTCCTCGCACGGGTACAGGTCTTGATCCTGGGCCCGATACTGGTGCACCCGAATTCATCACGTCTTTCGTGAAAAATGTCGGTAGTACTCCTGGGCATGACGTCGACCCAGAGCCTTCTAGCCAAGAGGATGATAAGCATACAGGTGATCAGGAGCAAGATGGTACTAGTGCTGGGAAGGGACAGTTTTCTTTGCGCGATCAGCCTTCCATTTTACAGCGTGTGAACCTGTGCAACGAGGCCGTGTACGATATGGTAAAGTACGAGGAGGTTGCGAGGGCCATCATGCGCTTATCCCTTCGCGCGGAAGAGGAGGAATGCCACACTGCTGATCCTGGTGACCACACGTCGCAAGAAGCAGAATCAGGCTCAAGTTCTTTTTCATCTTTTAAGGGTAGGCAAAAGGTGATCTTGTTGCCGTTTGTTTTGCCTCGCCTAAAAGAAAGGCGCAACAAACGGGAAACAGAGACACCAAAACCCTACCTCTAAGTCTTCTTTTGGCACTGGTTTTTCACGTGGATTTTTCGGTCCAATGGGGCTCAGTCCTTTAGCAGACGACGAGAAAGCTTCTGCCGCGCCAGATCGTCAGCGTCGTCGAAGTTACATCTCGCGTATCTTTCAAGAAATGTGGACTGAAAACCAGTTAGGGCCGGTGGCGGATGATATCAGAAGTGCTCGCGACAAGAATCAAGAAGTAGACAGTGCGTTCCGGAAAGCTCGAGACAAGGCACTCGAAGTGCGAAACGACTTTGAGTATCAGTTCGGCGGCTGGCTCACGAGGCAGATCTTCTACGCTTACTTGAACGTCGCACACCCGCGTGATCCCCACTCCTGCATGTCCCTCACCAACTTTTTCGAGACGCAGTCAAAGCAAGTCATGAAGCACATGCAGAATGAGGGCGACAAAGCGCGCCAAGAAGTGGCGAGGACAACAGCGAGGGAGTTGCATGCAGCTCAGAAACGGCTAGCAAGCGCCACGGAAACCGAAATAGAGGTGTCGTCCGACCCTAAGCGGCAAGCGAATCTAGTAAACTGGATGAAAGTGCAAGCGAAGCGCATGCGAGAGCAAGCCAACTCTGTTTTCCAGGCTTTGGACCTACAAATTAGAGTCCATGTGGGCCGGGACATTGAGGAAGTTGAAAACGTCGCTCGCAAAGTACAGATGAAACGCGAAGGACTCGAGAGGGAAAATCCGGGTCCTGCACAGCAAGATGACGAACAGGAGAAAACAGCGGAAGTTCGCGATCATGAATACGACATGGATGGCTCGTGCTTTACCTCCTGTGATGACGCGCCAGATGCCGATATCGCGGAGGAACGTGAAGATGTTGTTGTTGAGGACGACAACGGGTACGGCGGGAGCGATGAGGATTTCATCAGTGTTGGATCCGCGACGTCTCCTCCGACCTTCTCTAATGAAGAAGGGCGAAACAAGGAGAGGGGGCCTCTTGCAGCTGGTCAAGAAGATGAAGGTAACCGTGGAAATGCTGGAAATAGTGCTTCACGTTCGTCGTCCTCCCTCGATGTGGATTCGCTACCTCAAGACATGCTGCGTTCTAAAGCGTGGCTTGCTTTCCTACCTCCCGACCTGCTTTGGAGCACCACCAGCACTCTGTCCTCGTCCCTGCCCAGTAAAGAAGAGTTTGGAGAAATGTTGCAAGAGGTGAAGCCACCCCATGCCTTGAGTCCAGACTTAGTCAACGCTTTTTCGGGTCAGTTGCAGTCGTTCGCGGCGATGCAGCAGGCTCAATCCCGACTTTCGGATGTCGCTACCCGAGTGGAGGCGGATTTGAACGAATTAACTCAGAAATTAGAACAGTTAGATCTGAACAGCGCCAAGCTAAGTAGCAGTGATCATCCGGCGTTCGCATCTGACCCGGAAATACTCAAAGCGAAGGCAGAAATAGAGAGATCTGTGGAGAGAATGAGAAAGTTCTACGATCAGGCGAAAAGTACTGTCCTACAGGACCTTGCAACTCATCTACGAGAGAGCGTGGTTGGCGATCGTCATCTTCAAGAACATCGAGCTAGTGAGGCGAGTGCTGCCCCGAGAACACGCCGTCCTCGCGACGTTCAAGTTCCGAATGAATTAATGGGCAGTGGGCCGTCGGCGAGAACAGCTGGAGATGAAACACCTACTACCGACAAGTCGGGTGGGCGTGGGAGAACTGATGACAGTGAGAATGCCGCTTACAGTATTAGAAGGGACAACAACATCAACGAAGATGTTGAAAAGAAAAAGAGTTCTGCCCATCGTTTGGATCTGGTAGACATCGACGATGCGATCATCAAAGAGAAAGTTGTTGAAGAATATAATCCTCCTGTTCGTGAAGATAAGACTAGCACCCGCGACACGAAACAAGCCAAGCTCAAAACTGGTCGGGACAGAACAAAGCCACGACCAGGTGACACTTTTTTTGAAACTGTAACATCAGACACCATGCCTGATACCAGCAAGGTCCCGTTGCCATACTCGAAGTACATGGTCAATTGGGACGCTGCGCGGAATTTCAAGAAAGCGATACAATTAGCAGAGCAGCGCCACTTGAAAGATGATATTGTACTACCACTTTTGTACTCAAGACCGTCAACACACCAACAGGTAGTACCCCCTGGTATTGTTGATTCTCAACATTGGCATTGCCACTTGAGTTGTCTCATTTTTTCCGAGTCGTAAGTACATTTACGTTTTCGTAGCTGCTGTCTGCTCACTCTGATAGCAAAACTCGTTTTTTTCATATCGATATCCCAAGATTGATGAACTTGACCACGACGAAAATTTATAAAATCTTCTACTTGTCGTTGTCCTTAATTGATGACGCACGAACACAAGTCCTGAAAAAGATTATCTCTCCACGTGGATGTGCTTGTGCATGATGAATGTCTAAAAAATCAGCATCTTCCAACACTACAACAATTTCAGGAATTCAAGTTCCGGCAGCACGAGACGGTTTCCGCTTTGTTTTCAACGCAGGATCGGTACGATGATGGAAGCGTGCGTGACACCTCATTTGTGCGTGTAACGCAAGCTCGCTACGCACCGGGAGATCGAAGCTTGATCGATACGTTCGGCGGTGATCATACGGTTTTTGACGAAGCAGACGTGATTCTTGAGTGTGAAGGGCCTGATATCTTCGAATCCGAAAGCACTGACCGAGTCCGCATTTGGAACCACGAGCATGGGGATAAAACCAAACAAGATCATGTACAAGATTCGTATGATTACCCGAAAGCAAAAGGAAAAGACGATCATGAAGTGCAACTGCAACAACAACAACAAGAACAACAAGGGCTATCTTCTTCTCGGGAAATCGCAAACCAAGAAGTTCAAATCAAAACTTCCGCGAAAGGATCAAGTCCAGCCGCTAGAGAAATCCTTGCTAATTTTAATGGGAAAGACTACGCTGATGTGCCATCATCTTTTTCTGCAGAACCGAGAAACCAGCGGTCAACGCTCGAGGAGCAGAAAGAACTGATTGATCTCTTAGAGCGGCAGTGGAAGCTGGAGACGGTGACGGGACAGCCTCTGGATGTTGATGATACAGGTAAAGCAAGCGGGTCGTCTTCATCGTCACCTGGAAGTGTAGTTGTAACTCCTCCAATGCCAATTTCCTCGTCAGCTGCACATCAGCCACTCGACAAAACAGCAAAGTCTAAAGCAGAAGAACAAGGGGACAAAAAAAGACAACAAGAACTAGAAGAAGAGGCAAAAAGAAAAAGGTCAGCTCCTGCAGCAGCCGCGTCGGGCCTTCACGCATCTTCAGGAAATCTTCAAGGGCAGCAGCAACATCATCAGGTCGCACGAATGAAACAAGGACTACATCATGAAAATGAGCATGAGGAATATCGCTTTAAGGTGGAGAAAAGCCACCTTCGGCGGGGTGATGGGCAAGAGTTTTCAAAATCGGCAACAATTAAAGTAGGCGGTGCCGTTGCCAAGAAGCTCCGGGATAACCAGCCGCTTACTAACTCGGAGTACGAAAACTTAGTGAGGATTCTTGTCCAGAATGAGGCTCTCGACGTGCTCCACCTAGAGTTTCCGCCTGACGGTACTGCGCGCGGTGACCCCACCACGTCAAAAACAGTCACGATACACATCACAGACGAGAATGGTATAAGGCTCGGTGACGGGCGCTCTCTGACGGAAATATTCAGCGAGAAGCAGGGAGAAAGTCCCTCAGGTATCGCGGAGGACAGTCAAGATAACGCTAGCGATGAAGATACACAGAGCGATGATATCGAGGGCATCGGGCGTAGATCAAGTAGCATGAATGGCAGTCCGAAACCACAACCAGATCTAGAAGTAGACGAGGATATTGCAGGATCATCGAAAACAACTGCCCCAACTTCGGCGGTGGGCGCTGAATTTCAGACAGAACGACCTGGCAGGCGACGTCGCGTTGTAAAGCCTGTTGTGGAGTTCATTGAGGGCCTCATTTTCGGGCCATTCGATCATCTTGCGGATTACGTTTACGAAAACCTCTTTCCCTATACCGAGGCCCTCAACGACGCCAGGAAGGCTGCGCATAATAAAAAGTCACAGGAACAACCCAGGGAGGACGGTCACGAGAGAGCATCAGACTCCGACAGCGTTGAGGAGAGTGGAGACAGTGATGTTAGCATGGACGACTTCTCAGCATCTTTTCCTGAAATTCGGAATATGGGTTCTGAAAATATGGGCACGGCGACGATGCTTCCACCAAGACTTGACGAGCGCCCCGGGTCAACAAAAATAGAGAAAAATGGTGATTTAGCAGGCGGAATGTCGCGCAGCAAGAAAAAGAAACAGAAACGCGCGAAGACTCCAAACGAACAAGCAGGATCAGCAGGAAACACGCAGACACACGCAGGTTCATCGTCTTCCTCGAGCATGCCAAGCGGGCCCAGGTCTGAGACTCTTCGCGAAGCTCTCCTCACCTTGCCCAGCGTTTACAATAGGCAGATGAAGCCGCCGACGTCGGATGGAGCTGCTGCCGAGCTCATCGCTTCCTTTGGGGGAGGCAAGAAAAGCGCGAGTCATAGAATGATTGAGGATGACAGGATGGACTTTCTTTTGTCGAGGATGGACGATCCAACCTCGAGATTTGTGGTCAGTCGCGCCATTCTCAGAACATTTCCTCGCGACCTTTCTGGCTTCGGAACCGCGATTTCCTCTGACGGATTGCAATTGTATGACAGGTTCTTCTAGAATGGAAGTAGATGCCATGTCCACCATTATCGAGTTAGTAACTGGATGAAATGGAATTAACATGAAGAAAGTCTAGACCACTGGCTTTAGAGCATGAAGATGCATTGCTAAGTAGTTCATCTTCATGCTTGTCGTGGGCCTACTGGTAGTGGTAGACCACGTAGACCTCCGACGTGTTATACCATAGAAAAGGTACTCGAAAAGGAAAACTGAATCTAGCTTTGTAAAAAGGTAAAGAAGTATCTAAGGTAAGAAAATGATTCATGGTTTCGCGGATCCAGAGGAGGGTATTAAGCCTCGGTCGAAAGAGGAAGCCGCGCATGCTAAGGCCGCTGTTGAGCCGCGAACCATGTGGAAGATTGAGGCTAGTGTGTGTCGCTTGTTGCGCACCAAGTCCATGCCAAGAGCAGAGATGGAAGAGCGCATGGGCCCCAGCTGGTGGCAGGGAGAAAGGATGGCCGACGACGATCCTCTGACGAGAGAACGACGGGCAACTTTAGCAGATGCATACTTCGAAGATCAAAATTCGCACCGAGACCAAGTGAGAAAAAGACTCCTCAGTAACAAATACTTCCCAGGAAACGATGCGGTTGCAATGGTTTACAAGAAAAAACTACAAGCTCGAGCTCGACAAAAAGCGGAACCACCCCGCCCAGCAAGAGCAGCGACAGGAATTACACCAGCTGCGGGAAGCCACGAAGGAGATGGAAGTCGAAGACACCATCAAGATGAAGACTACACGATTTTGAACGGCCCGAGTCAAGTGGTCGATCATTTAGGGTATTTTCCAGGCGGATTGTCGATGCATTTGCGGACACAATTCGACAAGGATGTTGAAAAAGCCGCGTCCAAGACTCCTAGGAAGAATCACTTCTTCGACGATCTCGTCGGGAAGCCAATTGTCGACCTCCGAGAAACACTCAAGGAAAGACGCCTTTCGCCGAGAGATCGCTTCTACTTTCATGTACTTATCTACTTGTACCTTTATCTGCTGTAGTACAACATGCCTTTCTTGTCAGTGAACAATATCTTCTACTTTTTCTACACAGGAGAGGAGATTTTTGATGATCGACCGAAACAGTATCCTAGTGCATTATGAAAGTGATTCATTCTCATTCTGCTAGAATGAATTACAACAAGTCCTGCTAAGACGTCCTAGCTAAGATTCTGGAATATTGTTGACCACAACAGGTTGGGTTGTCCCAGTTGAGCCGCGAGCTGCAGGCCCAGATGGTTTCTCAGCTGCCTCCATCTCTCGGAGTGCGTAGCCCATTTCTGAATCGAGTCGATAACAGACCCCACGATGTTCTTGGTTTTTTGCGGCTTCCTGCATCCGTGCGCGACGTGACGCTGTATCGGGACCACTCATGGACAGCGATTGACTTTGGTCACAAGGTCGTGCCAGGGAAAAAGGAGAGCACTAGTTTCCATCAAGCGAAAGATGGCAAGAGCTCTCAGTCCCGTCAGCATTCATCGGTTGAAGGAAAATCATCTTTAGGGACTTCGAGCCCTCAAGCTGCATCTTCATCTTCAAACGACGAGAACCCGATGGGGTCCGCAGCTGCCACGTTTGTGAATCATCTTCTTCTAGTATCTGAGGCTCCTGAAGACGACTTTGAGATGCTTAAGAATGCAGTAGAGGCAATCAATGAAGATCTTTTTCACATGGAATTGCCGCCGAATGAACGGGGAGAACCCATGAACCCGATCGAACGCCTGCAGCTAGCTGAGCAGGCGACGCGGGTCTTCAATGAGATCCTGGCTGATACTAGGAGGCAGGATTCCAGAGAAGGGGGGCAAGGATCTTCAACAGGTAAGCAGCCAGGCTATGAAATCGAAGTAAGACTTGCTCCAGCTCCCAAAAGTGCAGATCGAGAAGATGCTAAACTTGGAGGCCAAAGACTGCAACTTCATCTTCTTGCGGGATCACACATCGCCAGGAATACGAAACAACATCGGCCGAGTACCTTGCAAAGACCACTACGACCACCAGAACACGTTGTCGAGATGAGGGATGGCGAACAAGAAAGAAGTGCTGATGCTACAAGGACGGATTCTGGCGGAGGAGACACAACAACAGGAGATAAGGAATCCCAATCAGGAGGAGCAGTGGATCCCTCGTCAGGATCAGAGTCGTGTCCGGCGAACACGGTTCCCAAACCTCCGCTGCCCTCTGCAGCTGAAGATGGAAGTTTTCTACCTCACATACTAACGTACGAGGATCAAGTGGTCCCCAGACACGATATCGGACAGATTTGGGACAACGTTCTGGGAGAGAATGTTCAGTCTGCGCATGATGCAATCAATGCTGCTACGGCTGCAGGCAGTCAAACGCAAGGAAAGACTGGAGAGGAGGAGAAAAACGGTGCTGCGAATCACGACCCCGCATCGTCTGGCACACCTGGAGGGAGTCGCGGCCCCAACGTGAAAAATGATCAGGAGGCTCCTGAGGACCCAAGCACCCTCTTCGCTGACGAGCGTGAAAGAGTTGAGGTTTTGAAGATTCATCATATGCCCACGGACGACTATGAAGTAACGACACCCGCCGAGAGGCAAGTTCTGCCCGTTTTCGTTGTCTGCACGTTGGATAGACTGAAGTGTTTGAGTCATGTGTCGCGCGTGGCTCTTGAGCTCGCTCCTGATCCAGACAACATTGCTGTATCCATGGCACACATCACCAATTTCGATAAGGAACTCGCGCTGCATCATGGCCGGCCAAGCTCTTAAGAATAGAAAATCGTAAAGACTACTTACACATTTCTTTTTCCAGGAAGAAACTGTCGTATATTTCAATTTCAACTTTTACCGGTATTCGTTTTTTTTGCTGGTTGACACGTCGTCGGCCCAGGATAGATACGGTTCTCTTCCTGGTGTTGTTCAGACAGAAGAAAGAGTAAAAGAAAGGTCTTTGCTGCTCTAATCCCTTGCGCCCGACAAAGAACGGAGGGTTGAACAGCGGCATGAGTTGGCAATTGCGGAGTTGCTCGGGACCCTCATGAAGCAGACAATCCGTCCACCGGCGCAATTTTTTCGGGATCTATCAGAAAAAGAGAAGGACACCTTTAACGCCGGCCGACTTGAGGTGTTAATGCGGAATGACGCCAAGATGAAAGAGAATCGACGCCAGCACGCAGAAAAAGTTTTTGCTGCGCGAACTGCTCTCAATGCAGCTGCACAGAATGCTGGTGGCAAGCCGAGCGACCATGTCGAAGTGAAATCCTCTCCTGGAGGCTCCTCTGCTGGTTCTAGTGAACATCAACAAGTAGATGACGTTGTAGAACTCGCTCATTTGACTGCCGAGGAACGCGAATTCGGGGAGATTTCGCACTCCCTGTATCGTTTAGAAGGACGACGTTTACAGCGCTCGCATCGAACGAGTACGCAATACTCGCCGAGTCCACTGCTAAGTCAGCGAATTGCCGACCGCTGGTGGCACAACCTCCAGTTGGGCAACCCGAATGAAGAAAATTTTTCGACGCAATCCACGCATTATTTTATCCTGCTGAACATGCTGAAGCGCAAGTTCCTGGATGGCGCGACGCGCTTGACGCTCGCGCTCATTGAACCTGCAAGCGTTGTCTATCCACGTCCTTCCCGCAGATCAAACGCTGGCGCTAAGGATGTTAACAAGAGGTCGAAAGACCAAGGGCGAACAGTCGTCGTGGAGTAGGCAGGAATACTAATAGCTTCATGGTTTTTGCACCCTTTTCCTTTGTGTATAATCTTTTATCTTAATCATTTGAAAAATAAAACGAGGACGAAATTCTGGCATGAGAAGATTGATAAGTACCTATAAAAATAAATATATAAAGATTAAGGTACCAGCTTCTGATGCTGTTTCTGTACTACTACCGTTAGGAAATTTACGCAGATTTTTTTACACTGTGACTGCTCCCTAGTAGCACGACATAGATCCAGGCACTCAGAGGATCTAGTTTGCGACGTGGGTCTTTTCAAAGAGAATAAACGAGGAACAGAAGAATCCATCACTTTGGAGGGCGGGAAAAGAAAGACTGGGGTTCCAAGTGAACACACGAACATTAGAATCGCCGACTGACAACCACACAAATGACAGTGACTTATTGCTGAAGAACTAACTTCATTTCGCCACGATCACGAAGTTTTACCTCTAGGTAAATCTTCAAGAAATTTAATGGCTCTTCACCTTAAGGACTGAAGGAACTCAGATCCTCCTCATAATCAAGATCTTCAGGGTAAGGAACAATAGCAAGCTTATCCTTCTGCAATATTGAAGGTTTAAGTCTTTTAATCCTTTTACGGATCGTGAGCAGAACTGACCGCTGCGCCCTCCCCTGTCCTTTTCTCAGTCACGCTTCGAATTTTCCATGGCAAAACTAGTGCTTGTCAAGCAATCACCTTTCTATGGCAGTTGGCGTGCCTGTTCTCAGGATGCCCTGAGTGATTTCTGTCTGCTTTAGGATCTTAAATAATTGATCCCTTTGTCTCTCTAGAAGATTTTCAAAATGGTCTTCAGAGCTATCAACATTTAGCTCCGTCTTTAAGCAGTTAGCAGGGTCACTTTCAGCAAAAATATCCATAAGGTCACTGGCTTAGCTATGTAAGCGTGTGGTGACCTATGTAAAAAGGGTCAGCATTAAAAAAATATTTACGCTTTGCGTTTTTATAGTTTCTGCTGGTGTTCCTTTGCTTAAGTGGAGATCTTTATGAGGGCTGGAGAGGTTTGGCCATAAAGATGATATGGAATAAACTACTTATGTATCGTTCGCTGCCAATCATTCATGTGATCTCCAACTTCAGCTTTACTTCAGTTTCCGTATGCTTATCTCATGATTATCAGGACGATTCATTCATCTGATTGACAGAAGCAGGGGCGATGACTTGAGCTTTACTTCGATCTAGACTCTCAACATTATTGGTTTCGGCTTTTGCAATTGCAGAAACAAATCAATGCAGAAGAGCCGAGCGGAGATGTGTATCGCAGCCTCGATCTTGTGGAATTAGTCTGCATCAGAAAAATCTTCAGGGTCGTCATCATAACTACATCAACAAAGATGAATATCTTTGTTGTAGTTGGCATCTTGATTTTCTCAGATAAATATTCAAGAACGGGATGTACATGTGCCATGATCTATCTTCATCGCATAATTTGTTCAACTTTCATTACGATTTGTCATCTATTGCCGATCGATGGACGAAAAAATAGGGAGGTGGGACGAGAACTAGAAGAATCTCTCACCAATTCAACATCATATGAAGACTGCAGCTCCTCACTGTCTAGTTTTACTCATATCAAAACGCGAAATTTCTAGCAATTAAATCGTTTATTGACAGCATATAGATATACACGAGAAGGTCAACGATGCAAGCATCTTTCTCTGTGTCACTTCCATGGCACGAATTATCGCCGAAATGAAACTAGTCATCAGCTGCAGGTGCAGCTGCAGATCGGAGGGCCTGCGTCACAGAGAATGGCCATTGTTTCCGAGAGAGACACAAAAGAAAAGGTGCATTTGGATCAAGGATGGAGTTAGAGACAGTCATACCTACGGAGCACATGTATTTCTATTCAACAGCACAAAAGAAAGAGAGCATACTTGGTTGCGTGGCCAGTTGAAAGTTGTAGGACCAAAAACATTACCCCGATAAAAAAAAACGGAAGAACCTGTTGAACGAGATCCAAAAGTGCTAAGCGTGTTGCCCCACTGATTACGAAGACCGCACACCGATGAAATCGTCGCGGACTTTGTCACTCGCTTGCCGCTTAAATCGGAAAGCTGTGGAAGTTGTGGCAGTTGCTGCGACTAGTCTCAGACTGACCCTGCTGCGACTCGTCTCAGTTTTACTGTGACTAGTCGCAGACTTGCGGGGACTCGTCTAGTTTTTAACTTGCTGCGACTAGTCTCAAACCTGCTGCAACTAGTCTCGCGCTCGCGTCGTTGTGACTAGTCTCAGACCTACTAACTGCGCCTAGTGTCAGACTTACTACGACTAGCCTCAGACTTACTGGGACGGGCCTCGCGCTCACTGTGACCGGCCTCAAGCTTCTTGCGACTACTCTGTGACTGAGTTTGTGACTGTAATGGTGTTAAGATTCGAACAGCCTGACAAACTCGGTAAGAGACTAGCTACAGCAAGTTTGGACTTAGACTAGTCACAGCGAGCGCGAGACTAGTCGCGGCAACTTTGAGACTAGACACAGTAAAGCTGAGACTAGTCAAAGTGAGCGCGACACACACTAGTCGCGTTGATTCTGAGACTAGTCGCCGTAAGTTTGAAACTTGAGCCGGGGCTAGTCATTGTCGCACTTGTAAGCTCGAGACTAGTCACAGTAGCGGCCACAACTCTCACAACTCGGACGCAGCTCGCCACAACTTCCACAGCTCAGAAGTTGGAAAGTCTGCCGAGCGCTTTCGTAGGTGGTTGGTCTTTCTAAACTGACAGCGCGGCTCGGTATGATAAAAACGAGAATGCTGAACAAAGACAGACGCGGGCGCCAATGTACTCTATCTCAAACACTTGGCCAGCAAACAAATGAAATGATTTGGGCAAAAATGAAACGCAAAAAGCATCGGCTACGACCGGAGTCCCTGAGGAAGACGTCGCGACATGCGGATTTATTTCCAGGCCAAGGAGGACGAGGAGTTGCCGCACACGGAATCAAGCATCGTGTATTACCCACGGTAATCCTCTCAGCATGCGTTGGCGGGGACGTACTCTGTGGCGCTGCACGAGGCGCGGAAGCGGCCGAGGAGAGCAGGATACCACAAGAAAGCGAGGATGCGGAGTGGGTAGACGAAACGAACGATGATGTAACGTCGACTTTTGCTAAGTCTGATCTAGTCGCGCTTCTTTCAACAACATCGAGTAGAAGTCAAGCTCTTGCATCTACCTCTGCCGCTGCACCTCCTCCGTCGACGCTATCCGCTTTCCCGAGTTACACCTGTGCCCCAGGACAGACCCGAATTTCCCTCGGACATGCTGAAAGCTGGTATGGCTACAGACCAGAGCCACGTTTTTTCTCCCGTCTGTGGCGCTGGTGGGATCCGGCTTTCGATCGCACGGATCCACCGGGATACGTCTACATCGACACCACGCTTCCCATCCAAAAGTCCGGTATGGTCAGAAAATGGCGGTTTTTTTCTGGTGTAGATACATCAAATCGCGACTCCGCGTGGGCAGCGACAAGCAGTGGAAGCAGCGGATCAGCTGCTGCCTCAGCAAATGTGATATCGAATAGCGGTTTCCCCGCCACCTCATCCACACGGGAGAGCACTCTGCTTCGACTTCTGGTAACATTATGTAAGTCAGGGTGGTAGTTGTACTAGTACTAGTACAAGTACAACAAGAACTAAAATTACAATTTGTTATCTACAATGATGGTATTCCCAATGTTTCTTTAGGTGTGGCGTCCCGTGTTGATGAACAAGAGGCAGACGGCAGCAGCGGCCGCCGCCGTCGGACCGACAAGCGCAACACTGACGACGACGAGCCCACCTACCACATCTTATTCGTCTAACGGTGGGCTTGCAGGCGGTGCTTTCGGGAATGTGATGGCCGCTGCCGCGGCGGCGGGCCAAAAGACTACTCCTCCACCACGTGGAGCGGTGCCTCTCTATGCGTCGAACATTTCTTCAAATGGAACCGCATTGCCTGCGGTGCCACCAAACAGATACTTCGAGACACTAGGTTTCGACTTTGCTACTGACCGAATGCAGCTAGTCTGCGATGTGCCCGTCACAATGGATCTCTCGAAGAGCTCACTAACGGAGTTCTTGCAGCCTGCTGCGCTTCCGTGCGTCGTCGAAGCCGGCGACTTTCTTGGCTGGGAAGATAGCGGCGATCTCCAAGGCGTATTGCAGTACGACGAGGGCGTATCTATAGAAGGAGCAGTCCACTTCTGGAAAGAAAAAACCGCAGCTGTAGCCGGCAACGCAGCGCAATTGCCACTACAAATGTTCTCCTCGGGTGGACTTTCTCGCCGCTACTCCTTGCAGGTCGGATTGGAGCACGATGCGAGTACTAGTTCTTTGTCCTTTTACGCAGTCGACATATGTTTCTTTGATTTTAGAAGGAGAGCAGGATAAGCTGTATAAGAAGTGATTATAGAGATAGAGAACAAGATGGAGTAGAATGCTTCAGCAACAGGTCCAATCTCGCTGCTGATTTACTGGCGACCAACACCACGTTTGCAAAAGCAAATCCTTGCACTAACCATCTTTCCAAATTCACTGCAAAATTGAAACTTCCTCCAGTCGGCTGTGTCGACAACGTCTGTTCGTGTTCTAACGGTGTCGGGATAGTCGGATCGGATCCGCGATGCGATGCTCCTGGAAAGGAGGTTTGCGTAAGCTGCGAGCCCGACTTTCAGCTCGTGGGTATTGAATGCCTTGCCAGTGGCTGTTCTTGCAGCAACGGCGTGAAGGACCCCTACTGCACCTTGGACCAACCGGAGATGTGCCTGTACTTCAGTGTATAGCCGGCTTGTTTGTTTACACTAAGTGGAGGGCTTCTATCATGATTGAAATAGTTCCCGTTCGACAATGTGCGAAAACCTCTATCCGAATTCTGCTGAGAATATGTGAATGTGACAGTACTACTTCGTGATTGTAGTAGATCATGTTGCGGAGGTACAAAATTGGCGTTGTTTTTCGCAATGACAGGTCTTGCGATACGGATTTCGAGTTGCTTTTACCAGAAAAGATCTGTGTCGAGGGGGGCAAGTGTGTGTGCGATCATGGAACTCCGACGAAGACTCCTGTGTGCCCGCGTTCTGGTGATAATTACGGTCTTTTTGCGCATTTCCATCAGGAGCTAAGTAGCCTAACGGCACGCATTCGCCTCATTCCTTCTTGACCACCTCGTCCTCTTGTCAACGGGGATAGATACTAGAATGAATGAAGCGGCTACATCACTTCGTTCTAAAATTTGTTCTTTTCACTTTCAACTTTTCCTACTCGACGAAATAGTTGAAAATGAAAACACATTTTGGCAGAATAGCAACAGCCCAGGTGATTGATGCGCAGCTCCAGCTTCTGGGGACGGAATAAATGGAATTGCGCAATGTCTAACATTAGGGGTGTCGCAGTTGCGATGATGGTTTCTATCTCTCGGATGACGCGACCGAATGTCTTTTCGATCCCGATAGCCAGAATCCGACACTCACTGTTCCCTTCTCGTTCTTGCAGACCACGACCGCGACAAGGGCAGGAGGTGACGCAGAGGAAGAAAATCAAAATGACGCAGTAGAGCAAGATGAAGTGGACCAGGCAGCAGCTGCAGATGATGATGTTGATGATGTTGACGCCACCAGCAGCGTGGTACAAGAGGTAGCTAGCGGGGACAATGTTGACCACGTTGCTGAGTTCGAGGAAGATGAAGATAGCACCGATCCTGTGTCTGATAAACAAGATGACGACATCGACATCGAGGCTCACGATCAGCAGAGCATCATTCCTGGCGTCAGTGGAGATCTTGTCCTAGAAGAAGCACACAGTGAAGCAGAGGAGACAAAGCAATCTTCGGGAAAGGAAGGCGCAACTTCTTCGGATAGTATTGCGAACGAGATGGCCAGCGAGCATCCGTACGAAGCCAAGATTCAGCGTGCGAGCAAACGGCTCGCTGCGATGATGAATTCCGCTGGACGTCGTGGTCGTGGGCGACGAAGGAGGAAGATAAAGCGAAGATCAGTAGAGGCGATCAGGAAGAGGGTAGAGGAAATGAAAACGACACCACAGGGGCAGCAGCTGGACACTTCCGAACAGAGCAAGCAAGCTGTAGCTCCTTCAGAAAATCACGACGCAAAAGCAGAAGAGCTAAGAAAATACCCTTTCCCAACGAAACCAGAAGATCAGCTACGTGACA
The DNA here is from genome assembly GCA_905178165.1 of Amoebophrya sp. A25. Taxonomy (NCBI): domain Eukaryota; class Dinophyceae; order Syndiniales; family Amoebophryaceae; genus Amoebophrya; species Amoebophrya sp. A25. The sequence continues at coordinate 1,045,322 of CAJINU010000018.1, read as the reverse complement.
TTACCTGGAACAAAGGGCCTTCACTGGGAGCCTCGTTATCCTCCGGTAAGTCGGCTTCTCTCTCAGCGGCACTAGGCGGGGCCGAAGATGAGTCAGCATCTTCAGAAACGAAAGAGGACAAGCCACAAGAATCGCAAAAGATGACGTCCTCGAGGAAAAGCGCAGAGGATATCGCGCGTATAGCAGAGAAAATCCAGAACGGCAACCAGGACAAAGAGAGGACATCTGAAATCAGCGCCGCGCTGTCTTCAAAGAAGATCACGAAGGTACAGCAAAAAACAACCAATAAGAAGAAGAAACAAATAAAGAGTCGTCTTCACATGACAATGAGCATGAGAAAAAAAGACGCTGCTGCCTCTGGTACATCTTCCAAACGGAACAAAGCCATTAAGTCCAAACATCACCAAGAGCAGGAACAAGATCAAAAAGTTAAAAAAGTTGTTGTTGAAATAAGTACAGGCACGGAGAACAAGGTCGAAAGCGAAAACTACAAGCAAGAAAGTGAAGTAGCCGAAGGGCAAGGCACGGACAAGAATATGATGCAAAAAAATCGCAATCCATTCGCTCCGCTGTATGGGTACGGAACTGGCACTGGGAGTTATCCTACAACCTTGAGCTCTCCGACCGCTTCGGCATGGACGCCGACTGCAACCTACGTATCACCAAACTACAATACTTGGTGGGCACAACTCGTCAACCCTGCAGCTGCGTCTTCTCCGATCGCCGCAGCTTCCTCACCTAGCGGTGGACTTGCTGTCGTTCCTGCAGCAGCGGGTACTTTTTTAACTAAATAATGAAGGCAGTCTTTACAATCATACTAGCACTTACTAGCTGTGGTGAACTCATCAAGTTCTTAGTATCATGCGTGTGCGTGATATGCATGTTGTAGATCTAGATATTCTATTTCCAGTATTGAGGGCCACTTCTAAGTCGAACTATCGATCTTACTCGATTTCAGGAAGTACGGTGGCACCGGGAACATCGTCAGCAGTTGCTCCAGGGTCTTCACCAGTTCTTCCAGGGTCTGCGTCTGCGGCGCCGGTTGTTCCAGGGTCTGCGATACCGGTTGTGGCAGGGTCTTCTACGCCAGTTGTTCCAGGCGCTTCTTCAGCAGTTCCAGGAGCTTCTTCAGCAGTGCCTGCCGCGTCTTCCGGAGGCTTCTCATCGTCAGCCGCACCATCGGGTGCAGCAGCGGCATCAGCCGCAGGAGCTGCAGCAGCGACGAGCGGAAACCCACTTCCAGGAGGATCGACTTGGGGTAATCCATCCTCTGCTTCGGGTGGAGGAGTCGTCACAACTCCTGCGCCGGCAAACAAAGTGATATGGCAATGGGCGGCGCAGCCTACGACCTGTGACGTGATCCAAGTGGAGCCACTCGCCACGGGTCAACAACTGATGCCCTTTCAGCCCTTAATCCGGGTCAACGCTACACGCGCACGCCTCATCGCTTCCGGTTGCGGCTCTGTGTCGCAGGATCAGAAACGACTGGTCGGCCTGAACTGTACCAACATCACCATCTTCTCCACGTACACTGGTGCAGACAAGAGCGAGAACTCGTTCGGGGACGTGAAGCTTTTGCTTGAGCACGTTGGTACTGGCTTCACCACCGCGCAAACCGCGTTCGAAACCTCCGGAAAGTTCGGTGTCATGAGCTGCTTAGATGCCGGCTCGGTCGAACACAACGGGCGCACGAACCAGTGGGAGTGGCGGGGAGCGCTGGCGCGCATGCCAGGCGACCCGTACACGCAAGGAACGACGCCGGATGATTTTCTCGACACCGCGGGAACGGAAACGCTGCGTTTTAACGCGATTCAGTGTGGACGGATGCTGATCAAACGGACAAAAAACGACAAGCAGATGACGCCGATAGTGGCGCTCAGCGACGGACAGAAGGCGGCAACAAAACTTGTTGCAACCGATTGCAACAGCATCCGACATTACAACGAGGTCGACGGACTGAAGGTGTGCGGTATGGACTGCTATCGGGTCGGTATTGAACTCGCAGGATGGCCTGTCGTGGATAATGTGGCTTCCTTTTGTCTGGAGGGCTGCAGCAACAGCGTGGACGCAGCGAAGGCAGCCCGACCAGGCTCGGCTCTCTCATCTCAAAGCTACCAACGCAGTGCGATCACAGCGACCCCAATTGCGACACCAGGCTCTTCTTCGAATAGTGCATCTAGCAGTAGTGGAGGAGGCTCTCCTCTTCTCTTCCGACAGCTTGGGGACCAGAAGGTTGACACGAGCAGTCTTTCTGATCAAGATAGTGGTTCAGATTCAGCACTGGTTTCTGCATCTAGTACTTCTCTTTCAGGTCCAGGAGGAATGGGAATCGCTTCGAGACTACCAACTAGAGTTACTTCGAAGCTAGTATCGATGTTCACTGATGGACAAGAAACTTCTGCTACAACAACACGACGAGCAGGAGACACTACAACGGCATCTGCGCTCAGCGGCATTATCAGTGTCCCACATCTGAACGACGGCGACATTACCACAAGTAGAGACGACCAAGCAGGGAGCAGCAAGAGCGACGACGAGGATCCCCTCAGCGGCGAACTGTCGTCCTTCCGAAAGGCAAATTTGCAACTCCGGAACCACATTCAGCAAATTAGGAATCGTGGATACAATCATGCTCCGAGCTCTAGCTCAGCCGAAGCTTTAAACGGCCTCCCTACAATCCACGATCCGTTGCCGATCAATGCTGGACTAGGCGTGGGGCAAGAAACACCATCACTTTCTAGTAGTAGTCCTACTGGTAGTCATACTAGTACTTCATCAACATCATCAATGCAGCAGAATGTTGGAGCAGGAAGTCTCATCAAAAGCAGGAGTGAGTTGCCAATTGATGACGGACATCTCCTCGAAAGAACCTCATCTACGGGTAACAAGATGGATGACGAGATTGAAAATTTCATTCAGAGTAATCAAGTTGTCGGGGATGATGTGCAACTACATACTGCATCTACTTCTCTTCATCAATCAGACATCACGGCAGGTGGCAGGAGAGGCGCCGCAGCAGTGTCGTCTAGTACGTCGTCCACAAGCAGCACGCAAACAGACGCGATCGAAGAGGCGTACGAAGAGCTATCTCGCAATAACCCGTCCATGCGTGAAGCGCTGGAACGCGCACGAAAAAGGTTGTTACTAAAGGAGGATAGCCATGGGCAACGAGATGAGAATCCGTCATCTCTCGGTGTCGATAGGACAACTTCGGATGAGCAGAATGCAGCCCGTCCTCGTGGTCTACGCCTCGTCGAGGGGCAACCGGGTGCTCTTGATGTAACCTTCCAGCGGTCTCGTGAACCTGATCCTGCTTTAGGTCTAGGCGAAACTACTTCTCTGAATAATTCTCGCATGTCAGATTCAGAGCTCGAGAAACTCGTCAATTACGGAAAGCAGGAGGCGGATCTTAAAACCACTGTGAACAAGGACAAGGATAGCTCTTTGAAAGAAAAAGATGCAGAACACGACCGGGAGATGCGCTCCAGCGCTGCTTCCTTGGCATCCGATATTCTCAAGAAAGTCGAAGCACTAGGTCTGAATCCAACCCCCTCAGGTGCTGTTGACGATCCAGCATCGTTGAGGTCCATGGTTGCCGCGGTCCAAGCAGCAGCCGAGGATAGCGGGCGCCCTCCAGCAGAGCTGCACAGGGCGATCCCTTCAGCCGAAACTTCATCAACATCAGAGGATGAAGGAAAATTGCGAGCAGCCATAGCTGGTACCATCAAACCCGTGGGAGAAGCTTCTTCTTCGGCTAGCAGGAATAGTCCTCTGGCATCTAGAAGTAGCACAGCAAGTAGAACAGCAGCAGCAGGTACAACGGATACAACATCCATTTCGAGGACGTCTCCATCAGGAGCAGCATCAAGTTTGTCAAGAGTGCCATTGTCAAGACATGACCACGAGTTCGGATCGTCGACAACGGAGCAGGATGTTCTGGCACTAATGAAGGGACTTCGTATGGACGCTCCTAGCAGCACTGCACGTCGTGGTGCTAGCCTCTTGCAGATCGGAGATGCTTTGGCAGCCGCGATCCGGAGTAGACGCGCACCTACATCGAGCAGACCTTCATCTACTATTTGGTCTAGTGAAGACGAGCAACCTCATGCTTACCACGATGGGGAATCAGAAAATTTTCAGTTTCACGAGCAACTAAAAGGCAAGGAGTTTCACCATGATAATCCTACAGTTGGTGGGCATTCTCAAGGAACAGGTACTACATCTCACCGACTAGAGGAGAGAGGACAACCCTCGAGTTCATTATTCGCTGTGGATCTAGTGGGCCTTGGGTGAGGATCTCCTAGCGTAAAACATGAAGACGATCGTACCGGTACTCAGGTAGGTTCATGATTGTGTCATATGTATAACCTTTTTCGGTTTTCTTTTTTCTATTCTAAGAATTTAATCTAAATCCATTAATCTGACATTCGACACCTTGTTTATACGCATGATTATACACAGCACGAGCACTACCACACGGATTATATCAGCGGGCGGGTGCCAGTGCCACGCACGCATCGGTGTCCTTCTGCCCCCCCTGTATTTGTATAGTTTGATGATTGAATATGAATAATGTCTCATAGTGTTAGTGACACACTCACACCTCACCATAATCCTGATGATCTTCACATGATGAATAGATGATGGTATTCCCAGTTCGAAATGCATACTGATCGTCTTACAACCTTTCTTCCCTAGTTAAAAGAATTCGTCATTGTAACTAAGTAATAGTACAACTGGTACCACCGTGGTAGCTTCCTGCTTTCATTTCGTCTCAATGCAACACAGCAACAGCACTTCTTCAGACTTTCGGTTTCGGTAAAAAGTGAAAATGAACAGACACAAGAAAATCCTCAGAGTGAGAGAGTTGATAAGATAAGGATGATGAGTTTTGTACTTCTACAGCATTGATGCAATGGACGCCCTCGAAAAACTTGAAGGAGCGCGATGCTGACGAGAATTCAGATGATGGGTGCCTTTCCAAAGACAGGCCGTGACATTCAAGTTCCACGTCATGTTTCGGCGCCGATTAGAAGTGTTGGCAGAAAATGCAGACGGTGGATTGTTTTTGCAAGTCTCCCACTAGGATGAAGAGAGAAAAAATCGAAAGATGAGTGGTGAAGTGTCGAGGAACGACAGGACAGGAAAGGGCGAAATTTCAAAAAATGCGACAACAGGGACTGCCCGAACACAGAAAAACGATGAGAGGTAGAGTCGGCAGCGTTCCCTCACTGACTAATGAGACGCTCTGGAACCATGGCCCCTGCAAAATGAGAGCCTTAGCTAATGAGACGTTCTGGAGGATAGAGTAATAGAGGAGCACCAAGTCTAAGCTCCGCCTGCCGCCGGTTTGCGAACTGGATAAAGCTGAGGCCGCTCTTTCAGTAGCCCGCGCCTACAAAAAAATCGCATGGCAGAAAACTCTTAATCTTAATCTTAATCAACAATATGAAAAGAATGAGTTCCTCAGAAGTTTTCTCTTGATGTAGAAAATAGTACTCGTCGATAAAGTTTCTCTTTGAGGCAGGGGCAGGCGCTGGACGCTGTGCTACTTGATTTAACAGAATAGATGTTATCCTCGAGGAGTTGTAGAACTAGAAGTAGCACTAGCACGACTATCATCATACTCATAGTTGTGCACACATAAGCTCGTGATCAAGTATTAGAAGTACAACCTGGTCAAAAGTCATAATATCGGAAATTGAATGATAATACAGAAGGGGATCGATAACAAGGGTAAAATAGAATGCGAAAACTTCGGGCAGAAACACTTTGATCCGGCTTCGTCGGGATGCTAACGGCGCCGCCCGAATCTGTATCGTGTCCTCCGTAATGCCACAGCGTAGAGATGTTGCGCGGTTGGCCTGGTGGTTGCTTCTTTATCAAGCTGGAACAGTAACCAGTCGCTCGCTTGGGGGCAGTGAGGAGGTCCTTGTCGGAGCGGACTGGGATGAGGATGATAGGCGGCGTTACACTCTCAGTACTAGATCGCGGGATAAAAAGGAGAAGAGAATCAAGGCCCGAGGACCCCCCGGCGTTTCGGCTGTAGAGGTTGACAATGGTGAAGTCGGGGAAGAAAATCATGTCGATTATGGTGGGTGGACGCGAGCTCACTTCCTTCTCGAGCCCCTTCTCCGTCAGCGGGATGTCGCAGATCTGTTGCCGCACTGGTCGCCTTTCGGCAGCCAGTCGAGGGAACACCACACGGGCAGGAGGTTTTTCAGCGACCAGGATGAGCAAAACACAAGCACTTGGCAGGCAGCGCATGAAGATGCACACGCTCATGATCAGAGCCGTAGAGGCGTCAACCTCGAGAAGAACAGGTGGTGGAGCAAGAAGGGACATCAGAGGCATCTTGAACCAGATGTCGACGATGAGGAAGATGACCTAGAAGACGATCCGCTTGACGGAGATGCAGGTGGACAGCGTCGAGAACGACGCGGAGGCCATGCAGCTTCTCCCAGAAGGCGTGCTGTTCATGTCCCAGATGGAAGCTACGAGAATCATGCTGGAACATTAGACGAGCATCAGCAAATGAGCACTGACGAAGATGACGAACACTACGATATGGAACAGCGTCGACGAGGACATGATGACGGACCACTTGCGCTAATTACGTTGATGAATCATGGGAAATTTTCTTTGCGTGGAAGAGACGGCCCGCCGCCACCGGGTGCTGGACCGCCGGAAACGCCAAACATCTTGAACCGGCTCCATCCGACTGCGAACAAAAACACTGTAGACAGTGTTGTGCGTGCCCTCCTTGTGAATGCGGCGTTCGTTGATAGCCTGGCAAGAACCATCGTGAAGCAGCAAACTTTTCATGAGCAATTCATGAGGTACTAAAAATACTTAGACTTAGACTATTTACTTTGTATTGGATATGTCAGCATTAACTTGTTTTGCTGTGATTTTTTGATGATAGATGAAGAGAGTCGAAGCAGATCAATTAATTTGAATGAATAGATCGACGATCGACTCGTGTTCAAGCTACCCGTTGTCCCAGTCCCACGTGGAGGTGTGCGAGCATGTCGGCCACCGCTCTCACGTGGTGTGTGAGCATGTCCGCCACCGCTGCTACGGTACTGCGGTGATATTCCGGTTGTATGACGGAGTCTCGATCTCCCATATTTTCATTGACTCTGCAACTAGGTGCCTCGCGCAGCAGCTGATTCAAAAGCTAAGCAACGATCTTCCGTTTGTTGGTGGTACGCAGAAGAAGATGATTCCCATCATCATCAACGACGGGTTGCGCGAGAACTACGCTGCTTGGGCCAGTATCATCGCGGAAGACGTGACTCGCAGTGAGAACTTTCAGATTGCAGTGTATGAAGCCGTTTTGTCGATCGTGTTTCCGGCGGAGTCCATAGGGAGTTCGAATGCCTCGTCTACCTTGCCCCCCGCCGGTGCGCGCATACCCACATTGGACGCGGCTGTTAGCAACGTGCCAGAGTTTGCTGTAAACACGTCGTCAACATCATCGAGCAGCCCGCCCCCCGTCTATACTACTACCACTGTTAAGCCTTTTACCGCGATCCCTCATCTCGATGGTCCAATGCCGTATGTACATCCGGAGCTAGGTAGACCGCCACCACCACCACCACCGCCACCAGAAGGAAAGCCGGCGCCAGCCGCTCCACCTGCAGTAGCAGCTACTACCGCAGCACCGTTGACTGCGCCGCCAGCTGTTGCGCCTGTCGACACAAGTAGTCCGGTAACGACCCCCGCCGAGTCCGTTGCCCCCGCTGCGGAAACGACGAGTGCTGCACCTCCAGAAATGCAGCCTTTGACTGTAGGCAGAGGAAAAAGTGGAGCTTCCACGCCTCTACCCGCCAGTCCGGCTTCCGACTTTGCGTCATTGATGAAGAGTGGCAGCGCGGAAGCACAAGCAGGGTCAGCACCGTCACTTGTTGCGTCGTCTGCGGCGTATGGTGGAATGACAGCACTCGAAAAACCAGCGGCCTCAGGCAGAGCAGAAGGAAAGGACGCGGCTTCGAAACTTGCCGCCGCAACCCAGCAACAGGATCTTCAGTCGGCCGGCGCCAAGCTGAAGAATCAGCGAAATCAGAGTCATGAGGAGCATAAGTATGAAGCGAAAAAGTGCACTCACACTCAAGAAATTGGCTAGGAGTTAAGTAGGAAAATAGCCACTTTTTTTGAGTGTGAGTGCACTTTTTTCTTTCATAATAAGCACCCTTCTTGTACACAGCAAGTTCCAGCTCCAGCACCTGCGGAGCCAGTTGCGCGACAGAAGCAAGCTTTTCCTGTCGCTGCACAACAACTGTCAGAGGGACCCGCACTGTCAGAGTTGACCTCTAACGCGACGCAACAAATCGTCGAATCAGCAGTTGAAGAGGCATTAGACCAGGTTTTTCGTGAAGCCGGTGCGACTGTAAATGCCGGTCAGGACGAAGCTGCATCGAACTCTGGAGGATCTACCGCAGTCGCAGCGACTGACTCAACAGAGGCTGTACACCACCAGAGCACCAATGAAGATATTACAGCAACATTGGCTTCGGCCTCCAGGAGTGCAGATGAAACGCGGGGCCGCGAACGCGAAACTGAAACGGAAACTGTGAGCATTGCAGGACGTACTACTTCCTCGACTTCAAGCAACATCGATGAAGAAAGCGCTGATCTTTTTGACACAATCGAGAGCAGTTCTTCAGTCAACGACGCCGCATCAAGATCATCATCAATGTTTTCAAATGCAGAAGCACAAGGAGAACGAGAGCCCACGGGGGCAGATGAACTTCATGGCCATGAGCTAGTCCAGCACGAAGACGACGAGGACGACTTCAATGAAGCAGGAGAGACTGAAGAAACGGCACTCAGTCTTCATGCGGAAGCCGAGGAAAGCGGTGCATATGATGATCAGAATGCGGAATTCGCATCTCCTTCAGCTAGTTCTAGTGAACTCGGTACTTCTGACAAGAAGCCTGAAACTGAACATAGCTATGGGAGCATGAGCATGCAGGACGCCTCACCGATCCGCAAACTTGCCTCACCAATGTCAAAGCCGACGATCGACGTATCGAAGGATAGTGGCACGGCTCCACCTGGTCCTCCTGGTGCTACTGTTCAGAACGCAAATCATCTAGATGGTGACAGAATTTCTTCCGTTTCTTCGAGAACAGGTCCAACTGCGGGAGTAGGCTTAACATCCACCGCGACATCAGCACCTCGTAGGAGTTCAGACTTAGCGAGCCTCTGGGACGTGGATCACGCGCACCATGCAGAGGGGAGCGCACGCCCCACAGAAAGAGCAGCAGTGTTGCATGAGCAATCCGCAGACGTCGAACGACCAGGAAGTGGAGCAGAGAGTATGCTTTTCGGCGACAGCGGCAGCGGCACTGACGTTAGGCAAATTCAGATGGCCATCAAGGAGAGAAGCAACATAACACCGACCAGCACCAGTAACGATAAAGAAGCGAAAATAAAGACCGCCAAGACGGCGCGAACTCAGAAGGCCGTCACACTGCTTCTCCAAGTAGACTTGGACTCTCAATTTAACGAGGGACGCGGATCGCATGGAAAAAGCAAGATTCGCCATCGGCGAAGATCATATGACCGGGCTGAAGAACACGAGCACAAGCACGGTAAAAATGCGCATACGCTTAATCTTCAAGAAGGAGAAGAAGATCAGCACCAACAAGAACAACAGCAAGGTGTACATCTACAAGAGGAAGGACGAACAGTCGTCGAGAAAAAGAACATGCGTCACCACGACCAGCAAATAGCATTCGGGCAACATGAGCAGGACATATTGCCTGCGGATTCCGGAACAGCTTTTTCGCCCTCTGGTATCGAAGATGAGGCTGACGAGGATATCGTAGATGAACAAAACGAAGACCTCCACCATGGAGACAAGCGCTACAGTACTATAAGATTAAGAACTTCTAGTAGTTTTATTGGACGAGACGGAACCGCAACCGGAAGCCGAAGCCGTAGAGAACATGGTGAGGTGTCTGATGCAGGTGAAGAGTACCACGACATGAACAGCAGTGCCTCACTAGTCGAGGCAAGTGCACAAACTGCTGGGCAAAATGAGGGGCCTCGTGAGGGCAGCATCGTGGAAAGTCCAGAGTGGAGAGCGACAGCCACCGCTGCAAACGATCGCTCGGCGCCAAACAATATCGGCGAGACGCTGAGGAAGATGGAACAGGCCATAATTTCCTCGAAACAAGCCCAACGAGAACGAGCGATAAATGCGCATGCGCTCACGGCGACGTCCAAGACTCACTTAATGCACGACGTAGCGCTTGATCAAAGTGAAGATAGCACCAGACGCGCAGGAAGATACGGCTCCGCTCAACTTCGAGTGCCACAACTATCAGGCCACAACTACGGTGACGAGGTAGGAGTCAACGATGATGAGTATGTACTGCCTAGCGACCAGTCTTTCAGAAATTTGCAGCATCTGGCCGGGATGTCGTCACTCACAGACGTTCTCCACCGCAACCACATACAGCTGGGGCTTTCATCGTCGAGTAGTTTATCTTCATCAGCACGGCACCACGCACAAACAGGGCATCAGATCGACAGTCTGGCTTCCCGGCACCTTTCACCCGTCGTGTCGAAAACACATGTAGAGGGCAACACTGCAGACACGAAGACACAGGCGAAGGCACCGCTGGCGAATGAGCAGAAGTCGCCAAAGAGCAATCAAAACAGGAAGGAGTTGACCGGAAAACTAAAGATGGGCATTAGTTCTCCCGTGCAATTAGATGTTAAAAAGATAGTAGCTCCACCGCCAGCCGCAGCCGCCACAAAAACAAAGAAACACGAGAGCGTGGCTGGAAAGAACCAAAAAAAGAAGATTAACCTTACGGTAAGCGTGGGGTCAGCTGGAAGGAGAGATAAAGCTGGTAAGAAGACGAGCAGTTTGGCAAGTACGTTGAAAACAAATAGTAGTCACGGAAAACAGTCTTCATCTTCTTCACTTCACCCTCTAGCAGAAGCTCCAGCAGGGGCGCCGAGCGCACCAGTGAAAAAGGGTGGGCCATCCTCGAGTCGTGCTACGCAGATGAATATGACGAAGAGTTCTAGTACCAGTCGGGAGATGCAGAGCAAGCAGCAACCGCCAAGACAAGAAATTCTGAAGCAAGGAAGACCAGATCAATCGAACCCTAATAAGGCAAATTCGAGTACCGACGTCAACAAATCTGATGCTTCAAACTCGTCGACTAACAAATCGAAGAATGAAAATCACGATAATCCACCAGGAAGCGCGCCTGGTACCTCATCAACACGGTCGGACAAGAGCGCTCGAACAGTAGAAAGCAAACAATCATCTCCAATCAAGGCGGGCAAGTTGCAACATGCGCAGAAGGCGCCAACATCTCATGCGGTTGCCTTTTCCGGCGAGAGTAGCACCACAAAAGACAGCGTTGACAAGGGAGAAATCCACAAACGAGATTCCAAAGAAGCGGGTTTTGGCGTAGGTTTTTCGGCCCCGCATGGGGAGAAAACAGGAGCGCGTGACAAATCGGATCGCGCAGCAAAGACAAAAAAGTCTCGCGAATCTGGAAAGAGCGAACATCATTCGAACCGAAAAGCTACCAGCGAAACGAGCAATCTGCGAAAGAAATCTTCCAACACATCGGCAAAGACGTCGAAGAAACAACAGCGGGAACAACAATCTGCAGTAGGTCTAGGTGCAGAAGGGACGAACAAGAAAAAGAATGCAGAAACACCCCGAGCACCAGCATCGACATCTTCCGCAGGAGAGAAGCGGCGTGCCGGAGAAATGGCTGCCTCGAAGCGACAAGTTCTGAATTTCAAGAGCAAAAAAGAGGGACAGCCAGGAGTTGTCGGGCCAGCTGGGATTCCAGAGGACTCTTCGTATCCCGATCCACCTGAAGGTGAACGCGTCGTCATGGACAACATGGACGAGGGCCGCAACGCTACTGCTGTTGGAGATGCATCGTTTTCTTCTTCTTCTGCCGCGCCAGCAGCTGGCGGAGGAGCAAATAATACGACACGCACCAGTCCACCAACAACTACTGAGAAGCCGGTGGTCCAGCAAACTGGATTACCTGGTGATGCGGGGGACAAACACTACGCTACGTATCAAGAGAGTCATCCGCTGACCGATGCAGATGTCGCCCAGCAAATCCACGAAAGCGCCCATGCCAAGCCGGGCGAAGTCGGAGCAGGAATTACGGACTCAACTGTGCATCACGATGCTGGTGAGCGGAGTTACGCATCTGCCGGCGGCGTAGGCTCGCCGCTGCGTACCGAAACTTTCGTGCGGGACTTTCGGCAGGGCGTCCTGACCGAGTTGAGCAACGCTGACTTGTTGTTGGAGATTTTACAGAGACACAACGAGTCCATGGCTGAACTCGGGCAGTCGTTAGTGGAGGACCCCAGCACAGTGCCTGCCATCGTGGCCGCATTGAGAAAAAGCACGCCGATTCGCTCACGCATCGCCTCAGGAGACTTCGACCGCGACACAGTCACGAAAACACTCATAACGCAACTCGCCTACTCGCTTGTGCACGATCGTGGCTTCATCGAGTATCTAAAGCAGCGGCTTCTGGCAACCGATGAGCACTACGCAGTAGTCAGACCGCCTGCAACTAACAAGATGCCTCCGCCTGCTTCCGCTCCGCAGGAGCAGCAAATGCTTCTGATGCAAAAGCACGACCATGATGGAACAAGGGTAGCTCCCTCGTTTTTGCAAGAACTAAGTGCCACGGATGCATCTTCTGCTGAAAGCCTCTTTGTTTCTTCGGAGCAGCACGGGGACGAAGAGGAAACGACTAGCACGCTCCAGCAAATGGCTTTCCTTCTTGACCGCCTAGTGCGCAGTCACGCTCAGCAACACGGAATCAAGATGCACCATGCAACGGCTCCATCTGCTACTCAGCAGCACTTGTACTCAGCCGCACCGGCAGCCACGACCACAAGGTCAAGAGTCAAGAAAGACCATGAGCTTCCATCTGAGCAGCGCCTACCACGTCTTTCTCCCGGACACCGTGGACGACGTGCACGGGGCACTGTCTCTAATATGGCTATGAAGGATCTGCTGCCACATACGAACTTGCAAGAGTTGCGGCGTAGGATAGAGAAGAGCGCTCAACTTCCTACAAATTTGGCCTTCGGAAAGCTGACCGCAACTGACGATGGATCTTTCACCACGCTCCCTCCTGAGCCAGCCGGTACGGTTTCGTCACTACCGGAGGGCTTGCCGACGGATGAGGAGGCCTCAGGAGACGAGACAACCCTACCTCCAGGTGGCACTGAGGCCCTGAAGCAAATCATAGACGATCCCGCTGCTCATGCAGCCGACGTCGTGTTCCCACACGCGACTACGAGTTCTTGGACCACAGCAGAGCTGAAAAGTTTTGTACTTCGTGTCTCCGCTTTCTTTGCCGACGATCCCATTCTCATCAAGAGCATCGCTGCGAGCGACGCTGCACTCGGCGCTACAGCTTGCAATCTAGCAAAGCGTATCGGATCCAAAATCAGGGTGGGACCGGTATGAACATGCTCTTTTGGTTTACACATGATCATGTTTATCAGCTTTTGATAATTTTCCCAGTTATTTCAGATGAAGAAGTACGACTTACTTCTGGTTGGTTGAAGCATGAGCAATGAGAATGACAGAACAAGAACATCGACCATTACTACTTAGCTTTTTACATCGAGAAGACCTCATTCCCATACGTGATTATGAATCGTTATCGTTCTATTTTTGAAAAACACAACAGAAATATGCCAACAAAATCGCGGAAGCTCTGGCAGATGTGAATGAAGTGCAACACGAGACGGAGAACAAGATTTTCGCTACATTTAAAACTTCAGACGTCTCTAAGATGCTGTCATCACCGACTTGTCCTCGAAGCAACGAGATGTCTCTACTTGCGGGCGCTGTGGCCACGGGTTCCCCAGTCGAGGTCGAGGAGATACAAGCGCTGATCAAGCAGACCTACGGCAATGGGCGCACCTTCCGCGCCCAGTGCTTCGGCAAAGCGCTTCAGACAGCCACTGCTCTGGCTATCGTCAAGGGAGGCGTTTTTCATAGCAATGGGCCTAGTGGTGCCGCGGGTGGAGGCGCTCAGGGCTCTGCATCCGAGCAGGCTGGTGGGAAAGCTTCTCCAGACGAGGAAGAGGCGGGAGGGAATGCACAATCACCAAAAGCCAAGGCCGGAGGACCAGCTTCATATTCCGTCGCACCAAGCGAATTCATGCCCGCGACAGAGGCTGCGGCCGATGCGGCCGGCGAAGCTGACAGGACTGCAACTATGCCAATAGAAGGGGACAGGTCAATGTCTAGCGCAACACCAGAGGACTCTTCTGGTACAGGTGATATCGAAGAGGCCGCCACTACACTGCAACCGCCTAGTGCTGTCGCGGAAACTTCATCTCCTTTCACGAATGGAAAGCCGGGGGCGGGGCGTGGCTCTACCCGAGCACCAGCTAATTCTAGTGCAGGCACGGGTGAAAATTTTGCAACAACAGCACAACCGCAAGCAGAGGAAGTGGGGGGCACTGCCACATCTGCATCGCCAGAAGAGAGCGTCTCTTCCGACAACTATAAAAGGGGCAGGAGCACATCATCACCACCAGGCAAGGACTTCGAAAACAAGTTTTCTGACAAGCCTGAGGAGAAGGCTGACGAGTCGTCTGACAACTCTGAGACCACAGGCACGCCAGCAGAATCCTCGCCAGAGTCTTCATCGGAAGGGCGTGCATCAACACAAGCCCCAAAGTCCAAATCTTCGTCAGAAGAAGACGTGAAATCAGGAGCGGATGACTCGTCCAATTCATCGTCGGAGATGGAAGCATCACCTTCGAAAGCAGAAGATGACAAAGCAGATGGGAACTCTGAAGCATCTGTGCCCTCATCAAAGGGGGAGGCGAAAGCAGAGGATCATAAGTCAGAAGGCAAATCCGAAGCCTCCGCGGGGCCGAAGGATGGGGCGAGAGCAGAGGATGACAAGGGAAAAACAGAAGCGGACTCCGCATCGTCTGCGGCTCCACAAGGCGAGGGCGAGGCAGAAGGTGATAAGTCGGAAAGCGGTGTCTCTTCATCTTCGAAGGACGAGGAGTCATCTTCGAAGTCGGACGGTGACAAAGCAGAAAGCGACTCGTCATCTTCGAAGGACGAGAAGTCATCTTCGAAGTCGGATGGTGACAAAGCAGAAAGCGACTCGTCATCTTCGAAGAACGAGGAGTCATCTTCGACTTCGAAGTCAGATGGTGATAAACAAGCAGAAAGCGACTCGTCATCTTCGAAAGACGAGGAGTCATCTTCGACGTCAGATGCTGATAAAGCAGAAAGCGACTCGTCATCTTCGAAGGGCGAGGAGTCATCTTCGAAGTCAGATGCTGATAAAGCAGAATCAGAAAGCGACTCGTCATCTTCGAAGGGCGAGGAGTCATCTTCGAAGTCAGATGGTGATAAAGCAGAAAGCGACTCGTCATCTTCGAAGGGCGAGCAGTCATCTTCGAAGTCAGATGGTGATAAAGCAGAAAGCGACTCGTCATCTTCGAAGTCAGATGGTGATGAAGCAGAAAGCGACTCCTCATCCTCATCCTCCTCTTCGAAAGCAGAAAGTGACAAAGCAGAAGAGGGTGATAGTGGTTCTTCCTCCTCTTCGTCATCGTCTTCGGAGAAAGAGGAATCGTCTTCGAAAGCAGATGAAGGCCACTCATCATCTCCCGCACCTTCAAAGGGAGAAGATTCGTCTTCGAAGACAGTAGATGACAAAGGAGATGAAGGTGATCGTAGTTCTTCGTCCTCGTCATCAACGTCTTCGGAGAAAGAGGAATCATCTTCGAAAGCAGATGAAGGCCACTCATCATCTCCCGCACCTTCAAAGGGAGAAGATTCGTCTTCGAAGACAGTAGATGACAGAGGAGATGAAGGTGATCGTAGTTCTTCCTCCTCGTCATCAACGTCTTCGGAGAAAGAGGAATCATCTTCGAAAGCAGAAGGCGAGTCGCCATCTGCCAGTCCTTCCAAAGAGGAAGCGTCGTCTTCGAAGGAAGAAGGTGGCAAAACAGAAGAGGGTGATGCTGGTTCTTTGTCCTCGTCATCCTCAAAGAATGAGACTGAGACATCGCCCTTTAGTACTGCAGCAGAACCGTCCGCCTCTTCAGCTTCACAGTCGAACGCAACTCAATCGAGCGATTCAGCGTCCACTTCAGCATCGAACACGACTGATGCTAGCGATTCTTTGTCCACTTCAGCATCGAACACGACTGATGCTAGCGATTCGGTGTCCACTTCAGCATCGAACACGACTGATGCTAGCGATTCAGCGTCTATTTCAGCATCGAACACGACTGATGCTAGCGATTCAGCGTCCACTTCAGCATCGAACACGACTGATGCTAGCGATTCAGCGTCCACTTCGGCATGGAACACGACTCAGTCGAACGAGTCAGCGTCCGCATCGATGACAAACAAAACTCAGGAGACCAGCCGCGCGTCGTTATCGAACGAGACTGGCACGAGTGCACCGACCTACCCATTGGCGCCACAAGAGTCTCAGTCGAGTGCGCCTTCGTATTCGTCGGCGGCACAAGAAGAGTCTGAGTCGACCAGCGCACTGTTCTACTCGTCGCGTGCTTCAGACAATAGCGGCGCTGAGGGGACTTCAGAGGCCGCTGCAGAGGCTGCGTCAGCGGAGGGGGCGACTACTGGACCAACATTAGGCAATGCGACAGATATCTCAGCGAAAGGAAGCGGCTTACAGACGACTGCAAATAGCACAGGAGTGGCTCTGAAAATAAGCAATGCCGTTTCCAATGCTGTTGCAGGAAATGGCGCGGGTAAGGGGAAAAATGTTTTGTGAAGGCAAAGGGTTGTAAACGTTGATATTGTGGCAGACAAATGATTGTCCTAGGAACCAGCTTGCTGAGATACATCTAGCGAAGTTTCGATCGTGATCATGGTAGTAAACTTTTTTATCCAGGTACAGCTGGAGCTACAGTTTACGTTTAGAGGACTATTGTCCTCGTGAAACTACAAGTTTTGTGATTTTATCTACTCCACTAAGAAACATGCTAATATTGGATCTAAACAAAATCAAGATCAACGATGAGGCAGCAGCACTAGCACTACTAACCAAACAAGAGAAAGATAATAACTAGAACTACAACTGATTCGAAATCCAAAGACTACAAGTACATTTGAACATACCTCGATTAATATACGCGCGACGGGAGCACGGGCAGCAGCAGCACCGCATTCATCAAGTCATCAGTAAGAATGTGATTGCGATCGGACGACTAACAGATGAAGATATTTGTGTTGAGAAAACAGACGCTAGGGCTAGAAGTACCGCAAAGAAGTTTTTCAGAATCGAAAGCATGTGTAAGATGTAGTTGTTGCCATTGATTTCGTTTCCAAGAAACCACGAGGTGCAGATTGTGCATGGTGCTGATTCTGTCTGGTTGCAATACTAACCGGTGTAAAGCAGGAGTACATGATCAGCATATTGATCGATGGGTACATATTTGTTAAACGTGAAAAACTGGAGTTTCATTCATGCTGGCATTCAACGAAAAACATCACGAGAAGTGATGAGGTAAAACAACCACGAAGAGGATATGGATAATCTTCACCTTCACCAGCCGTGTCATCCACACTTCTTCTAGGACGAAGAAGAAATGGATGAATGTCCTTACAATATACAAGGAGAAGTTGTGCATTTTTTGGCGGTGTGTGCATGCACTTGATAGTTGATACGGCTTCATAAATTAATGTGGAACGCGTTGCGCGTAGGCGTACAACGATAACCGTTAATTTGATGTCTACTATGATCTGTAGCGACCTGCTCCTGCTGAAGATAATTTATATATAAACTTAGAGATCTCCTCGGAGCTCGGCGGTGTTGTTTATGTTTTTTAGCGTATGCTGTAAGATGAAGTAGAAGTAGCTCGAATTCTTTGATACCTGCAATGGTCTACTTGGAGATCGGAAAGAACACAGTTGCCCGGATGCAGATGCGTCGTGCGGCGACGGGGCATATGCGAGTAAATGAGCATGGAGATGACAACTACTTTGCAGGTAGATGGCGAGAATGTGTACTTAGTCGTGGTATATATATCCTCCAGAACTTGATCGTTCGTTTAAGGCATCATTTTCCTGTACTTGTTCTCCATGCTTTTCGTTTTCATCAATGAAGAACGATATACTAAGCCGAGGAGGAGTCACCAGCAAGAAGCAGATAAGACAATCACCAGTGTGGGCTCAATCTTGTTGACTCCTTGCTGAGTCTTTCTCGGTTGAATCATCTTAAGCCCATGCTTTGGAGACTGAAACTGGTAGGCTCCCCTGCTACATAATTTCTATTCTACGAGAGCAGGGAGAGGAAGAGAGCGAGTGCATACCAAGCCAGATGAGTAGCCAGAAACAAAGCATTTTTGTTCGGTGAAGAAAATCGAGCGGGCATTTGGCAATACAGAAAGTGCAGCTCGAAAACGACAAAGGAGCTAAAATGTGTGCTAATACTTTCACGTTGACCTTCGTCAATTTAAAAAAGGGAATGAGCACAATCGAAGTGTCAATACCGTGCTCCGTAAGTGACCAGGAGGTACAGATGTAGTTCATGGTCTCTGTTCCTTGATAGGATTTTTCACTAGATATCTACTTACATACTTAGGTTGAAACAGCTACACCTACAGCTCCGATCGGTAGATTCGAATAAAAGAAAGAGAAGTGCAGTTCTTCCGCTGAACTGAGAATACTCCCATTTGGGAGCAGCGGCCTCGGACGAGTAGTGGCGCAACCGGCGGACGAGAATGGTGGCGAAGAATTCTCGGAAGAGTTGTGGTGCTACTGTAGGAACGAAAGCCTACAATATTTCAAGCAGTATGCAGATGTTGTCCACTCGTCGACGTGCTTTTGCCACGAGAAAGGCAACGCGAGAACCACCAGCTTCAAAATCTTCTACTTCCAGAAAGATGCTGGTACGCCTGGGACTGCTTTCCAGTGGTGCCGTGCACCAGATGTTGGCAGTTGACGGTCTCTCAGTCGGCGTCGGTGTCCGAACTTCTAGCACAGCAAGAAGAAACATGAAAACGGCCTTCAAGAGTACTAGACAGACGCCGACCGCGTCACCACAAGCGGCGGCAATATTGTCGACTAGTACGACGCCCATTCCGGGAACGGAGGTAGTTGAAGTCGATACGGGAATTCTGCCACGTCGTTTAGCAGCTGAACTCGGCAAAGAAGACAGTTTTCCGAACTACGTGGGGCAACTGATCACAAGCGGCAACTTGATTACGGCTTGGTGGATTATCTTCTTGTACGTCAGAATTTAACCAATGCATTGCGGCGATTGGTCTATTATATTCGAAGTAGATTGTCTTCGAGTACAACTTCGTGTTCATCTAAAAACTTTTTGTAATTGTTCTACAAAAATAATTTTGATTAATCATCGTGATCGTGTCGTCAACAACATGAGAACCATTAACCAACCAAGAGCAAAGCCAAAGATTCACTCGTCTTGAAGACATCACACTGATTCTCTTTGTCTAATCCAACGACTGTCCGAACCAAGAGCATCGAGTTCATGCAGGACCAGAAGATGCGGGACCACATGAGCAGGCTGTTGCGCGAAGACGCTGCGTTTCTCAATATCGTTCGTCATAAGCTCACTCCATTCGTCACTGCTGCGCTGGCGAAAATGCAAGGTCAAATGGGCTTCGAGACCATGATCCGCACTGTCAGAGAATCAGTTGCTTCGAAGGTACTTACTTATTATTCGTCTCCAATTTCCTTATCCTCTTTTTCACATTACTTCTGTTCCTGCTGTTGTTGATCTTCGATCGCTTTATGTAGATGTACTTCTTCACCTAGCTCCTGCTGCGCAGCAGCAGCTAAGCGTCTACATGAAAATAACTAACTAGTTCGTTAATATCCGGTCCCAGTGGTCATGTGCATATCCAATTAAAAACTGCTCCTTAGTCCTATTTTTAGGTGGCGAATTCGACTGCATTTCAAGGAGACATTATCGATGTGCTTCATGCGGTAAAACAGAAGAATCAAGGTCAAGTTGTAGCGGCTGGAACGACAACATTCATGCAGAAGTCAGCGATGAGAACGCGCGGTGGCTATATGCAACACTTGTCGCGACAACATGGACGTAAAATCGATGTGGATCTCGACGGTCCACATGTTGAGATGCTGACTATGGACGATGCTGTTCCAGGTCAAATTGCACCATCGCCTCTTTCGGTTGTAGAACGATCGTGGAAGCCTACAACAAGTGGCGCTGCTAAAGCCAGCAAAGCAGGTGCAGCAGCACCTACGAAGAAGATGAAGAAAGCAACGAAAAAGGAGCAGGAAAGTGCAAAGAAGCGGCTGGCGCTTGCGCTAGATTCTTCGACCAAACAAAAAAGTCGTAGTGTAAAGAAGCAGGAACAACAAGCAGTGGATGGGAGGAAAGCACCTTCATCTAGTTCCGCTGATACCAATAAAAAGTCCTCTGCTATGAAGGGTGGCAAGAACATCAAGAGGGGAGAGATCAGAGATTCTGTAATGATGAGCAAGCACAAGAATGCTGCAACATCAGTTGACGCCAAGAAGACGAACAGCAAGAAAAAAGACAGCAAATCGTCCTCTGCTTCCACCTCCGCCAAGATGATCAACAACGACAAGAAAAAGACCACAAAATCGACTTCTGCTTCTTCTTCTTCGAAAACCAAGAGCACCATCAAGAAGAAGGAACTTGCGAAAGCCAAAAGTCCGATGTCTCCGTCAATCCTCGAGAAATCGAGCAGGGCCTTGACACTTTCGGTAGAGCAGGAAGCAGCAGCCTGCACGACCAGCAAGACAGCCGTAGCGGTCCTAGGTTCCAACGCCGTAGCTCAGAAGAAGCAGGAAACCAGCAAAGCCGAGAAGCGCCTGCACGAAACGGAGCAACAACTCGCACTACTGCGTCAGAAGATTCTCAGGAGCGTGACGGAGTCCTTCAAGCGAAAGGCGCAACTGAATGCGAAGCTGCTTCATACGAGTACAAAGCACGAACAGCGAGCGGTCGGTCAGGAGGACAAGGAGACAGGAGTCGCTGCTGGAAGTGGCGCAGCAAAATCCGACGAACAAGTCAAGAAGTCTTCCTCTTCTTCTTCTAGTAGCAGTAGCGAAGGAGAAGCCTTCTCGGCATCTGCATTGGCTGCTTCAGTGCAGGAATCGATGGACAAATTAGTGCAGGGTCCGGGAGGAAATTCCACTGTTGCATCAGACACTTCCACTGGGCCAGTACCACTGTCCGGAACAGCTGACATCACTTCTTTCGTGGAAGGCGTTCAGAATGTACTCCTTGGAGCCCCAGACGAAGTCGCCAAAAAAGCCGGTAACGCTGTCGCAGATTATGGCCAAGGATGGACTAATATTAATACATAGATTACTCAAGTACAACTGATGAAAGAAATTAAGATTGGGAAGAACGCGATTACTTACAAGCTGATCATGATTTTTTGATGTTTATTGTTGTTTTTGTACACCTTTTTAATTCGAACTCGCTCTGTTTCTTTTGTATTCCCACACCCTCTACGGCCTCTCGCTCGTGCTCCTTTCATTGACCGGACACGCAATACAACTGGCTCAACGACATGGGCAAGGCATTGGCAGAAAACCGCACATTCACGCACACCTTATACGATATCATGCAAAATGATCAAGAATTCTTAGACAAGCTTCTGGCAGAAGACGAATACACAGAGTTCATGATCGGGGCATTGAAGCGAAAGATTGAGGAAAATGTACTAGAAATTTCCCACTTGGTTGAAGATGATTTGAATGTATTCGGCAACGTGTCTAAGGTTCCACTTTTTTGGTACTTTCATCTTTGTTTTCACCAACGAGAACGAGGACGAAGAACATCTTCATGACACTTATCATGTTTGTTTTCGATAGATAGAATTCTCATATTTTCTTCTTCACTCACCTCTACTGAGACCTGAGTCCACCTCATCGTTCCCCAATATCCAGATCTGCAACACCCGCACTGCCGCTGATCGCATCGCAGATTTGTTGTCGGCGGGGACACCTGGCCTCTCAGCTATGTTCTCTCAGTCGTCCTCATCGGCACCTTCGTTGTTCTTGCAGCAGGGATCCACGAGTGAAAAATTGAGCGAGATGGACGCGGAAGTGAAAACCGAAGCTGATGCGGAGAATGAGGCCGAAAATGAAGCGGAAAATGAGGCAGAGACGGAAACCGAAGCTGATGCGGAGAATGAGGCAGAGAAGGAAATGGACGCCGAGTCGGAGGAAACGGACAGGAGTGAAGCTGAGGAGGATCTGGAAGGTTCTGCGTCTGTGGATGATCAGGGGAGTGGCGCTGGTTCATCTTCTACCGAGGACGAGCATAGAAGTAGAAGTACCTCGTCTTCCAGCAAGAATTATGTAGTGAAGAAGCAAAGCAGCACTCGCGGCCACGCGCAACGCACAGCTAGTACAGCTGTGGGCGAAAAGAAGACAGGGAGCGCTGAGGAGAAGGCCGATAGCGACCAAGGACGCGCGTTGAAGGGCGACGAGTACGGTGATGATACTCTCTTCAACTCCGGAGACGACGAGGACATCCCGGAAATGCGACAGATCCAGCCGCGAATGAACACAACGGCGTTCAACGTGATGGGTGGCAGCAGCCTTCTCAACCTGCTCGCCCTCGACCAGCAACAGCAGGACGTGAGCATCACGGGCGGCCATCTCGTGGTCAGTTTGGACGAGCAGAGGCGTCTTCAGGCGGCGATGAATGGGGATGACACGGGCTTGTCGAGCGCGTTCGAACACACCCTAGGAATCGCTCTGCTACTCAACGAGGGCTTTTTGAAGACGGTATTATTGACGGAAAAACTACTCGTTTTTGTTTGTTGACCATGACTAGGTCTAGATGAAATTGAAAATAGTACTTACAAGTAAATCAAGAACTACATGATCAGTAGTTTATTCCACTACAAGTACAACTCCATCAAAAGTTATGATCTCGAAGCCTTCTAGTTTTAGTTTTAAATCTTAAATTTAATTGTAGCTCCTAAGTTGCACCTACAACATCAAGATTCAGGTAGTGAAATACGCGCAATTAAACGTACTGGATCGACCGCTGGAGCTTGGTTTGCCTTACAGAGAGGACTTAGCCGAGGCAGTGGCCGCAAACGTGACGATTCAGGGTATGGCAGCAGGGAGGCTGAGCACGGGAATCGTAGCCGGACTCGATGGCTTGGTCGATGAAATCGTTTCCAAGTTTTTAGCGGATGACGAAGTGCTGATCAATGTCACATCCCGACTCGTCGGATACAGCGACGCCGGTTCCCACTAATGGGCTAGAGCCTCCGGAGGTGCTCGGTAATAGGACAATCGTGCGAGGGAGGAGTTTTGATTTAGAACATCTAGGTCTAGATCTAGTAAGGAGTCAGAAATCGATTAGGATGAGTATTTTTGTAGGTTTCTAATTAGAATAACTTGATCATCATGCCGTAGCCCTTATAACCCAGTGATCTGAAATTGGTAGATAGAAATAAGGACAAACATCTTCACCGAGCAAAACATTGACAACGAGAACGAGGACATTGACAAAAAGGTGCTATGGGAGTCATGGTGACGTTAAGATAAACGACGCAACTCCTAGTCCATCCCAAGGATGCACTTCCTGTTAAGTAAGTTTTTGCGTTGTTTATGTGGGAACTTTTACGCTTGTATAGACGTACGAAGAATTGACGAAACTGTTCCGTTATTTAACTATGCCTATGGTCGAAGTGGAAATCGAAATGTCAAAACAAGAAAAACAATATTAACATAGATATTCTTCCTTGCATAGGTTTTCGATGCTACAAAAGACTACTAGTTTCATTAATAATCGACGTTGTGTCTGTACTAAGATCGATTTTGGACGACAGCAACTTGTTGTATAGAAAAGTGAGAACATGCACAGCGTTTCGAAGATCTGGTAAAACCGTCTGTCACGACCACACCGACATAAAATTATAATGTAAGATAGTCGTTTTGGTTTTAATATTCTAGGAAGCTAAATGTGCAAAAGAAAAAACGCATATCGGAATGTGAATATGTTGTCTTTCAACTTTGTACTACCAAGTAAGGATCAAGAACAGAAGAGCGCATCCATGGAAATGTCTTCCGAGTCAAGTATCAAAATCCTCCTCGAAGCAAAGCAGTCGTCACTTTTCTCGAGGACGACACAGCAGAACAATCGGAACAACATGCGCAGCAGCTGATCACGTACAAGCTGCATAGCCAGAAGAAGCGATCATGAAGAAAAACCCTTCATCATCTTCGCGCGCTTCTCCTCCTGGACGACACTCCTTCCACCCTCTCCCTCAAATTAGTGAAAGCAAACCGAAAGAAACATTGGCCCCCGCGCCTCAATGTAGCCACATCTCCAAAGAAACGAGCCCATTGGGTTTGCCAAAATTGCTGCAATAGAAGCAATAGGTACACGTAAGTACTTAACGCTTCGTTACTAAAAACGAAAAAGAATATGTCGATGCGTGGTGCATACAAAAGTGAGCTTGAGCTTGTGCCCTGGAAAAATAGAAGGAGATTGTTGAGGTTGGGATCGTATTAAGGTTAACTAGTCTACAAGTCAGTATGTCAATATCTTTTGGTGCACTGGTGGGATGATGTGTTGAAATGAGATCCCTTGTGCAATGTTTTTGTTGTCGCACTAGCAGCATGATAAAATGGAGGTAGCTGCGCGAGAACCGATCGTGCTGAGTCGGCATGGTGGTGCGAGGCAGGATCTTCGTCTTGTGCGAAGAAGAAGTAGGAGACTAAGAAACCTACATCTAGATCTAGTAAATGCACAAGGACAAGACAGACGAGGAAGTGTCAGAGACGGCAGGACAAGTAGAAAGTCCTCCGTTCTTACAATACCATCGGCAATGAGGATGGGACGAGATATTGGATTAGACCCTGGCTCAGGCGCGACTTGTTGTAGCATCTCTAGGAGCACAGCGAGAAGAAAAAGAAGTAAAAGAAACCGTCCAGTAACTCGCACTTCTTCTAGTAGAACAACTTCATCGGTTTGCTCGGGGATCGTACTCGGAGTACTGCGTCGTTGTGCGGTGATGGAAGCAGCTCTTCTCCTGACTACATTGGGTGGGGGCGCAGCTGCGACAGTAGTACAAGGATCGCTGGATCTCGTCCCAACCACGACAGCATCGCATCGACCGCATATAATCGTGCGGCCCCAACCAAAACGGAGGATCGGTCGCGATGGTCTTGACTCTCTTTCTCAGGTGCGAACATTGGAACAAGCAGAAGGTGATCACGATGATGTCGATACCGAAGGGGACCACGCTGCTGGGCATGCTCATGACGATGATGACGTGATGTTCGTAGCTGATGAAACATCTTCACCAAGGCAGAAAAGTAGAGGTGCGCATCGGAGTAAACCTTCGTCCTCAGCAGAGTGGTCATGGGAAGTCAAGAAAGACGAGCTTGGCGCCGCTTCCAGTTCCAGCAAAAAGACTGCAAGAAATGCTGTGCGGCATATTTCTTCCAAGACGAGACGGAGGAGCAACGTGCGGCATGCAAAGACTAAGGGACCAGCAGTAGCTGAAGCTGCAGCGGTCCAAATGCAACCCCGCGGACGTAGCTTTTCAAGCGATCAGCGCCCTCACAAAGGCAACTTGGCAGATGGCATAGCTCCTCATTTAGATTCATCTCCTACGGGTGACCGAGATCGACGAGTGGGCGCAGTAGGCCCCATTCTAAGCGAACTTGACGGTTCCTCCATCGGTTCTGAGAAAACTTCTTTGGACGATGTTGAAAGTAGCAGAACTTCACCTGAGCAGCCAGAGATGATGTACGAGCAGGAAAAAAACAATCAGCACAAAAAGTCTTCGTCTTCACCCTTTTTGGTCTCTTCTCTACTTCATCCGCTGGGCCTGGAAACCGTCTTCTCCAGTCTTTCCTACGGTCTTCGAGACATGCTTCAAAGTGACGATGGCAAGCAGGAGGACATCAAGCAGAATGAGCAGGCGCAAGTAGAAGCGGCTGGTGCCGCCCTCTCATCGACGACCCATACGGGGAGGACAGGTGCTTCATCAAGACCCGAGAGAAACGCTGCCGCCTCTTCCGTCCTGCTAGAACGCAGTGAAACGCAGGATGAGTACGACGATGAGGAGATTCTCGATGAGCTTGAGAGTCGTGTGCAACGAGACGAAGAGGAGCTAGCGCAGTTCCGTAAAAAGCATCATCTTGTTCAGAACGATCGGATGAAAACTCAGAAGCATACCGCTGGAAGCACTACTTCCATCATCTTTTCGAAACCTTCGTCCTCCTCTTCTACTCCTCTCAGTCGCGGGGTGGTCGCCGATAACGGCGTCCCTGCGTCTGAGTCTTTTAGGGCATCAAACCGAGGAGCAAGACGAACGAATTCAAACCTGTTACCAGAGGAAGTGGAGGCTGGAGTTGCAGTAGGTCTGTTTTCTAAAGAGGATCATGAACATCAAGACAGCGCGACGTTGAGTAGGCGCATGAAAAAGGGCCATGACAGAAGGAGAAACAGGACGAAGAGTAGTAAAAACAAGTCTGGTGCGGAAGAACACCATCAGGACGTGGTGGATGATCATGTAATAATTCAGAAAGCCTCCGCGGCGCCCGTACCTGTGGAACTGAGCAACAATCAGAATCACAACCATGATCCTAACCAAGTAAAAGTAATCTTCGAAAAATCCGGTGCATCTCAAGAACACTATGTCGAACTCGGACATCAGAACAGCAAGCGCAGTACCACCATGCGGACGTATGTCACTTCCGAGGCGCCACTAGAGGCGCCACCGGATGTTCCGTATCACTTGCCTTCGCAACAGAACCTCATGCGAGTTGTGAGTGATGCACCGAAAGCTTTCATGGATTTCGTTTCAAACGGCTTTGCAAGCATTCACGCATTTTTTTCAGATGATGTGGACGCTTCTTCGGAGGAGGATGTTGACGTGGAGCAGTCTAGCACACCTGAAGATGATACTAAGCAACCTACTACAACTAGCGACGAGGACGACGCAACTGTAGTAAGAAAGGTCATCAGGAAAGCTTCTGGTGTTATATCCAAAAAAACTTCTACAGCATCACGAAGTAAAAGCAGACGAGCAAAAAGTAACGGAGATAGGGTTTTGTTTGATGTAGCTGACGGGAACGATCTTGTTCGCGACAAAAGCCAGTCGTCATCTTCCAATAGTGATAGAGTTGTGCTTGGTGTCGGCGAACAAGAAGAGGGGCAAAAACGGCAGAAAAAGGCAGCGTCGCACAGAATTGTGTTCGATTTCGATGCCGGAAAAAAGGAACATCTTCAGACGAGAAGCGCTGTAACACCAAATCACCACCAAAATAAGCAGCATCATGAGCATCTTCATTCTGTTCACGCTGACGATGGAAACCTAGCCGCGGGGCACAAGAAGAACACTAGAGAGAAACAACCGCAACTGGAAGATCAGGGCAAAAGCGAAATTCAACTTCTGCGTGACGATAATCTTGTCACGGTCGCCGAGCAAATGCAGTCGCAGAAGGACCACGGCAACGAGGAGGAGAAAGCAACTTTGACGCCCACAACAACGTTGTCGGACGTCAGGCAGATGCTGGATAGTAAACCGTCGTACGCATTAGATGGTGCACTTTCAGCCATCGACACAGGACTAGCACCACACGAAAAACGTGGACCGCTGGGACAGTTGTCGTCCGTGATTCCTAAGATCGATTTGTTCGAGAAAAGCCGTAGCGACTCTAGCACGACGGAAAACGAGGATCATAATTTCTCTCCTGCTGAAGAGGATGTCAACACCCAAAATAAACTGATGTCCGCTGCTGTGGCCTCCACTGCAGCTCTTCTGCACACGCATCACCACCGCGCTGACTCAGCAGGTAACGCTAAGCATGCAGGTGCAGGTCATGGGCTACAAATCAATCTCCAGGAAGTACACCACAGCGATACTAGCGAAGACAATAAAAGCAAACCGACAAGAGGAAGGCAACATCAGAAAATCAACCTGCACGAAAACGAGTACGAGGCTGCGGCACATCTTCGCGGTGAAACACGTGAGCAGGTTAAGGGAGCAAGTGCTACCACTTCTACCAGCGATGAAGAAGCTACAACGGATAGCGAAGGCGTCTATCTCGCTGGATCCGGCGTGGACGAGAATGAACCGTACTTCCACAATCAGGATGACTCTTCCGTGTTGGACCTCTTCAATAACGAAGAGCATAGTACCAGCAAGACGCTGGCGGAGCAAGCTGCGATTAGTCTGGCGAAGAGTGACGACTTCATCAACCAGGTTGCCGCCAAATTGCAGTTCGTGCATGACTTGAAAGATGACATCGCCACTGACAAGGAGTTCTTTCTTTTTGTGGTGGAACAATTGAAAACGAGTCACCTCTTTCACGAACTAGTGCAGTGGAAAGCGCGAAACCACATTGCCGACAAGATCCGGTCTATCTGGAAGCCGTTCTTAAACCGGCTGGCCTTCCGCGTTGCTGTTGGGGTATTCAGCACATCGTCATGTTGTCTAGTACTGCACTCTGCGAGCAGCGTTGGGAAGTGTAAAAGATATCAATATCTTTATCATCAACTACATTTACTTCAAGAACAGGGTTGGCGCTGTTGTACATCGATGCATTCATCTTCTAACTTCAGCTTTTTTTTTGAGGAAGACTTTCTTTTTGTCTACAATGAATCTTCAGATCCATGACTCCGATTCGTGGGCCGAGACCATGACAGCAGGATTTTTGGGTCTTCCGACCACAGGCGACGAGGTGGCTACGATCGCTCCAGAATCCTTTTTTCAAACCCATTTGGAAAATTCGGTTAGCGAATATCACAGAGCCAAAGCACTGGGACGCAAGATGAATGTTGACAAGCAACGTGGTCGTGAGGATGCGCACCGTTCGAGGTCTTCGGATACAAATGTGATGTCTACGTCTAGTACGCAGTCCGCGTCGGAGTCAGATGAAAATATCTGGCCGTTTTCGAATTTGCCGATTCTTCCGAATGCGTTCGGCGGATCGACAGGTGCCATCGAGAGCTCGTCTAGCGCGAACAAGAACAAAGCTGATCAAGAAAAATTCGATCTTGCGATCAGCGGAGGACAGGCGCAACATCAGCCTACATCTTTTTATCCGTCAGGTTCGCGCTCCCCCGTGGTTGCAGCAGTGCCAAAGGCAGCCACGACCTCTTCTAACAATTATCCAGAACAAGCCACTTTGCACGAAGCGCAACTGCGGCAGTTGAACGCCGCGGCAGCCAAAGAAGAACAGATGGCTATGAATGCAGCTGCAACGGAAGCGAACGAAATCCTGCGTGGTTCCACAATTGACAAAGCCATCCAGAACAGCATGAGCACTGCGGTAGATGAATCAGCGACGGGCGCTGGTAAGGCTGACACCCAAGAGTTGACCAAAACTGAACGCGTAAGAGAGCGGTTGGTGGCTTATGTTCACGGTATAAAAAAAGAAGCGGCTAATTAGTAGAAGCAGCTAGCGTCGACAGACCACTCACAATCCAACAACAAGCTAGACTAGCGGGTAGAACTCGTCTGGGAAATCTTAGGCAGCTCGCCGAATAGATTCAATTCATCAATTAGTAGCTATTGTTTAGATTGTAGTTGATAGTTGTTCTCGTTGGCCATGTGAGTTCCGTCGTTGAGTAGTTTTGCTTACTTCTTTTCCTTGTCCTGCTTCTTGTGCGTGTCTTTGTCGTTTTGTAGAAAGATGGTGTAAGTAAAAAGTGATTTATAGTGAATGATTTTCCCCTTGGCATTTCATCTCGGTGTCCACTTCATGATTAGCAGATGCGCAAATCGAAAGCAAAGGCGAAGCAGAATGGAATGCAACGATTGCGCTTGGAGACGATGCAAAACGCGGCGGCGGCGGCGGAACCGAACAAATTTGTCAGGACCGTTGCCCGGCTGATCGAGAAAATAGGCGAATCTGACAGCTGGGACGCTAAAAAATTTCCTGCGAGAGTTGCTTCGAGAATCGAGCATGTCTCAGGCTTTGCCACGAACCTGATGAGCGTCGCGTCTAAGAGAAAAGCTTTCGTCGAAAAGATCTCTCATCAGGTACGAAAGTGATAATGAACATCATCATCAACATCGTGAACATGAAGATGAGTTGATGACCATAGTACTAGTACTAGATCGTGAAGTTGTTTTTTGAGCACCCAATTTTCTTGAGTTTGATTAAATTTACAGTAAACAGCGAACAAGTTGGTCTTCCCGGCCCCGTCGACCGAGACGATGATGAATCCTCAGCATCCATCAAGGCGATTTTAGAATTTCTTTCCCATTACAATACCACGACAGCTTGAAATCACTCCGGAGTTTATCGAAAAGGCGATGTTGGATCCGGTCTATCTGAACGTGATCGCGGACACGCTGAAACAAGAGGTGAAGTGGCGAGTAGGCAAAAGTCGCGAATTGGTTTCCATGGTCACGACTCTGGGAGGCCTAATTGAGGGGCGGCATATGCTCACACTGCATACGCGCAATGGAACCATCGATGATCGCATTTTTTATGAACGCACGATATTTGATAATAATGCTCTAGCGACTAGCTCTAGCTCTAAGGTTACTTAATGTGGTACAGTGCAGCCGGGCCTTTCTGTTTCTAATGTTTGGTAGCACGTTCGCAAGTTGGCCCGTTGGAAGACTTCGTGCAACAGAAGGCGACGTGGTTGCGCACACTTGACGGTACTGGCGTCTTAGACCACGCGACCTACGAAGATGGGGCATTTCAAGGGGTCCACGTCCATCCCTCGAGACAACCACCACCCTATTTTATGTCGAGTTTCTTCAGTAACAGGAACTGGAACGGTGACTACAGTAAGACTAATTTTGGATTTGTTGATGCTCACCCACCAAACATTGTGCTTCAACTTCGTCTTCGATCTTTTCGTTGTTGCACTTCGATTTGAAGGCTGGTGTAACATAGTGCCTACAACGAACGTCAAACTCAATGAATCCAGTTGTTGTAGTTGTTCGCTCAATTTTTCTTATAGAAGTAGCTAGACACAATAGCTACTAGTACTACTTGAACTTGCGCTGGGCGGCTCTAAGAGTGTGCGTTCTCATTCGGAAGGGACCTATCACCCTGGTATGGAGGACCAGGAATTGCCCGATGTGGTGGATTTGGAGACGTGGAAGCGAGTCCAAAACTCAGCCCCTGGGAACACGCGTGCCTCGCTACGGGTGGTGCGTGGCCCAAACTGGCGCTGGGAACAACCCCTCGACGAGCTCACAACCGCTGACAAAGAACAGATTCGACATCACCCCAACGAGATAGTAGGGGGGAGTCATGGAACCACGGTAGGAGGATCTGGAACTATTGGTGGGGGAAAGAGCGGGAGCAGTCAGCACATTGTTCATGATCATCACCATCATCACCACCACCACCATCATCACGAGGACAGCGACAGGCAAGATGAACAGGAAGATCATGCTGACGAAGGTCATCAGGAGGAACGCAGCGACGATGAACATGATCCTCTACATGTTCATGAAGATGACCATGACGGAGATGGACACCGCGATGATGACGATAACTTCTTCTACGATGAACAAATTGCTGAAGAAGCAGTTGATCCTAATCACATTTCCTCGCACGCTTCGTCGTCTGCCAAGTCAGGATCGGAGTCGTCCTCTTCCTCTCTTGTAGGTGGGACAGGAGAAGACACGGCTGAGTCGAGAGGGGCCCAAGAGGTTACCGAAACTGGCGCGTCAGCTGCACACCATCATATAACGTCCGGAACTTCAGGAACATCATCTGTCGCTCCTGCACCCACCAGCACGTCTGGACCAAGTACAGCGTCTGAAACCAACAGCGCACACCAAACACGAACAGCCAGCTCGGGCACCGCCCAAGCTCAGGAAGTGGAGAGTAAGAAAAAAGCAGGGGGGACCCAGGAGCAGGCACCGAGGGCTTACAATGGAGCAGGGAGCACGGCGAAGCAGCAGAGGGATGTCGCGCAGGGAATAGTACCTCCACAGAAGGAATTCAAACCTGCCGGAACAAGGGGGGTGACTGCGGGGGGGAGGTGGTCGGCAGCTCCAGGTACACAGAAGAATGAAGGATCAGGTTCTCAGAGTTCGTACATGGTCCCCAATGCAAAGACGTTGCGCGAGTTGGAGCAGAGACACAGTCGCGCACAATCCATGGCTACGAGCCACCACGCGCTGGATACGAACGCGTGGGCCCAGCGCACGCGAGGTACCCGGCTGGCGAAAGGACGCAGTAGAGAAAGACACCACAAAGCACAGATGAGGGAGTTCAGATGGAGCAGGCCAGGAGCGATCCCAGATCGGCTCACGACTGACCAGCTGAACGGAAAGGCGAGCAAACTTCCCCGTGCTCCTCGCCGTGATCCGACTGGGTCGTCGCTGTTACGGACTACTGCGCGGAGCAAATCAGGTCGAACACAGCAGTCTAGGCGCGGCGCTGCA
Source organism: Amoebophrya sp. A25 (assembly GCA_905178165.1). Taxonomy (NCBI): domain Eukaryota; class Dinophyceae; order Syndiniales; family Amoebophryaceae; genus Amoebophrya; species Amoebophrya sp. A25. The sequence goes on along the minus strand of CAJINU010000018.1, from coordinate 1,012,913 downwards.
TCCCGTGGTCCTGGTCGTCGTAATGGGTCAAGAAATAAGTTTCAACGGCAACGTCCTAGAGATAGGACTAGGGGAGGACGACTTCAGCGAGATTCGATGCATGTCAGCCCCGTTGTCGCGCTCGCCGACAAGGGCAGACAGCCGCAGACGTACAAAGGTGTGGCGCTAATGTTTCTGCAAGAGCGGGCCGAAGAAGAATTGTCAAGTACAGCAGCCCACGGGGCATCGTCAGCTGCAGAGGAAGACGAGTCGGCTCGATATGCGCAGAGTGCTGAGAAGAAGTATAGGAATAAGAACAAGGATCATCAGACTCGTGAAAACATCGATTTTTTGACGACACTTGCAAATGAGAATGACGGAAGCATCGATGTTTCGCTCATTTCCCAGACGTTTCAGGACTCGCTCAGTGATTTACTCGCGCATTCCCGAATTCTACGCCTTCAAGTGCTGATGCACGCCGTACACGATGCGACAACCACGCCACAACAGAGAGCGGAGAACGGTGAGCTTGACGACTCGATGAGCTCTAGTACACGCGAACTGAAGATGCTGGCTGCGAACGAGACTGGAGTCGCAGCTGTGTCTACCGAGCCCACCCGTACATGTGCGAGCTGGTCAGAGTATTTGCACTGCCTTTTCGCGGGTAGCGACTCGGCAGCTGCTGTTGCGGAGGAAGAGGAATCTGCATCCGCGGACGCTGAGGTGGTCGAAACACGTGAAGAAGCGATGCCAACTTTGGCGGTTGTGTCTCGGAAAGAGATGACACCGGGACATGCAGACGATGCAGCAAGGGTCCAGCAAAAGCCTAACAAGCCACTCTCAGGTCCTCAGGAAGTTTCGCTCGCTCGACTGCAGCAAAAATCCGGCTCCCAGTTTAGGGATTCCGGCGTGCCGACAGCTGTTAGTGTCTTGCACGCGCTGAACGATACCTTTGTGCAGACGGTCGGCGAAATGATCGCAAACAGTGACGTCGTACTGAACAAGGCGGCTGCCAAAATCAAAACGCTGCTCGAAGGTGACCCGACCGTGGTCAGCACCCTCGTAGACGAGATGGTTGAGGAGGAAGCCGCGTCGCCACAATTCTTGCACTACGTGATGGCCAGTCTGATTGATCCCGACTTCGACCTGTCGAAGCACGGCGGGTACTTCAAGCGCGACTTTGGCGGTGTCGGCGGCTCCAGGCCGGGCGGAGCCTCCGAGTGGTACCCACCGCCTTCGCGGCGCAACAAAGAGAAGGAAGAAAGGATGATTAAAGACGACGGCGAACAACTGGAGGGCGCGGAGCAGACGCTACGAAATGCAGACCCTGACGAGACGAGTCAAGATGCTGACCAAGATGACGACGCGACTTCCACAAACACTAGGAGCACAAGCGAAGATGACGCGACAACATCTCTAGCAGAGCGCAAAAAGCGACAAAGTACAACTAGTTCCAAGAGAGCTAATCGTAAAAGTAAACGGAAAGTCGCAGATGCTGGCGTCGGGGAGCTGTCAGCTCAAGAGCAGCTGGAACAGATGAAAAAGGAGAAGAAGAGTGGTCCACGTCCTGTCAGTACCGAACGCGAACCGTCGCTGGTGCATCTTTGGACCGATTTTCGGGACAAATCAGGTCACGTCGTGCATGAAGAAAGTTCTGATACAGGGGCTAATCATCATAGTGCTTCGTCTTCGTCTTTTTCTTCTGAACGACTCCAAAAACTGCACTCATTCTCGTCATCGCCTCCTCAAGTCTCGCTGGTGAGCTTGCCGCCGATACACAAAATCAATCCGGACCGCGCTAAGCACGTGGCGGAGATCGTGCAGCGCAGAATCGCGGAGCAGAATGCGCGCGCAAGGAAAGTTCATGCGGAACACCGGCAAGATCAAGAGGAACAATCGAAAGCTGCATACGGAGATCGAAAAGACGAAGAAGCATCATCCTCGTCGAAAACACAACAAAAAGATCAAGCAGCTACATCCAAGCACGATGCTCAACATACTGCACCGGCATCATTGATATCTACGTCTCGAACAACTGTATCACGGACACCATGGTCCTCATCTCTGTTCGATCCGTTTGGTGAGCACCACCACGTTCTGGCACACGGCGCGAAGCAGAAGCTATGGAAGACCGGTGTGGACTCGGCTCGCGCGGCCCGGGCCCGTGCTGAACAGAGGCTAGAGCGACTGCGAACGTCAACACCGCCGAATCACGATCAGGATCGACAGCCACCTCGACCAGAGTTGGAGCCTGATGCGCGCGGCCATGCGAGAATGGTTGGAGGTCCTGAGAAGTATCACATCATGCGTGGAGGCGGTGAAGACGATGACATCGATCCTATGTCGCTCGTCGAGCAAGAAACCGAGTTGCAGGCGCGCCGACCAAGAACATCTTCGTTTGTAAACCCTTTGGACGAGATGGCGGACGCAATCGACCGACAGGACAAAGATGCCGACGATGAGACAGACTTCATGGATTCTGGTTCCATTGTCTCTGACGACGACACAGTAGAGTCCTCGCTGAGCAGCGAGGACAACGAGAATGGAGCCAACGGCCTTGCGCTGAATACAATTACCAGTCGAGCATCAAAGAGCGAGCTCGGTGATGTCGATGATGAGATGATGAAAACGCTTCAAAAAGAAAACACGGCTTTACGATCACTGGCTACTGGGGAAGACTCTTCGGGTGCATCTAGATCGACGAGAGAAGGGGAAGTCGGTGCAGGCTCCACGACAGCAAAGACAGCCGCGAGATCCCATCATATCCAGATGCTCAACGAGGGAGCTCAGAGACGAGTTGGTGGTGATCAAGAAGAGGAGGACACCACAGCCTACTCTTCTGATTCTTCTGCATCTTCATCAACTTCTTCAGAGAACGAGATCATGGAGGACAATTCTAGTGGAGGTACCACAACAGCGATGAGCGTGCTGTACCAAGGTGTGTGTGAGGGACACGAGGACGATTGGGATGCCAACAGCAAGCCCGTTTGGGCATCACATTGGGATAAGGACCCAAAGGAGGACGGCGGCAACTGGCGAACCTGCATGCCAGACGTTGGCTCAACAGCCCACTGTTTGGATGTCTGTTATGCAATGCGAGACTGTCAACAGGTCGTCGTCACAAAAAACGGATGCTGCTACCCCTTCAAGGGCCAGACGTGTGAGAATTCACGCTTTGCCAAAACTGTAGCCACGGCTATCGTCGGCACCAATCCTCTCACGCGCGCGGCAGCTATACAAGAACGAGCGGCCAAGAAGAAGCTAGAAGCACAACAGGGCAGCAAGAATACTTCAGATAGTGATGCACCCGTGTCCTCACCGGTCGCATCTTCGTCTGTCATTAATGCGGGGAGCGCTTCATCTCCTTCGATGTCCTCTTCAGCATCGTCATTTACCAAAGAGGATGAGTTAGTCGATGTAAAGCCAAAGCAAGCAGATGATGCAGAGGCATCAACTAAAACGAGTGGTGAGCGTGAGGGCGCTACCTCACAGAAATCTGACAACGCTGCAGAGCAGGAAGACGAAGATGACGTTGAGGAAATGGAGGAAGACGATGAAGATGCCACAGAAGTAGAACAAGAGGAAGGGATTGTAGGACTAGATCAAGGAAATAGTGCTAGTGCTCAAACTCGCGGAGGTAGGCAAGACGCTGATCATGATGCTATCAGCTCTTCAAGATCCACGCGGAGAAAACATAACATGAGTTCTCATGCCGAATCTTCTTCGTCTGAGTCATCAAGCGAGTCCTCTGACTATAGAGGCGCGCTCGAGATAATCGATGATCCATCATCACCATCTGCTTCCGGCGTTACAACTCCTGCAGATGATTCTGTTGAGAATTATCATGACGCTCAAGCGATGAATAGAAGAACTAGTCGGGAAAGCTCCACCGATTCTCAGCAGCAGGATAAGGCTTCCAGCAGTGACAAACATGATCACAGTAGGAAAGACTCATCGCCGTCTCTGTCATCAGTAATCTACAACTGGATCACGGGAGGGGGAGGAGCGAAACGAGACGGTTTCTCGCTTGCGGAAGTAAACCGGAGAAGCACGTCTCAGGTGGCGGCGCTCTTCGATGGAGCTCATGGTCGGCGCCCAGACGACATCTTTGCACCTCCTGACGACCAAACCTTCGTACGCATTCCACATGCACCTGCAGTTGTTGATGAGGACGACCACAAGAAACCAAGCGCTTCAGCTCCTAGTAGTAGCATTACTAGCCGGGGGATGTTGAAGATGACTCTTCTTGAGGCGGGACACACCAGCATCGACCATTCACATTCGTCAACGAAGACTTCATCTGAAGCGGCTGCCGCGGACAGATCTGAAGTCGAGGAGGAAGAGGAACAGGAGTCTGAGGGAATGAACGTCGAAGTCCGGAACAAGAACAAACAAAATGCAGAGCTGGAACAGCATAGTTCTCAGAACAAAGCTGTAGTGGCACAGGAGAAGTTCGAGGAGACTCGAAAGGCCTTGCAGTGGTTGAAATCAATCGAAAAAGAGGAGAAGCACTCTGTCGAAGCGTTTGAAGATTCACTCAAGGTCCCCGATTTGGCTGGAACGTTTCTCGACGAGAAAAAGTTGCGCGAAACGGCAGAGTCCTTCATAAATGCGAACAAGCGTAAGCCCTCAGCAACCGAAGTGGAGCAGGTGGAATTACAACCTAGGAGTAGCAGCGCAACCGAACAAGTCTCTTCATCAGCATCATCTGGTATTCGTGTAGATGAAGAAGACCAAGAAGATGCATCAAATGCTGACTCACAACATGCTGCAAAACATGCCGCCACAGCTGAAATGAAAATTGGACGACGCGAAGAAGTATCGTCGAAACAAATGCTCCTAGACGGGCAAAATATGAATCAAGAGGACGATCAGCACCAGGAGATGTCACGACTTCCGGAAGATGAGGCCGACGAACGTCAAACCAATGAAGACGAAAGCAAACCTGTCACTTATGAGGAGAGCCCTTCACAGGGTTTTCTGCACGCAGACCGTGCGCGGAAACGGAGTTCCGACCGTGTCATCTGGAGCCAAGCGAGTAGCGCCGATGGCAAAGATGACGCTGATAGGTCAACGAGTACAAGCAGTCATAGTAGGACAGACCATACTAGTGCAAAAAAGATATCAGCCGCACTCGCGCTGGTCGAGAAAACGCGGCATCGGCAAAGTAGTGCTCTATACGCGCAAGAGCAAGTAGATGGCGATGCCGATTCGTCCGACGAAGACGCTGAGGACACCGCATCATCATACAGCGATACGAGCGACGGATCCGACGTCGACGAAGAAGACGATGAAAAGCTCTCGAGAAATCGAAGGTCATCCACTAGCAGGAGTACCTTTAACAACATGATGAGTCTAGCCGAAGTAGAAGATGCACGCACAGCGGACCAGCTGACTCATATGCAACAGGCTACAGCAGGAGCAGAACCCGGCGAGTGGGAGGAGATCATGCGTCGCAACAAAGACGAAAAGATGCTCAGTCTAGCGGAGGATTTTGACAATGAGGATGATGACCAAGAAGGAGCTTAAGCATTTCCTAAACGATACTTTAAGTTTTTGCAATAAAATCAAACGAAAATCTGGAAAAAATGACAACGGGGAAGAGGATAAAAAAGGAGTGATACTATTATTATCTATGTTATAAATATTTATCAAAACTAAACTAAGTGAACTATTGGAAGGTTGAACAGGAGTAGAATTGTGGGCCAAGATGTACAGGAATCATGACGAAGATGTACGGCGTAGCTGTATACATCTCAGACGTATCCTCGAAGATCTATATGCTGCACGCCAATCATCGAAAAGATGCACTCCAGAGATGTACTCGCACCGGGGTGATTTCTGAAGCTTTTGCGCATTCGTTATTTCTGAGATGTACGGCAATCATGGGAAAGGTGTACTCTCAGGCGTATCCATCTTTTTCAGTAAAATCCCCATGCTTTTGAGTGCATCTTTTGCATGATTCTGCTCCTGGTAAGCATTACCCAAGTCGTAGCCTACGTGTCTGCGCAGTACCTGCGAGGCCTAGCCTGCCTGCTATCGCTATGCGTCCCTTGCTTTCTAGGCGTCTCTTGTTTGCTGAGCATAGCTCGCCGGCTAGGCTTAGCTCCTTCTTAAGAAGGCCCGGCTTGCTAGGCATAGCTTGCCTGCTGGGCGTAGCTTGCTGGCTAAGTATAGCCTGCTGGCTAGGCATGGCTGGCCTGCTAGGCGTAGCATGGTGCTTGCTGACCGTAGCCTGCTCGCTGCGCGTAGCTGGCAAGCCTGCTGAGCGGAGCTGGCTTGCTGAGCGTGGCTGGCTTGCTGCGCGTAGCTGGCTTGCTAAGCTGAACATGGCGAGCTTCCTAAGCTTACTAGCTGGCTTGCTGGGCAACATAGCTCTCCTGCTGAGCGTGGCTTGCTTTCTAAGCATAGCTTTCGCTTGCGTGCTAAGTATAGCTTACGCGCTATTAAGCATAGCAAGCCTGCGCGCTAAGCATAGCTTTCCTGCTTGGTATAGCCTGCTTGCTAGGTAAGTATATCTATGTATATCAGAGTAGTTTATAGCACGCATGGTGCATGGAGTCGCATGGAGTGCATGGAGCGCAGAGCTTTAAGGGGCGCAAGAAGCTCCCCCTTTAGCTCCATGCTACTCCATGTGATCCATGCACTCCATGCCATGCGAGCTGTGCAACCTTATAATAGAGTAGTTTATAGAACGGATGTAGGATGGACTTGGATGGATCGGATGGACCCCCCTGATTCTTCCGATCCTACTTGAAATGGTGGAAAGTCCATCCGTTCCATCCGATCCATCCGATCCATCCGATCCATCCCATCCCGGATCTGGCACCCCTATAAACTGCTCTATTATAAATTGCTCTGGTATATGTATATCTTGCCTGCTCGCCGCATCTTGCTTGCTAGGCGATCGCAGCTTGCTATGCTCGCTTGCTAAGCAATGCCTGCTTGCTAGGCATCGGCGTTGCTTGCTTGCTTGCTTGCTTGCTTGCTTGCTTGCTTGCTTGCTTGCTTGCTTGCTTGCTTGCTTGCTTGCTTGCTTGCTTGCTCCGGCGTGTGGAGCCCGGCGTGTGGAGCACGTGGTCGGTACTAATATCTAACGATAACGAAAACGACTAATTATACTTTTTGCCTACTTGTTTTCTTTTTCATTTGACGCAAGAACAGATCCAGAACTTCCTACAACCTCCAAGAGGTGCTTCACATACGAGAGAAGTTACATGGAAATCGCAATAAGGTAAGATATTAAGCATGCAGAGTTTGAATTAGCTTTAGCACAACCATTAGAAGCAGAAACGAGAATAGTAAATTGCTCACGTCACAACACCTACGGCCTGAAGTTGAGTAGAATTAGCGCAAGGAGGCGCTGATAATCCTAGGCATTTGAAGACATCTGATTTAAAATTGAAACTGAAAAGGCATGCTGTCAATGACTTTATGGTCAAATAGTGCTACATATTTTATTGTGAGGCACAAATCATGTGGTGCATGATGAAACAAAGAGGCAATGATAATTTGGAGAAAAGCTTAGACTAGTAGCGCTACACCTTCATTCTATTTGATGATGTAGAAACAGCAAATTGTTGGCTTTTTTTTGCAAAGAAACGATGTACAAGAACGAGCCTAGTACAACCTACTCTGATGAATAAGAAATGTTTCATAAGGGAAAAATTGCTTCTGTACATACAACACCAACGAACTCAAACGAACAATTTCCATTCACAGACGAGCAGTGTAGACTGACGAGTATCAGTAGAGCTCGACTATCGAAACCTAGTCCACTGCGGTGACGATACTAGAGACCGTTTGAAAATGTATTCACTAGTTATTTGGAACATGTTTGTTTCGCTGTATTCGTAAGCATAACTTCTTCACAAGAAGAACGTAGAAATATGTCATGCAGCTCCAGCGTCCGCGTTTTTTTTTGTTTTTCAGTTTCTTCTCTCTTATAATTGCCATAATATACATCTGGTGTCATTTAAATCCGCCTGCTGTAGGCGGTGTAGCTACTCAAACTCATACCCGCCTTACCCACTCACGGCAATCTTTCAGGAGATACCCAGCATATTAAAGTGACTCAGTGGGGTCCTGCAGAACACCAGCTTCATTGCTCTTTGCCTAAAACTCCTCCGAAGCCCATCTTTCGTATTCTTCTTGCTGGTCTCCAAAAGAGTTGTCAGTGCGAGGAGACCCGAGACTTCCACTTCCTTAATTCCTGAAGATGCTCCTACTCTGCCCGTGCTATCTCCCCATGAAAACATCAAGCGATCACGATTTACAATACGTAATCGTTTCCGAAAAGTAGAAATGGCCACAGAAGAGAACAAAAACTCAAAATGGCCTCCTGAACCACTTAGACAACTCTCAGAAGACATCTTCATTTTTATTCTCCACACTTTTCCACTACTTCGTTGGTCTCCAGAAAAACCTTCCTAACACCAGTACATAAAAACTGGTGCTGTTCCTTACAAAAATTTTTCAGACGAGAAGCATGTACTTGTACATAATACGCAGCAATTTTTTCATGTGTTTCCAAGAAACAAATACCACGACATGAAAAAGCTTGCTATTGCGAGTGGAACGGCGGCGTTCCTCCTGCCAGCCTTGACAGTTGCCGTCCAAGTCAGATCGCCGCTTTCAAGAGGTAGGCGTGTCTTACTAGATTTAGTTTAGTACCTCCATGTCCATGTTGAGCTGTGTGGCTGTGAGTGTGGCATTCATTGCGTAACATTATTCACGCTTCTGATTCCAGCGAGTTTTTGACACCGTTTCATAGAACGACTCCACGACCACCCAGCACACTTGTTACAACGAACACTCCCCCACTTACCAACCTTGTTCAGATGGGGTTCTAGTGCTGGACAAAGATTCGGTGAGCTTCAGAGCGAAACGCTGCGCAACTTTTAGCGCAGAATCCAGGAAAAACGTGCGAATCGGGAAGAATAGCCGCGTGCAAGCGAACGCCGAGGTGGTCAAGCATCCATCTTCTCTGATTTTACAGGGTCGCGGATGCAATGAACATGCTTCGCAGAAGAGAAAAGGGGGTGGTAAAGATATTCCATTTCCATTGGTGATGTTCATGTTGTCCTTTCTCCGATTTGCATCTTGCGACGCAGACAAAAGATTGTAGATCATTCAAAGCTGCTGCTTTTTGTGTTATGGAGGTTTGGATTTCAAGAATTGCATCCAGGCATTTTTGTTTGATGCACACCAGCACTCTCCGTCCCAACCACTCCCACTCACACCACAGACCTTCGCGTGGAAGGACATCGAATTTTGCAAGGATGCGCTCAGATCGAGCGCGTGAGCAGGGCAACTTCCGAGTCAAGACCTTTGTTAGGGTCACAACAGGACAAACACGTCGTCTACGACGACCACACCATCTCGCTCGACAACTGCCATGATGACCAGCAACAACTAGGCTTACTGGAACTTCTAGCATCCGACAGACGGGCGACTGAAACTTCAAATAGGAGGCAGCAGCAGCAGCAGCAGCAGAACTTAGCATTTCCGCTCACTCTCTCGTATCTTCAGACAGCGCAATCGCCCACTCCTCCCGAGCGCGACGATGTGTCGGCAGTCACAGCGGTACTAATACTATTGCAACCCCGGTGACTTTTTTCCAGAATTTGATTGTACAATCCAGGTTGCTGCTTAAGAAGTAGATGGAATACATTACACTACAAGTTGAAGCTGTCTGTCATCCTCGAAGAACTACTGAACCAGCATTGGGACTCTTGTTCACATCGTCAGAAGGAGCGGAACAACAGTCACACACCCATGATAATAAAGTACCAAACTACAACCAGGTGGTTTTCCAAGCCAGTGGTTGCAAAGACTTTGTGACGAGCGTTGGGGGAGTTACTTCGCGTGTTGCAGATCTCGGCAACGCGACCGTATCCGTGACGAACTGCGGTCGCACAGGCCATACGATGAGTGGCGCGGGAATCCTTGTGTCCGGTGAGGAGTGCGAGGCGATTGAGCTGCGTACTCCTCTGAAAGCGAACGTCAAAACAGAGGGAAACTTTACGCTCACAGATTGTCAGCGGACATCTGTCCTGCAGGGACCGCTCGCAGTAGACGTGTCCGGTCCGACCAAAACAGCAGCCTCTTCTGCCAGAACAAGTAGTGCGCTTAGTTCCGGTGCTTCTTCCTTGCTGAAGAAATCAGGCGTTCCGAGCGCAGCAGCTAGGAAACGAGATGAAAATGTTGAAGATCCTGTTCGTGTTACGGATGCCGTAGCGTTTGGTGGCGCTGGTGGTCCGCTGCAGTTCGCGGTCAGTTTGCAGACGAACGGCGCAAAAAACGCAGTCAAGAATTTCGCAAAAAAAGAGTTCGCAGTCTCCGACACCGTTGCTGCGAAACACATTTTTGAGATGAATTCTGAAGCCGCATCGATTGCGAAGCAAGAAAATAGCCAAGTACAGGAGGCAGCATCTTCTACGAGTAGAGGACAAGACTCAGCTAGCACTCCGGAGGATCTGAGCGCACTTGCTGCTGCGGATCCCACCTTTGGCGCTCCCGCCGCTCCGAACCCGGAACTGTTCGTCCAAGGCGGAGTGTCTCCATCAGTTTCTGGCCAGCTAGTAGAGGATCCTACGACACTGTCGGAAGACCAGCACACTGCCGGTTCTCTTTCAGGAGTCGCTACTAGCAAAGAGAAGTCTTCGCTTCCAGTAGAAGAGGACGACCACAAGAAGAGCGAAGATAAAACAATAATCACTACGCATGAGTTTGATCCTTCGTCTGCTGCATCTGGTGCTGTCGGGAATGCGCAAGTAGATGCAGACAAGGAGAGCAACGAAAAGGCAGCTTTTGACCTTGCGGACACGAGCAAAATGCTGGCAGCCGAAGCTGAAAATGCGGAGAAGGAGCTGGCAGCTGTAATAGCGGATGCAGCAGCAGGAAAAGTAGGAACCTCCGCAGGCGTGGGTCTAATGGGTCTCAATCCCAGCGGAGGCAACGCCGACCTCATGGCTCAACAAGTGCAGGAGGAAACGCAAAAAAGCGACAAGGCAGAGGTAGCTGCACAGGAGGATAAGAAGGTTGTCGACGATGAGCTGTCGAAGCAGAGTTTCGGTGTTTTAGACCATCCAGCAGATGCGCCTAATAATCCTAAACCACAGGACCAGTATTTTAGCTCTGGTTCAGCAACATCCACTGCGTCAGTTCGAAATGCTGCCCACGGACATGCGTCGCGTCGCGCGACGAGGAAGCATAAACAGAGACCTGTTAGTACTTCTCATGAAACCCCAGAAACGAATCAGAAGGAGAAAACAGCTGCAGACATGATCGCAAGCGGTGAGCTAGAAGGCGCTGCTGGTGGCGTTTCCTTAGATGAGGTCCAATCATCTTCTACTTCCTTGTCACAGGAGAAGGAGAGCAAAGGCGAGGCCGCCTCCGCAGGAATAGCAGATGATGCTACATCGTTGAGGAAACGGGAGAATTCTAGTAGATCCTTGGTTGCTATTACTAGTGGCAGCAAAAGTAGCATTGGTGCAACTGGTAACGCGGCAGCACGACGAAAAGCTATTAAGCAAGATGAGCTCGGTCGTAAAAAGGACCAGTCACCATCTAGTAAGCGTCTCGCATCGAGGAGGGCAGTGACCGGTGCAAGCGGGCACGCATCGTCAAGGAGACACGCTTCGAAGAAGAGTGCCGCTGTTCGAAAGACGCCAGCTCCGTCTTCGCGACCAGTTTTGCTCGAAGGAGGTGTACCGTCTAGCGGAGCGGACGATTTAGATGAAGAAGATATAGTGGAGCCGGAGTCGCTATCTGACGCCAACTATGACGGCTGGGAGGATGATGTTGCAGTAGAAGAATTCGCCCAGCACACTTCTGGTTCTGAGATGAGCTCAGGAGAACAATCGTCAAAGAAGTCTCTTCGGGACAAAGATCCGACCCCAGTGGCCAGGGAAACCGGCGCCAGCCTGCAGAAGGAAGATGATGTTGAAGACGCTCAACAAGTGGAGAAGCAAACTGATCACGAGCAGGCCGACACCAACGATGCAGGTGACGAAACAGAGACAGACGAAGAAAAGGAAGGTACTTCTTTGAAGTTGAAGTCTTCGTAGGTGGCTTATTGGAGTTGAACTCGAGGATAATTGCTAGTTCTTGGTACTCATACAACAAGTAGTCGCTAGCGCAGGATTGTTTAGAGTTCATCTACTTCTTTACCCTTGTGTGTCGATTTTGTATTTCTTGTACTAGATGACTACTCACGTCAACTCTTAGAACGCACTGCCACTTCCTGTTCATCATATTCACCGTTCCTCATCCTCTTAGTCTCGTCTGCCTTAACGTTTTTGCAAGTTTCGTCAGTGGACTGGTCAGAATTCCCAGATGATCTTAGCGACGCTGAGCGTTCTTCGCTGACCTCACTGTTACAAGCCGATGCGCAGCCTGCACTCACCGCGGCAGACGTCGACATGTACAGACATGACTGATGAGCATCATACTGAACACATACTTACACGAGTTGGTTCATAATCATATTCATCTGAACAACAAAAATTATAACACATCCGCGACAATATCAATAAATTTAGAGACAAAAGTACTAGTGAGTAGTTGTAGTAAGTTCTAGTTGCTAAAGATAAGTCATGATGAAAAGATTTACGGCAGGTCAAGGTTTCGCAATTTTACCCGTCGCACAGAGATAGAATACAGTAAGTGAGTAGCATGAGGAACGGAAAGAGTCCATTTTCGTTAGAAAATCGCGGAAACATTTTTGTACAGCGTATCGAACGTAACGCTCTTCACCTCCCTTCGAACGCACATTATAGGAAATGAAGCAGTCGCTGCATGCAAATGCAAGTCTTAGACTACTTCACAACATTGGAAATAGAAGAGAGCATGATTGTCCAGCCAGAAGTTGTAACATACAACGATCTCGGTCTACGCCTTTAGATGGATCACGCGGCGGAGAACTACTTCAACACAACTAGTACACAGCATTATCACTAGTTTTTAAAAAATGCTAGTTTTTCGAAGAACCAGGTTAGAAAGCATGTTCGTGTTCGCACCTGTAATTGCTACCATTGGGTACACAACGTAAGCGTATTGCAATCTTTATTTTTAGACCATTTCGCATTCAGCAGCTGTGGCGGCTGTTTTTGATTGACTTTTGTATTGCGTCTAAATCTATCTTCTCTATTTCGTGAACCAATATTCTTGTCCTGACTGTGATGTTTTCACTCAATGACTCTTATGCTTACCGAGTCTGATTACCTCCTTCTCCATCTTCCAGTTTTTTTTCAATTCTCATTTGGACTATCTAGCATAATAACCATCGATCTAGAAAAATCATGACTTCGTCGTTCACGATGGTCATCATGCTTGCCCACACCACCACTCCAGCGCGTCGTCGGCCGGTAGGAGAACCGCCCAAAGTGACGTTGTCGAACTCGTTGGGTTTGGAAACGACAACGACAACGAGCTGAATGGGGGTGATGACGTAGCAGAGGCGAGGAGCCAAGGTCAACAAAGACCCCGTGGACAAGGTCGCGGTTCTATTCTTTTGGAAATCGAGCAGATTGCAGCCGCGGGACCCGAGGACGGCTCTCAAGGGGACCGCGATGGCAACGTCGAGCTTGCAGGTCTGCAGCTGGAGGAGGGTGACGATAAAGACGACTTCAGTGCCGAAAGGGAAGAAAACGCAGGAGATGAACTTCCTTCATCATCGCCAGCATCTCGCCAGACGGCTCAACGCTTTTCTGTTTTGCAGGCTTCGCTTTCAGCCAGCACGACCGGTGAAACATCAAACGCGAAGCAGACTGTGCAAAGCACTGGCCAGGAGCGAGTAGGCCAGCATCGTGAAGCAGGCAAGGGCAAGAAAGCCACGAAAGCCGAAGCAAGCAGAAGCACTCATGGCAAAAATAAAAAAATTGCTTTGGCTACGGGCGGGAAGACGTCTCGCAAACGAGGAAGACAGAAAACGAAAGTAACGTCTTCTTCAATCAGCACGAAGACCAAGATCCAAGGCACAGCTGAGGCGCAGAGATCGACGTCAACCGAGGCGAGCATGTTCAACCTTCTTGAGACAATGCGAACCGCGATTTCTGGCTTGGCATCGAAGGTTGGAGAACTGACCAGCACAACTGCTACGATAAAACAACACCAAGACCAGGAGTTGCATGCTATCGCTGCATCTGAAAATGCGCATCAGAGGCTGAAAGCTTCTGCACCTACGAGAGCAGCTACAGCAACCCAGCTCTTAGCTTCTGCCGGTGCTCTTGGCGAAGGGTGTCTCGTTGCCAAGCTGCGCTACCAGAAGCTGGTACTGGACGGTGGTACAACCTCGACACAACCCGTGAACGACGTCTGTTCCGGTGGCAAAGTTTTTCGACCTGATGGCGACCTGGCAGGGCAGCACTGCCGTAAAGCGCAGTGCGATCGCTCAGATGACAGTGTGTGTTGCGAGGGCCTGGAGTTCATGATTGAAGATCCGAAGTCCGGAGCAATGAATTTCGTTGTAGGCGAATGCGATACGGTGAAAGTGACAGGCGGTGGCGTCAGCTTTCCCTTTCGTAATGCTGCAGGGACGCGTCTAAACGCTTTCGATTGTCAGCGCACTGAACATGGGCAATCGTCTTCGTCTTCTTCCTCCTCTGCCGGAAGTACGAGTTCAAGTTCTGCATCCTCGGACAAGAGTACGCTGATGGACATCAAGGCGCTAGGATGTACGAAAGTGGAGACAAAACGGTCTGACGAAAAGGACGGGCATTCGTTCAATGCCATGAACGGTCAGCACGCGATCGATATCGAGGCTCAAGGATGTGCGAACAGCGCCATGCGAAGTTTGGGCATTCTAGATAGCACAGACAGCTGCAAAGATGCCAACACCAATCCGTCCTGCTCCTCGGGCACGCTTGGGCGTGCACTAGGCACCCCGTGCTCCTGCCTCTGGCACGGCGGCTCCTACAGCGGGACGTACGAGGCCAACGTAAGCGGCCAAAAATTCGACAGAACAGCAGAGGCGCCGAAGCCGCTTCTGGGCGTGTCGCGCGATTCGCTTGCGTGCGTATGTGCCATCAGCGGGAGCGATCCGCTAGGCGCCATGCCGGCAAAGCTGACGGCCTGGGCAGCCACGGGTCCTGAGGTTTGTACCGACGACCGGGGGGCGCAGCTCTCAACGGTCACCTTCGATCGAGCGCTGAATGATATCATGGCCTGCCAGTTCCTCTGTTTAAGGCTATTAGTTGGATATGGATCCCATGTCATGGTCGTGTTGTATGAAACGGACTTAGAAGAAGACTGTGTCAAAATGAGACGCAGAGCTTGGTGTTGGAATATCGTAACGACTACTTATTTGTAGGCATGATCTAATCGCAATGTCCGACGAAACGTGTACGGGCATGAACTTTCGCGAAGGAGCCGATGGTATGTGCAGCCTCGTGTTAGAAAGAGCCGCTGGGAATCGGGCCACGCGTGCAACCGGTGTCTTTTCTAGTGCGGGAGCTGGCGCATCGTCTCCCGTAGTCGTGCCAGCTGCGCAGAAGGGTGTGAGCTGCTACGTGCGGCCGATTTCCACCTCGTCTGGTGGTACCAACAAGAACATCGTCCTTTTGTCAGCGACTAGGAGAAATGCGCGACAAGTGTACCCGGCCGACGCCGACTACATGAAAATCGGCCTCGGGAATAGGCCGTGCCAAAACCGGGATCCGAAGAAGGCCCTCACCCGCGTTCCCAAGCCCGCTGCGGAAACGCGCTCCGATTGTGTGAACCTATGTGAAGAGGCTAACAGTGAAGGCGTGGCACTGAACTCCGGCGCACGCTGCCTGGGCATCGAGTGGTCCACAGACATCGGCTTAGCCGTCGATAGTGAACTCACCGATTCGAAGTGCAGCCTCGCGATGGTGATGGGACCTGGTGAACTTGCGATTACGACCTTTGTGGAAACTAACAACCAAATTTTCAAAGAGTGCTATCTTAGGCCCCCTGAGCCGACGGCCATGCAGCAACAGACGACATACCCGCTTTCAAGCCTAAAGCCGTCAGACTACACCGAAGTAACATGATAATGATTTCTCTGTCATTTCCCCATTCAATGAGAATGAAGTAGAAGTAAAAATATATTTATATCAGAGCAGTTTACAGCACGCAGGGCGCATGGAGGGCAGAGCCATGAGAGACGCAAGAAGCGCTCCCTTTAACTCCATGCAATGCGAGCTGCCAAATCAAAACCTTCTGAGTTGTTCTGTTAAGTGATCCGTTTACGTTTAGAGGTGGTCTCGCTATCGTTGACTTTCTTTGTGGGCGCAATACTACGTATTATTAGTATTACCATTACCATTACCATTACGTCAAGGTCAAGGTCAAAGTACGTCTAATTACTTGCCTCTTCTCCTCTCCCTCAACAGCTTGGCAAGGGGTCATGCCGCTCGATTGCCGTGAACAAAGCCGACGCAGCAACTTTCGTTGGAAGTGGTCTTAGTTTCGACAATTGTGCTCATTTATGTACGCGGCAGACGGATTTCAACCTCCCGACCAATCGCTGCGGTGGTTTCACCTACGACTACAGACAATGGAGCTGTCTGCTCTACACTGGGTCTGTTGCGCCAGCCAGTGCAGTGTCAGGTGGTGCTACTGGTGTCGCAAGTCCTGCTACCGGTACCGGTGCTACTGCGTCAAACAGCCAGTACCCCGTGCTGAATAGCAACACAACGAATAATCGTGCTCTTGGTACTTCACCGTGGATGAATTTGAACCTGGTTGATGTCAGCGCTGCCTACACCCGTGATCCAGTGTGCTATTCCGCAAACCAGTTCGCCTCTCCCGCCAGCATCAGCGCTTCAGGAACGGCAGACTACTTCGGGAATTTGACCGCTGGTATTGGACAGTCATCAAACATCGTCCACCAGGCCATCGCGAGCTCCTATGGACAGTTGGCAGCCAGCATGGGACCGATGCCATCGCACAATTACCAACAGACATTGTCGGGGGCGGGTACCGCGGCTGCCGCGGGGCATCAATCTAGTACTCCGTTTCTCCTGGGCATTTCCTCTGGTTCTGGCGAACAAACAAGAGCTCCAACCGGTACTGTCCAGCTTCCCCCGCAAGCGACAAACCTGTATCCACAACAGATTCCCACTCCCAATAGCATGCCAGGACCACTGATTGACGCAACACCACCCCAACAGCTCTCGCTTGTGCAACCCAGTGTCGGTGTGGTGACTCCCGCTGCGTATAGTACAACTAGTTCATCTAGTACTGGTCTGGAAATGAACAGTGACGTTCTCGAAGGTCGTGGTGCTTTGCCTGGTGTTCCAGCATTCGTTGCCGCACCGCTGTCCCCTACTGCAGCTCTCCTCGCCGCACCTCCTGTTCCAACGCCTCCGGAGGAATACGACATTTTCCCGCCGGACGAGGGCGACGACGAACCGCAGTTCGGCTTTCCTATGATGCCAGGTATGTCAGGACGACAGAACGCGCTGTTGCAGCTCGGTCAAAAAGCGGGAACAAAATCAGACCAATTATTTAGCGTATCATCTGCAGACGCGCTTGCCGCGGAGAAAAAATCTTCATCTAGTAAAACAGCATCTGAACAGCAAGCTGCAGGAGCTTCTGTAGTTTCTGCTTCCTCATCCTCGTCATCATCGTCAAAGGCAGACGCATTGGATCTTGGCAAGTCTGGTAGTGCCAGCAGCTCTGCGGAATCGTCACTGCAAGATATCTTCGAAAGAAGTGGAGCGCATAACGGCATGCTGTCCCTGGAAAGTGAAGCCGATTCCAGCGCAATGCGGAACGCTATGCTGCTTGACGAATTGGACTAGTTATCATGGAAGAATCAGGCCCAAAATAGCTTTTTGATAATCAAATCTAAACGCATAGAAATGAACATGAAAATGTAATCATATTCTCGAAACCCAATGAAAATCAAGGTATAGACGCACTTACAACACACTGGCACTAGTTGCATCACGGAAGAGAGAAAATGAACGCGTGCACTCCTGTCACTACAACATCTACAATGTCTCACCTATGGCCCGGTTAGTGGTCTTGGAATGACAGGTTCGGGGTTTCATCAGCTAGCACCAAACTGTATCAGATTGCTATTGACAGGCTGAGTTGTCGAGGCCAAGGAAATTAAAAATCGTATCTTCAACAGCATCTACATCAACGTACTATCACCTATTCCCGAAACACAAAATCTTTTTCCGAAAAGCAGCAGCATCATGGCTATCAGTTGAATTTCTAATAGCTATTAGCAAATTTAAATGATAGGAGATCAACATCGTTGATCGGACACAGGTCTTGGACATTAGAATATCTCCGAATCCGAATATCACGTATCTCCAGACAGCGTATGTGTGCACGCTGCACAGCACAACCCGCGCTGTGTGAGTCGCTGCCGCTACTGAAAGACACCGACGCTCAGTCAGAACCTTCTGTCTTTTCATCATGTGGTCTTTTTTTGATGTTAAAACAGGTGAAAGAAAGAACGCCAATGTCATGACAGGATCTCCGACGCGATTGACCTACATCTTGAATAGCGAGGACAGAAATCCCTTTCGATGATGATAGTTCTTCTTTTCCCCGGTGTTCCGACACTTATACATCATCTTGGATGATCCAGCCACGTACCGCCTTCCTCCGGCTCAAGGCCGCAACACATGGCAGTATATTTATATGTGATTATCATTGCATATTTCATTCATTCATAGGGACAACGCAAGACGCATGGCAAAGTCAATGACTTGTCATAATCAAGTTTTCAGTCGCCAGCCAGTCTTTGTATTTGTGGTTCGTGCAGATGCTTGTCCACGATATCGTTTTAGGAAGGTATTTCTACCGTTGAGCCCCTTAAAGATCTATTGAAGAGATCCTCATCGAGACCAGTAGACTTTATGAAAAGAAAAGTTGTGTTGGGTCATCATCATCATGTTCATGACGTTAGAAGCAGCCTCCCGCATTTTGGGTTCCATATGATCGATGCCGTTCAGGTTCATGAACTTCGATCTTTTACAAGATCCGGTCTTCTCTCCGGTATGAATCAACCTCGATGACTTTTGAGTGTCTAGTGGTGTTAGTGGTCATTTACTTGGCTACCAATCCGCCAAATTTTGCCGTCGGTCAGCCTCTGGCTATTTCAAGTTAGAATCGATTGCCTAAGGCGGTACTGCCATTGTCGGAGGAACCAACAGCACCATCTTCCGAGCTGTACCCCTTTTCATCTGCTTAATCATGGGAAATGACGGATGCATGTGCATCGACGAGGGAAAATATTTTTTTGCGATTTAGATTTTGTAGTGCAATGTCCGGTCAGTCGCTCATGGTAAAAAAAGCTAATTATGCGTCCGAGCATTGCTGGAGGACGCTTATCCTTGCGCTGGTTTCATTATGCTTAGGGTGTGGGGAAGTGATTATGATGACATATACAACTCGAACGCTGTGTCGTGGCGTCTAACGGAATTAGGGAGTGTGAGCCAGCAACTGTACTGATTCGCATCTACGGAGATCTAAGTATTCGTTTGTCGTCGAAGCCTCGCTAAACGGATATTCAGATTGATATGGTTGAATATGATACGTGAAGGGGTTCCTTCACCTTCTCGCTCGTGATGGTGAAACAAGCGATTCGCTACACGCCTTCCTCTAAGCGGTTGAAGTCGCATGTGTTCCAGTTCCGCTGAATCTAAATCTAAATTTAACTTGAGATCGTGAAAGAAAAAATGAATGCTGGGAAAAACCCCGATTATCATAAGCCGTCACTGTCATGAAGATGACACGAAATTTTCCTAATTCTCCACTGAGCCGCCGCGCTGTGAGGAGACACTTCACTCCGTATTCGTACTGTCTGATTGTACACGAGACATTTCGCTTATGGGATTAACATGTCAATGAATTTTGTGCATGCAAGTGCACTGCAGCAGCGCCAATTCTGATGAGACCTTACAAACATAGAATCACTCCACGCTGAGCCTTCTCGGCGTTGTTGATCCCTTAACACATGCACTACCATCTGATTGCGGAGCGCGTTGACGGATCTAAATCCTATGCGACGAAGCATTCTTGGGGGAAAATGCGTAGCTGGTAGAACAACAAAAGATCCGAGACGCACCATATCTTTAGCTTTGGTGGTGCCAAGCCTGATGAGACCCAACATATACATAGAATCACTCCACGCAGAGCCATCAAGGCGTTGTTGAGTCCTTCACACATGCACTACCATCTGACGGCTCAATCTAAACATTTACAGATGGAAATTTAGATCGCACTATACGGGTTCAGAACTTCGAGAACAGATTATATTTGGTTTTCTGTCCGGATCCGGAATGAATGGAAAGGTGTGACTGATCGAGGATAGATCTGTAGTAATCACGGTGGGATAGACACTGATTTAGACGAAGAGTTGTGAGATCTGGATGATCTCAAAGAGATCCGCATCTAAAGAATCTAAATGTGAAACGATCTCGCCCTCTGTAGCCGATGTAGATGTTAGCGCACAACTACATGTTCAAAGAAATAGTGAAGTTAATCCATAAAGCGACTCTCCTCCGAATTCGATCGAAAAAAGAGTCAATACTTTCCCAAGAATTCGGGATCGTATCCGTCCTTTCACGTACACTATTGTCACGAACAAAAATTTTGAAAATCCAGGGGAACTTTAGGCAGCCACTTTGTGGTAGAACAAGCAAAATGGTGCACGTTTTCAACGAGACTACGAAGACCTTCTACCAGGTCCACTTGAAGAAGGTCGCGCAACTTCCTTCTTCCGCCGTCCAGAAGCGTCAGAAGAAGGCCGAGTACGTCAAGAAGCTCTTGGTATTGCTATCTTGGCTTAACTTTTTGTCGTCTTCTCGATTCATCTACAGGGGGTGCTCCATGTGCAGGATTCACAACCTATCCCACCCTTACACGTTTGTTACCTGCCTTTGTTGCACCCCAATAGAATATTGGGTTCGTAAATAATCGTCCTCGACCTGATGAAGATAGTTGAACTCGAGGTAATAAATAAGTTGTACACCGATGCAAGCATGATGACAAAACCCAATTAGGCTCTGACAGGCGGCCTCCGTCTGATGGAGGTTTCCTAAATGCTCTAGAATTACCCTGAACACTTGCTGCTGTGTTAGAACTCCATTCAATTTCTCGAAGTGAGTTGATTAGATGAAATAAAAATTGCATTATCAACATTCAATTTCAAATTTTTCACTCAGGCCCTCGAGACCGCCAAGCCGGTCAAGTGCATTTACACCGATAAAAAGGCGGAGTAAATTGTGCTGCTCCTTCTAGGCACGACGATGCTTACGTTTTGACGCGGTCTGATCGCGGTCTTCGACGGGTTACTAAGTAGAGGTTTGCACTTCCATGAAGGCGAAATATGTTGGTCACATCAGCTTTAGAAGACGTTGCGAGCTTCAGATGTTGGAGATCATCGGAGGGCCATGTTGACGCTTTGCTGAGAAAACGAGACTGAGGCTACCAAAGCTTGTACAATAGAGACGCGTGGCTTAACGCCAGAAGTGCTCACTTGATTTAGACGCGTAGCGCGGTGTTCGACGAATTAGAAATCGAATCTTCAGTGGGCGTGATGACCCTGCTATGTAGAAGTCGGTTCTGACCAAAATGTTCTGTCCTGGTGGGTCTCTGTTGTTCGAAGAGCTTGATTCAGGTCGGTGAATCGGTCACTTGCGCAAGAAAAAGAAGCATCTGATGGAAGAGGCTTGAGCGTTTAGAAGGAGAACCCCTATTTGTTAGACTACAAGTCAGTGGATTGACCGTCTCGTAGGCAACCCCTCTGAGAGGACCCAGTTTATTTATGTATATTGAGTCGAAGGCAATGATCATATTCATGATACACTGCTGAATGTATAATGTATATCAACCATATTGGGACTCCAACAGTCAGAAAGATGTCGGGTCTGATCAGTTCCGATCAGTTGCTACGCACTATCGGGTTTCGGGACTCCGGAACGAGTTGCGTGTGGCGCTCCGCCAGCCACGCAGCTAGTAGCCCGTCGTGGTGTTGGCTCAGTCATCAGGCGGCTTAGCCCACCAGTTGCATGTGGAGACCTACTTTGAGAAGAAATCGCAGAGGAGATGTCCAACCGCTCCAGCAACGTAGGCAACTCTGACGATCAAAAGAGTGTTCAGCTATCTCGAAGTAGTCCGAAGATACGTTAATTAGCAAGGACATTCCCGCGGCTCTGGTTCTGCTGATCGAGACGAGCCGAAGCAACAGCCCGCGCAATAGATGCGGGAAAAGAGAAGGATCCAAAGGATTGGATTGGAGAGGGCTACTTCTTCGCTCTTTTAAGCATGAAGAAGTGATAGAGATAGGACTACCCGGCCGTCCTTAGTAATTGAGAAGATTCACAACAGATCAAAATATCCGAAAAGATTATGACCTCATGTCACAAAGTCTTGTTCCTTCACGATTCAAAAGCAAATGATGACACCCATCTAAACCTAATTCTCCACTGAGCTGAAAAGGGCGATGAGGAGAACATTCAACTCGTATTCGTACTGTCTGAAGTCGGAAAAAAACAAGATCATCCTTCGCAACAAATAACTCAGCATGATGAAACGTTGCAACCATAGAATCACTCCACGCCGAGCGAGCTTCGGCTTTGCCAGTGAAGATTCTATCAACACATGCACTACCATCTGACCTGGAATTTATGCAAGGACGAATGTCGAGATCATCATTACTGCTCAGGATCATGAGCACGAGCATGACGCTAGAAGCAGCCACAATAAATGCGGGCTTCTCCAGCGTGATTCATGTTATTAAGGTTCATCGACTTCGAACTTTCACAAGAAACGGTTTCCTCTTGCTCTACGGTGTGAATCAACCTCGGTACGACTACCTGTTGAGTACTCTTCGGTGGTGGTCATCTTAGCTACCAGTGCCAAGCCGCCAAATCTGTCATCGGTCAGTCCCTGCCCACTTCAAGTCAGAAAAAAATTCTGAAGGCAGCATTACGATTACCATTATCGAAAAAAGTCAACTTGTGATAGTCTTCCGAGAAGCGCGTGCCGGAGCATCGGTATTTTTTAATCCTCTTCACCATCAAGAAAGCGATGCTTAGGTACCCCTTGGAATCCCTTTCCCGTTCATCTCCTAACAAGTTTCGGTCAGCAACCGCACGATATCATCGTGATCGTGTCAACACGTAAGTAAGTATTAAATTTGCTCAATTTTAACAACTTTTGAAACGATCATGTTTGCCCTAGAAAGAGGATGGTTTTTACCAGATATTCTGAGCTTGAGCTTTATAACGAGGAGTAGGGATAAAATGGCGCCCTCGACCAGCTCCATCTTGGCGTCTCTCTTGAGCGAGAGCGTGGGATCATCATCATGGTCCTGGTCTGCGTGGGCGAAGTACCACGAACTTCCGGCGGGCACGAGTAGTTCAAGGGCATCACTTTTCACAAGGACGAAGATCACGAAAACCTCATTCTACGACATTCCCGGCCCAGAGCAGGAGATGGACCAACGACCGCCAATTTTCGACGCCCAGCTCAAATATTACCTGGACGAGGCACGGAACAATTTTGAGCGCGTAGCCATGGCCAGAAAGAGCGCGCAGATGGCAGCGCATGTGGCGAGTCTCGCAAGTACGGCTGCCATTGCAAAATCCCACCAACTGGCGCACGACGTCGCTGTCAGTATGCGCAGACCGAAATTCGACACAGTGCGCGATGACGTGGCGCTTCTCGAACAAGAAGCGACGCAAAAGTGCGTCGACGCGGGACTCTGTAAAGCGGCACCCGCACAAACGCGTGCGTTCGCAGAAGTCCTAGAGGCTCACAACACGGCCAGTGAAGTTAAAGCATCAAGAAGGTCATATGCCGAAGGTGAACAACTTCAGAGATCGGAAGAAGCCGGTCGTGAGGTTGAGGACACCTCCGCAGGAGAAAACGGCACAGAAAATCAAGATATTACAAGCGGTTCAGATTCTCCAACAACTGATGCAAAACTTTCTTGAAAGTGATGCGCGCGAATAAAGATGCAAAGAGCTTGCATACCGTGGGGTGCTAGTGAATGCCTGGTCGCACCACAGCCTATCTACTGACAGGCGTTCGACTTTCAGTCGTGTTCATTTTTTTGATGTAGCTGCTAGCGGTGGAGCACGAGGAGTTCCTGTGCTGTTTCATGTCACGCGTATTCCACTCGTAATAGAATTCTGTGAAGGTGCTGATGCTTGGCGTGAAGTGCCTTCCAAGAGCTTAAAGATCAGAATGCGCCATATTTCGTTGATGCGATCGACATAACATGTTGCAGTGGGCACCAAGAAGGCAGTGCGGTCGACGATTATGTCCAACGGAAACGTTCTCGTTCAATACAGTTTTTGAAGATATTAAGTAACTTCTTCTAGCACTTATACCATGAGAATCACGATGGCCAGGTGTACCTCATCCAGCACGATCCTCGGGGCGTCATCGCGGCACGGAGTCGTCTCGGCTGCGAGCACAACACGCGTAGCAGATTCTGCCACACAGATCGTGTTTTTGATGGAGCACCTTTCAAAGGTAGCGGGCTCATCAAACGCCAGGACAGTCAACTTCTGTCTGGGCGGCGGGCAGTATGACCATCGCTCGACGAAGAATCATGAGTGGGATCGGAGATTTGAAGCTGCGGTTGGAGTCCAAGCCAAGAACATCAACATGCCCTCCAACGGGGGGCAGCCATGGATGCCTTCGTCTTCACTCATAGGAGAGCAAGACGATTTTCATGACGCGGAAGATGAAAATGCCGCTGCCGGTAAGGACGACATCAGGGAATTGCGTTTACTCGAGCAGCAGGGACCGACCTTCGGATTATCTGGAATGTTTTCGGGAGGTCCTGCTGCGCAGGAACCGCACAGATTTCCACGAGCAGACGCCCAAGGGCAAGACCACGACGTTCATTTCAGTGAGCCTGCAAACTTCCCAAACAGTTTTTCTTCAATTGTCAACTCGACGGGCAGCACGGGCGACGAATCTTCATCGTATTTGGCAGGCCGTGATCGAAGGAGCATGAAAGGTGCTCCTAGAAAGTATAGATTTGGGCAAAGCCCGCGTCAAGAGTTTTTGCAGATATGGAATGTGTACGCAGAAAACGCAAAAGAGCTCGTGCCAAACATGTCGATACTAGAATTGGCTTCTGTTGTTAGAAGCTGCTGCCGAGTAGACTTCACAAAGCACTCCCTGTTAAAAAAAGTTACAGAAAAACTCTTCCTAGAGCTGGTCAAGCTTGAGCAGCAAGGAACCAAATCTGGAAAAAATACTGCATCTTCAACGAAAACGGGCCATATTGTGCTTGAGCCGCGCCTGCTTTGTCAATTTCTGTTGGACTTGGCTAAGCTTGAGTATCTAAAGCCACCACTATTTCTCAAATGGCGTAGCGTTATCTTTGGGCGTGGAGAACTTGACGTTGCTATAGGGAATAACACTTTGGGAAATCCGGAGAACTTCCCAGTAGGTGCGAAGCCTGCTTTAGTTAGTTGGAGAACGTTCGATCTCCCGCTACTCGTGACAACCTTGGCGCGCATAGGCCTTAGAGACGTACCGGCTTTGACACACGTGTGCCGACGTTTTGCTCTGCGAGTAAAGTCTACAGAAGCAAGCGCGAAAAACGCGACTGTGGTTGCGGCACTCATTTACAACTGTGCGGTGTTGAACTTTTACAACCCTGACGTTGAGTCGGTCGCAAAGTGGAGTCTTGGAACTAATGCTCGAGACGAAAACGATGAAGCTGTGAGGGAGGCGGCAGCCTGTGGGACTCCCGCAACAGATCACACGAGCACCTGCGTTCATGTCTGGTCCACTCAAGAGAAAATCAATGTACTTTTTGCCCTGGTTATATTCCATGTTGGTGCGGCGTCGTCATCTGCACGAACAAACACTCCAGCCGCGACCACCGGCACCACCACGAGATCATTGTTGAATTCCTCGCTGAGTAAGCTGATCACCCAGCCTCTACTTACCGAACAAGACACAAGGGCCCAGCACCAACTGCGCATAATTGCAGCCTGTTCAGAATACGGCTTGCTGAGTACGTCCTGCTCGATGAAGATGAAAAACAAAAAGCACGCCGAGCAGCTTGGATCCACCACGACCGGTGAAGGCAAGAAGGCTTCCTCCTTCGACGTATGGTCAGAGACAGATTCTCTCGCATTGCGTGCCCTTGAGCAAAGGCATGGACCGCAGAGCTACGCTGCTCAAGCTCGGCCCTCTCTGCAGACCCACGCGCACACTTCGGTCTTTCAAAAATCCGCCCGAAGGGTCTTCGATGAGCTGGGGTTTCCGTTCAAGGAAGAGGTTCCCATAGGGCCTTACCAAGTGGACTACTTGTTGAAGCATCGGGTTGCCGTTGAATTTGATGGCTTTTCACACTTTTACATGGATTTTTCTGGAAGTTCTAATCCTAGTGTCGTGGGAAGAACTCCAACTTCATCACCGACGAGCAAGAACTACAAAGACGCTGAGGACCAAAGTGGGACTAAACAATCTCCCTTACCAGCATGTCCCCACGTGAAGGCAAAAACTCGCCTAAAGCACGCTCTGCTGTCTGCCATGGGAGTTCGTGTAATTAAGATTTCCTACCACGAATGGCTTCCTACGAAGCACTTCGAATCTAGAAAGAAGTTGTTGTGCGACAGGTTGGAGGCAGAGACTGGACTTGATGTCGCTGATTTCCGACTTGGTGGGTGAGACTACAACTACTCATCGGCAATCGCAATTTCGCATGCGACTATATTTTCGTAGCGCGAGGAGCGGCAACTCAGCAAGTCCAAGTCCACCAAAGAGACGCGACTGCTCGCCGCGGGTTCGACGTCACAGGGATTGGGCCGCTTTGTAGCTGGTCTGCACGCGAGAATGAATGCGATCACGATCATTTCATGCGGAAGTCTCTGCTGTCTCCGCGTGATCGAGGGCTTGCTAGCTCGATATGGCTCCCTAAGAAACAGAAAGATCAGAAGCTACATCCGGCAGCGAACCCCGAATTAAGAGGCTGCGAACCACGAGCGCCAAGAATACGAAAGCTTCCACCTAGGACGTCAAACGAATGATCCTATGTATCTGCAACTGCACGATCACTCAAGTATGAATTGGTGCTGGTACTTCTAGTTCTAGTAGTACGACTACTTCTTCATAAGTATTCTCCAGCAACGTCTTACTCTGAAGTAGATTTTTGATTGCCTTGGCCTCATATCTATGTTGATGTTGACGAGGTGGAGGTTTCTCTCTCACAAACAACCGGCTCAACACAGCAGGAAGAACTTGATATACATTTTAGGCGCAACGAACTATAACGAGCTGAAGCTACGTGTACGTCTAACTGAGATGAAATGATGCACATGATTGAAATCACGTTCATGTGCTATTATAACGATGTCATGAGGTAGATCATGCCTCTTCCATGGCATTTCATGCTCTTTGGGCAGCGACTACGCCCTCTACTCACAAAGGGTGGAAAGGTGGAATACTACAGATGAAAGTTGACTGACTGAAGAACAATTGTTGGTGAGGCCGCGGGGATGGCAGCTCCCTGCGCACCATTTGTTCCAATTTTTCCTGAAAAAAGCTGCTCAAAAGAAAAAGAAACGGTTGCATTTATTTGAAGAAACTCTGCTCCATCGGACCTCCTAGTCCTCTAGTACAAGCTGATTGTGCAATATCTGCTGTAATCATGGTTAAGCCTCCTATGGGAACAGTAATGGCGAGAAATAGGTTCGTTGCAACAGCCAGGCTATGATTGATGTACTCTCATTCACACATCTCAATCTCATTCTCTTCTACCTAGTGAATACGGCCATTCTCGGGTCTCTATTGTTCATCCATGCTTGGTAGGCGAAGTTGATAAACACAACGAGGACATCAACATACATTTTCGTAGACGTTTTTTTGCAGTACCTATCTCACCTAGCCACTGCTGTCAGTGTTTATTGCGGGTTTCGTTGTGTTTTAACCGACTAGTCTTTTTCTAGAAATGCTCCTTTAGATATAATTTGCCTATGTATAAGACTTAGACTGACAGAGAACGACAAAGGATGACGGAAGTAAAGAAGGAACCTGCGGTCGAGGCAGTGCAAAACGAGCCGGCTGCTAAACGAGTGAAAACCGAACCTGGCCAAGGAAGTTCATCAAGCTCCGCGGCGCCGAAAAGCCGCATTATACGCGCGCAGAAACAGGAACAGATTGGAGACCTATGGAAGGTTACCACATGTTGAGTCCATCCACTCTTGCTTTTTTAACCTCCCTATGCTCGTTCAATGTTTGTCTGTTCGTTCGATTTCGAAAGCAACTTTCATAACTCGAAAAAATTTAGTACACCAACACCCCGACCTCCACCCAGCAACCTCTGCAACAAAGACAGTAATCGTATTTTTTCATAAGCAGCACCCGGCGATGGTGATCAGGGCGAGGCGTCATTGCAGGAGCGAAAACTCGACGAGCAACCACGCATTCTGAGCTCGATACACTTGCTCAATGCCAATGTTGAGGAAACTAGCGCCGCGCTGTACTGGATTTGCGACGCAAAGATGCTGAAGAAGGTTGGCGCATGCATCCAACAAATATGTATTAATTTGCTCTTACACTGCTGTTTGTGTTTACTTTTGTTTTTGTGACACCTGCTAGTGCTAGATAGAAAGAAAACGTAGAGTTCCACGCTAGCTCCGAACTCAGATAGTGCAGGCGATCTTACTGAAGCTCGAAATATATTCAGAGAGCATGCTGTGCTGATGGATGCCTTGAGGACCGGATAAGGAGACTAGCTCCAAGTCTTAGGTCTTGCTCGGTCGATACTCCTTTCGTGTTAACTTGGTACTAGGGACGGTCGTCGAAGGAACTGATTTACTGTATGATGAGGGCGACCTGTAGATAAACTGTTGTTAGTCCACGGAGTGGCACGGTACATCGGATGAGCTAACCCAAGTTGTATGGCGAATCGATAGTTTCGTTGATAGTCTTACTATAATTGCCTCGTATGGTGCAGCCGCTGTGAAGCTTTGTCCGCATGTACTGCCACCAAAACCAAACCTGTTTTGTGTAGTTTGATGCAGGAACTTTTTTTTTTCTTCGAAATGGACTAGAGTATGCAGTTCATCATCATGCAGCTTCTGCCATTCATCCTCGTCAAAAGTGATTGAGGTATGGTTTGCAAGCCCCAATAGTCCATCCCGTGTGGTCATGCGAAAAAAGAAAACAAAATACTAACTCAATATGTACCTATGGAGAAAGCAAATTACGTGAATTTTTTTTTAAACAGGTACTTGAAATTCTATTTTGATTGCAAAATAGAGCTCATGGTCAAAATTGTGAGGGGTGTTTGTATTGCGCTCATACCAATAAGCAGAAATAGTATCATCACGAATTGAATTTGATAAAAAGGCGATAAAATCAAAAATTTAGCTTCTTTTCAATTTTTACATTCAGATTTTACAAATTTTACTTAGATCCACCATAATTATGAAACACCCACAATGCGCTCAACAGTAATTGAATTTAATTAAAATGCGATAAAATCAAAATTTTTACGCTTTTCAAATTCAAAATTCAATTTCAGCAAAATTTCTTGCTGATTCTCAACCTTCAACTACAACACCATGAGAACATCAACCGCTCTCCAATTCGGGCCATCAGGGTAATGTTGTGCATTACTATTATCAGGTTTTTTTTGGGATTTTCATCTTTATTTTTTTATATTTGTGTGCCATCGCCATTTCTTCATACCAATCCTGACAGGTAAGGAGGTGAGCATAACAGCAAACACTGAGGATCTCACGATAGCTGGGGTGGACCAAGGTCGGTCTTGCGTGTGCGAGTGCAGGATAATGAAGTCCGCGTTTACCAGGTACCGCAGTCAGGTGAGTGGCTTCCAACTCGGACTGGATTTGACAAGTTTCATGCGGATACTCAGTCCATTCAAAGACAACGATATGGTACTACAAGTGTTATTTTTCCTTGCTTCTCAAAGTCAAACGGTAACTCTACCTCCTCATAATCGCAGCGGCGCTGTGAATCGATTACTAGTTGTTCCTCGCAGCTTGTTCATCTATGTAAATTGGTTCTTGTCAAGAAACCCCGTCTACGCTATCTTCAACATCTCTACATACCCCTCACTTCCGCCAGGTCGTATTTTGCCTCGAGAGCGAGAATGCTGAAGTGATGAAGATACAGGGCTATCACACCTACAAAAGAAACAACGAATTTTCGTTTATTAAAGTGCGACTCCAAGAAGCCTCGGCGCCTCAAGTAGGTTTGGGTGTGGGTCTGGAAAACAACAGTATCTGGTCTTTGATCAATATGACGTCTTCGGAGTTCACTGAGGTTTTCAAAGACCTCAAGGAAATTAGCGGTACTTGTTTTTACTTTTAAGTGGATGAACGCGGCAGGCGGCAACAGACTGTTGTTTGACTAGTTAGCACTACGGCCTGAATATGTAGGCAAGGTACTAAAAGTACAATAATTTCTACTAGCATCTAGTACAAGCACGACTTGGCATCCAGAATCTTGAATTACAGGAGAAAAAGTAAAAGGGTTGTGACAGGTTATGGTTAAACATTTTATTTTCGTTCGATTTTCTGTATCTGTTTGAAAGGAAAAAACCCCATAACAGGTAAAACCGTCGATGTCGAGTACACAGTCGACGGGAAACTGATTTTGAAACTCCCAGACGATACAGTGGGCGTCTCTGGTTCGATGACGCTGAAAGAGGGTGGCGGTCTTGTGATGACCAAGAAGCCGGAGACAGAAGACATCAAAATTAGCGTGAATGCCGAGCACATCGCGAAATTTGGCCCAATGGGCAGCCAGCTCAGCGATAGAGTAACCCTCTACATCGCACACGGTTACCCCTTCGTCTGCCAATTCCAAGATGCGAAGAAAACGAATTGGGCGAACTTCTACCTCATCCCACGGGTGCAAGGGTAGTCATGCCATGCTAAGAAAATACGTGTTATGCTTATGTCGAACAGATTCTTATGTCGGATTGATTCGCGACTGCTTTCGCGTATCCTCTGGTAGGTGCACCTGCTGTTGTAGAATGCTGCTGCGCAGGTGATTTAGGTCCTCTGGGTGGATCAACATTTGACCCTAACGTTGTTCTGCCGAAGGATGGAAAACAGCGACAAGTCGGTAATGATTCACTTCAACATGAAAGGGCAACATTGACTCATTTTTCAAACATTGTGCATGCCTTATTACCATAGCCTTGACCTCTGAGACGATGACGATGGACATGACCCAGTTGGGAAAATTATTGTAATGTTTCCCCTACTAGTACTAGTACACGGAAGTTTCTAGTGTGTCTTGAAGGAAGAGGTGTCCGATTTCGAAAACTGTCACCGCCTTTGAATGTTGGTGAATTGCTTGTATGAGCGAGAGACGGAAATGTCGAGGCGAGGAAATGATGACGGGACCGAACAACATTATAGGAGAGGCGAGAAGATGTTGCATGTCTAAGTGGGTCCTCGTCCATAACTACAACGTAAGTACTTATTAAGCAGTAGATGAACTGAAGGAGGTTAATATTACGCTGTCGGTCAGCTGCGAGTGTGCACATTCCTATGTGCCAGCACTGGGCGAGATCATGCTAGTCGTGGATCATCTGTTTGATCGTATGTATCATAAGAGCTCGTTCTACAGCAAGTATGTGATATTAAGAAGAATAAGAAGATCCTAGAGTCTTCTTGTTGTTCTTGGGCGAATACTGTTAATTAAATGGCCCAGTTGCAGTTAGAATTACTAAGTGCAAATGCAATCAAGAAGAATATTAAGATTTTCGACATCATAGTTCATCATTTTGTCTGGTCATAAAAAAAATCATCAAGACGATGAGTGCTGCATCTCCGGCACGTCACTCCTCGTCATCTGAGGATGAGGCCATGGATGACATGAAGTGCGCATCTGACTCATCCTGGATCACCACCGATCTTTCATCAAAGTCGTCCGGGAACGTGCGTCGAGTCCCCGAAAAAACTCACCGCGGACGATGGATTGGGTATTGTTGGTGTTCTTGCTTGTGTTTTTTATGGAACAAATCAAGCTCTATCAGATTTTGCATATCATGTGAAGCTGAGCAGGGAAGATGCCGAGATTTACTAACGTATTTTCTTTTTCAGCACGGAAACCAACTGCCTGTGTTCAAACCGCGCTCAATACTGGTCAGCATTTCTCTTGAATAACAATGGGTTTTTAGTAGGCGAGGATATTACTAATTCTTTCCTTACTTCCTTTGAATAAATGAATCAGATTAACGGGACTCTTCCTTCTGGTTGGTGTTGGAGTGGTGGCTCTGATGCTCAGTTTGAGGCCTTCCTCCGACAGTGACGCGGGAGCCGGTGGGCCCGGCACGTTACCGATTTCCACCCCCACAGGTCAACGTGGAACTGGAGGAAAGTCCAACAAATTTCTGAAAACAAGCAGAGTATCACGACAAAGTGGCGGCTCGTCAGGTGCTTCCTCGCCGTCGTCAGCTTCAGGCCGAACGAGCGCTGGGTCGGTTACACTGGCCATAGAAAATAAAGTTACTCGTGAAAATGTACAAGAAGCAGGCGCACCTGCTCGAGATCAAATGCAAGACGAGGGCGAGGAGCAACTTCGCCGTAGAAGCAATGTAAACGCTATCACGGTCGATAGGGCTCCTGCTGAGAACAGCACGACACAAAAAGCAGTAGAAGAGGGGGAGGACGGGATTCAAAGGGCTTATCTAGTAGCGAGCCAACAACTCCAAGAAGAGCCCCACTCACCAGAACCAGATTATGCCGTTTCTTCGCGATCAGTGTCTGTAGGAGGTGGTTCGGCTCCTAGTCGGGATGAAAATGCTTCGCCCGCGCCGAATCCACAAACACCCTCGCGTATGCCTCCTTTCACGGCATCTCAAAAAGATGATGACACGAGGAAGCCACCTAGTAACACTCCTTTCCTGGCAAAAACGGAAGAAAGCCAGACATCACCTCGCACGCCTACGCAATTGGATGATACTACTGTTGCGCTCGCAGTAACTTCTAGCAGCGCTGAGGACATGGCCAAAACGTCGCAAAAAGATATTGGCGACAAATCCTCTGAAGGCGATAGCGGTAGTCCCGGTTCGCAACAAAGGGAACCTAGACCGCGCGACCCTGCCAGATGTAGAAGCGCTAGTCGTGGGCGTTCAAGACACCGAGTGCGAGATGATGTGTCCGACGATGCTGCGGAGGGGGATAAAGTTAAAGAAGGGACTACGACTACTGATGGTGATGCCAGTACATCTTTCTCATCATCTTCAAATCCTGCACCTACTAGTAGTAGTAACATGAGGGCTCCGACGAGTGGTCCCACGACCACGAGAAAAGATCCCGCTGCAGCTACAGCAAGCAGAAACACGACTGAGGGGGAGTTGCCTCAGGGAATGAGAAGTAGCCATCATGTTGATAGCACAACTGATGTGACAACGGCAAATCGTGGTCGTTCAAGCGTACCAGTGCAACAAATGATAGCGGCTCTTGCTTCGACTCTCAATAACCAAGGAGGAGCAGGTAGATGCTTCAAGACTTCCTGCTTTCTCTCGTAGAAGATGTAGTTGAATTGCTGTATCGTTCTCATGTTCCTTTCTCTCAGATTGATCGTGAACATGATGTGTCATCTCGAGAACCGCATTTTCTGCTATGACTCCCATTTTCGTCCAACAAGATGATTCTCATGGCAGGTGAAATAGACGCCCTAGCAAGACGTTTTAGTCGTTCGCGAAGCGGAAGCCGGACACGAATACAAGAGGTGCAGAAAAGACTAGCTGAACAAGGACAAGTAGATCTATCACTCTCCATGCAACCTTCTAGTACGGCTTCTGCGAAAGAGGTGCAAGAGCTGATTGTGGCCGCGAAAGAAACGATTCCGGCATTGGACGAGCGCATTCATGAGTACAAGCGGGAAAGAGAAGTAGCACGCTATACTGTACCACCGGGATGGGGCTTACGCTACAGCTGGCCTTATTCGGGCAGACCATTTGGTATTTTCTTTGAGAAAACTACTCACTCTAGTTAATGCACCAGCAGAGTTTCTGTTTCCATTCGATTTGAAAACTTGTGGTTGTTATCAATTAAAAACTTGCAGCATCGATGTCGATCGCCGAAAGGTGTTCCAATTTCCCTCGAAAGCCACGCTGTCCACTGAGCAGGTTCCTTGCATTTCGGGCAGCGTTCGAGTGCGCAGCCGCTGCTAGGCGATTCTGACGAGCAGGTGGACGCAACCGTGGAGAGCCATGAAGCGTGGAAAATCAGAAAGCTAAAGCTGGACAGCATAGTGCAACCGGTGGCAGCGCCCTATCAAGCGACTGTGCTGCGTCGCACCTACGAGGCACCGCCTCCAGAAAGTGAACTAATCTTGGATGCGAATGAAATCCAGGAGCTGACACGAGCACTAGAGGAAAAGTCAGCTGCCTTGCTGCTGGAAAAATCAAGGAGGACTAATAAGAGGTGGACAAAGTCAAATAAGCAGCAGGGTGAGAAAAATATAGTCGCTGGTCGTGCGTGGTCTCGGTCAACGCTTGATTCTTCCTCTGGCAATCCAGGAAGCACGTCAATGGGGGATGATGATCAGGAGACTAGTACACCTAGCACATCTGCATCCACAGCACGAGGAGGAGCAAGAACTGGGACTACACCACTATCTCGCTTGCCTTCGGTTGACGTCGCGCCGCTTTTACCGACGCCGCCTCCCGGATCGCCGGCTGCAGAAGGCGCTTTCCTTGTAACAACACCAACGATCATGAAGGGTAGAGAAATTGTGCATGACCTGCAGGTAGAAGCAGGGGATGACGATGAGCCACCAGCAGAAGATTGGAAATATAGTGACGAACATTTAGAAGTAGTGGGTAACCACGAGGTTTTAACGAGCAAGAACAAAAAGAACATGGGTGAGGGAGTAGATGGACTAGATCAGGCCCCGGAAAAACTCCCTAATCAGGACCAAGAGCAAGGAGACAAGGAACAGTTGGCTGCGATGGTTGCATTGTTAAATTAAGGTTACAAGAAAAGGAAATCCATCTTCGCAGGCATCTTGGTCCAGTTTTTGCAAGGGAAAAGGTGACCCAAGACGTTGCTGAAGATGGGTTTCCCTTAGTTCTAATTAAAACAGCAGATAGCCTTGCGGCAAAGGTTGCTGGAAAAGTTCAAGGTGGCTAGCGCGGAAGGTTGGCGTCAAATCGGTGCACAGCCGCCTCCCGGGATCGGCCTGTGGTTCGCCGCGACTCGCAACAAGAACGTCGGTAGTGAGGCGGTTGAGGAAGGAAATCCATCTGGGCCTGACAGAGGCAGCGACGCTATTCCGGATGCAGCTGCGGATGCATCATCTTCTGTAGGTGAAGACAATCATAATCGAACAGTTTCGGACAACACAAAAAGTCACGACGACCTCACAGAAAAGAATGCCATTGCAACAGCAGTTTCCGCGGGCAACACGCAAGTGAATCGAGCCAAGCCGATGCCGAGGCAAACACCAGGACTAGGTGAGGATACAGCCAACGACGTTGATGATTTGTTCGCTCGAAATCGAATTCCAAAATTATAATGCGTGCAGATATCTACTTCTTCTACCTCTTATCGAAGAAATCATAGGTCGACCGGATTATATCGCATGTTGTTGACCAGTGTAACAATTATGACAGACTTTTTGATTGAAATTGATATCATACGATGAGAATATAGCTGATTACTACTTTCACGATTCTCCTTCCTTCTTCGCGCTCTCCTGTGACGTCAACGTCGTTTGACGGCTGCCTTGTTGCGCAGCATCGTTCACGCTGACTTGCGAGGATGGGGGAATCCACGTCTACTTCTCACATGTCCACCTTCTCACTATTGGTATTGCTCCAAGAAGAAATCATTAACTTTATCCCAATCCCACAAATATCCCAATCCCCGCGAAAGCTTTTCAGAGATGAATCTACTTGATCCTCCTTCGTCACTTTTTCTCAGCCGCGAATCGCCCCCCTCCTCTTCCTGAATATGTTATCGCACTTGCCGTGGAAATGAATTGCCATTGCGCGTACGCCCACCTATGTCAGATAGATTATCTCGCCGATTTATTAGTAAACGTAAAGTAATCTGTTCTTAATATTTTTTCCACCAAATCACTTTCACAATCTTCACATCAACGTAGAATTTCCCAGTCGTGATTACACCCTGTGATAACCATATGTCTTGTACTTATCACTATCAGACCGTCTGACGGTGTAGTAAAATATATAGTGTTGCTGTTCATCAAAAATCAGGATCTTTCTTCCAGCGGCAGTAGTGCTGGACATCATCAGGTGGATATTACTTGGCGAGGATGTGGTTGTTTTACGCTAAGTGACCACTCGTCCGGTTCGCATTGATTCATTTAATATTTTCCATCCTTTTATTAAACATCTAAGCACATCGAGAATCTTGCAGATTCTAGATCTGTGGAATGACATCACAGTTTCACATGGTTGTCCGGCGTAGTGGAAGTTCTACAACGCATTCATCTGGAGCCTGCAAAAACACACAACGCTTACCAAAAGCAGTAGGCATAACGAGAGAAGGCAACTAGTAGCTGTAGCACTCATCTTCTGTGTTTAAACGAACAGGCAAATATTTTTACCAAATAGAAAGGTCGTACTTCTTAGAAGAATTATTGAAGTTGATCATCCTCATGATCTCAGCTGTCTGGCGAATGCCAATAACAATAATGCGGCATTTTCCCAACATTTTTGGACTTATATGTTGCTGGTGTTGAAAGATTGATAATATAGTGAGTGGGAACAGCTTTTTTGAAATTATACACCGACAAGCAGGTCTGAGCCGAGTCTTCTACAATTCTCTGATGATGTAGTGGGTGTATCGTGTAGAAGTGCTGGCATCTGCATATTCATTGGCGCTCCAGCTCCACCATGTGGATGAAGACGAATGTGAATAAGGTTTTCGCAAGAGAGACGAGCAAGCAATAGCAAAGTGAAGCAACTCACTCTTGGTCTTGACATGGAGAGATGAGCGAGACCAAAGTGGAGAGAGATCTATTCTTTCGGCGCTATATCTGTCTTCGAGGAGAGAGACTGAGAAAAGTCTCGCACCCGAATCAAAGAGAAACGAGCCGATCATTCTGTTGCTATTTACAGAGGTATTGTCACAGCCACAAAAGTTATCAGCCTCTATATTTCCGTGTGAGGACGCTCATCGAGTTGTTTGAGTATACATCCAGAGGATGAAAGAGATGAAAGCGCTTGATACATGAGAGAGCGTCGGAGTCACTCTCTTTATTCTGGTCGGACCCTGAGGCCAAAAGCAAACCTCGATGCTTAATCAGATGAAGATGATCTATAACCGTTATAATGTCGCTGAACCCACTCCCACAGGTTTTCCTTTTCTGGATACTGTTTCCTGAACCTTCTAGTAGTACTACAGATTCATTGTTCCTCTTGAGGAAATAGATCATAGCACAATCGTCGGTTCTAATAGTTACCTTTTCCTTTACCTGCTTCATCGAATCACCCGAAGCAACGTGTTTGATTTCGGATCATTGGCATTTAATTTCATCAAGTTATTTGAACTCCAACTCTTGTTTACTTATTCCTTTGTCTAAGATCGTCGGTCATCAACATCACTGCGCCAAAACAATGTGGGGAACAAAACAGCCTGCTTGGTACGATCCATTGCTGGAGCTCCAGGAGAAGCCGGAACTAGCTGCAGCGATTCTTCTTGCGGGGCTTGTTGTGCTGTTGTCTGCGCGATGGGTGGTGACTCAGGTTGGCGGCGGAGCTGGAGGTGGTCCTTCCTCGTGGACTGGCGGAGACTTTACACCGGTCGAGAGCCCACATTTTACTCAGTCTGCCGAGATGGAAGGCCGCAGCGTCCATAGCATGATTGAACAGTCGCCATTGCAGGCTCAGATTTTCGCCGCGCGCGACGTTGCGTCTCTGCACAGCCTTTTTCCGTCCCACGGTGACTTCACGGACCTAGGGGATTTCGTGTCGTTCATGGTGCGCCAAGTGGCTCTCAATGATCCGCGCCGTCGCGACGTAAGCCTAGCGAACCTGCCACTGAATACCCCAGTGCAGGCCGTCTGCGGTGGAAAGAAGTCCTACTTCGATGTTCTCTTCGAAGCTCTGGAAACC
The DNA here is from genome assembly GCA_905178165.1 of Amoebophrya sp. A25. Taxonomy (NCBI): domain Eukaryota; class Dinophyceae; order Syndiniales; family Amoebophryaceae; genus Amoebophrya; species Amoebophrya sp. A25. The sequence goes on along the minus strand of CAJINU010000018.1, from coordinate 974,893 downwards.
AACACGGTGGTGGAGAGTTTGAACCTCGGCAACACGCGCATGGACCAGGAAGCGATGGGCGGTCTGTGTCGCATGCTGAAGAGCAACAAGAAGACTCAGCTGAAAAGCATTATTGTGGAGAACAACCGCATTTCCAAGAATGGGGCTTTTGCCTTGCTCGACGCGTTGAGGGGCCAACAAACTGTCGAAGAAATCCGATTCTTGAATCAGGTGGGAATACCTGCGCGTTGTCGCGAGATCGAGGAGGCTCTGGTCGATACGCTCGGTCAGAATCAAACCTTGTACAGGATCGGTTGGGATCTCTCGGACCCAACGTGCCGAAATAAGATCGACAGACAGTGCATGGACAATAAATCTGCTGCAAGCAAACGAGCTGCGCAAAAGAAAAAGTAGAGGAAAGATCCGAAATTATGACTCGGATTCTATCTGAAGAGATACAACTGGGTGAGGGTGATGAAGGTGTAGCGCTCAACGAGACACCATAATCAGACCCTCCAGCGTCGGTTTTTATATACTCCTACTATGGTCGTAATGTTTTTTATGCAGTAGTTTTTTAGAGAAAAAATGTATAGTTTATCGGGAGAATGCAAATGATGACATGTTAATGTTGATATTTTGATTACGTGGAGTTGATTGGAGGAAAGTCCACAGAAGTAGCGCCTGTGAGTGTTAACTCCTGGTCGATAACAGTGTTTGAACGAACGTATGTGAAAAATGTTTGTATACAGCGCATCACACAAAAGCAGTAAAAGGGTATACTTCTTACTGAGCCTGTAGTACTAGTACGCAATGAATAAGATAAATGTTTAGGAGAAGGGAAGATAGTCTTAGTCATATCTTCTGCGCTAGCAGATACACAGCTTTACATGACAAAATATTATGCTTGATCATTCAGAATCAGTTTTAGAATAAATTTAGAAACCATGCTGTGACCAGATTTCTGGCCGATCTTGGGTAGGAACTCTGATCATCTTCATCGTGACCAAACGAGCGGTAAATGAAAAAGTATACGCGTCAAGGTGAATGTCACCATTGGATGAGGGTAAAAAAGGATGTGCTTCATGTCGGAATGAGACATCCCTTGTGTTCCAATTTGCGTGTTGCAATCATACGGCGATAGATCAACAAGTCTCTACGAGGTCGAGAATGTTCTTAGCAAGGCTCATCTCGGACGAAGCATGTCAGGGTGAGGGCATCATAAAAAGCAGTTCTAGGGATGAAGATCATCATGAAAAGCAATTCTAGAGAGGTACAAACAGGAGGTGCACCTGAAGTTCCCGTGATACGAGATAGTATGATGAAAGATGGTGTGCTGAAGTTCTTCTTGTCAAAGTCAGGAGATCTGAACATCTGCATAAGCAAGATCCACATGCCCATCCCCATGCTCACTCCGGAATCGCTCCACCTTGACAATTCATTTTCCTTGACCCGTTCAATTTTCTTATTTCCTTTTCAACTTCAACAGCCCAGCGACATCACTAAAAACAAATAGTTGATCATCGGCACTACCTTTATCTACTTGAGCTTGGCTTGTTTTATCCGTGCCCTAAAGTTTACTTCATCTTTGCGCTTCCTATTCCTTATCCTTATGCTTTATTAGAGATAAGCAGGCCCACACCTAACCTAACCTAACATAAGTTTAAGCAGGTCTGTGCTTTAATGAATCCTCAATCATGTCGTCGACGAATGCTGCTGTCGCTTGTTCATCTTCCAGCTCAGGACGTCTGAAGGCTTTTGCGCAGACCGTCGGCATATCGCTGGCACTGTCAGTGCCTGTAATTCTCTACTTGCGAGCACGACGAAAGCGCGCAGAGAGACGAGGGCGAAGCCGCTCTCCACGTCAGCGCGGCCGATCTACTAGTTCGACGCTGATCGCACAGCGAGGAGAAGGATCGAACGCAGATGAACAGAGCCAAGGCGCGGGTTCTCGCCTAGAAAAATATGACGGACCAGTGCTACGTGTGCAGTTGTGGCACGGGTCGCAGACGGGAACGGCCGAGGAGTATTGCGACACGCTGAAGCAGGAGCTTAACACCTCTTTGCAACGCATACTCGGCATTTCGAAGGATGCGGGTTTTTTTTCAGTGGAAAGCAAGGCACTAGAGGATTGTGAGGATATTGAAGTGGATTTTGGAAAAGACGAAGAGAGCACAACCGACGATGATGACACTGAGGAATCTTCAAATAGTGAAGAAGAAGATCACACTTGTAGTGCTGCTGCGAGAGGAGGTGAGGCACAAGGTGCCACAGCTGCCGCGACCGAGAGTTTGCCATTGCGACTCCATGTTTTCCTGGTTTCCACGTATGGAGAAGGTGATCCGGCTGAGACGGCGGAGGATTTCTATAATGCGCTAGCGGAAATGGTAGAAGACGATGTTAGCACGGCAAAACGACTTTTTGGTAAGGCTAACACGCGCTCAGCCGTCTTTGGCTTCGGCAATAGTGGATACGTCCACTTTAACGGTGCGGCAAAAACTTTGTTGAAGCACCTCGACGCGGCCAAGGCCAAGCAGCTCTGCCCTGCCGTGTTGTTAGACGATATGACAGACCTAGATGAACAGTTCAATCCTGGAGTCGAAACTTTGGTTGCCGCACTCCAAAAATGGGTAGTCGGAGATTTGTTGGCAAAAGCCGGAGAAGCAGCCTCTATTACTAGTGCAAGTCTCTGTTCTATGCTGCGACGTCGGTTCTTCCCGTCGGACGATGTTTGGACCAACATTCTCAAGGGCGTGGCCCAAGAGGGCCAGGAGGAGTCAGCCGCAGAGATGCAGCGAAGAGTTGCACCGCTCAGTGGTTCGCTTGTCGTGACATCCCCTACAACTACGGACGAGAAGGCTTCCAGCATTTCAAAGGCCAAAAATTCATCATTCACGTTTCCCCAGGTCGTAGCAAAAGATATTCCGGCGCAGGCGTTGTTTGATCGCCATGAGCTTCGAGTACTTTCCCGCATCATGCTCTGTGACAAATACCAAACCGTCAGCGGTGAAGAGAAAACTGGGCCTATTTTTACGACTCCTGCTAGCGCAGACGCAGAATATCCGGATCACGGAGAATCTGGAGGCCCATCTGAAACTCCTGCGACGAAAGCAGCAACAGCATCGCCTAAGGCAGCAGAGGCCCACAAGGTGAGTCGTGGGACGACGGAGGTGTTCTTGGACGTTCCCAAGCAGCACGTCGCTATGCTCAGTGCAAATGCAGGAGGCCCGATCGCGCATAATGTAGATGTTCTTCCCGAAAATGATGCCTCACACATACAATTCATAGTAGACAGCTTCCTGTGGCCTTCGTCATCCACCAATGCTGTAGTAGGAGTTGCTGAAGAGCAGCACCATTTATTGTCAAATAGGTCTAGGTCTACTACATCTACAGCGCAGCTTTTGGAATGGAGGTGGCACTGGGTGGAGGCAGCGCTACAATCGCTGGAGGACGAAGTAAAGATCAGCAGCACAAAGGTAAAGGAAGCGAATGGACGTGTTGTCCCAGCTGACAAGCCAACACCTTCAAGCTCATCAAGTGTGGGCAGGGCCATTCGTATCCCAGCAGCGTTGCTGCCAGGTTCTTCATCGAATAGACCTGAACAGTCGACGACGGCAGCATCTACGACGGCTTTGAATACTTCCGCGAATAAAATTTCAGTGCCTTTTCCAAGCGGTCTCAAGTTGCGTGAAATCCTATCGCGGTGTCTTGATCTAAAGCGTTTTCCGAAGGCAGCTGAGGTCAAGAAATTTCTCCCGTTCGCAAGAGACGCCGAGTCCCTGGCTTACTTGCGGGATGAGGTTTGCACCGAGGAAAATCTGGCTCACTTCCGCGATGCAAGGCTGAGCTTTGCGCTCTTCTTTCGGGTCTTCCTGTCGCAACATGTCGAACTGTCGCTAGCGCAGTTCCTCCAGTTGTGTCCCCGAATGAAGCCACGCGTTTTCACCGCTTCTTCAAGTCGGGTAGTCGACCCAAATAGGGTGGGCATGATACTGTCGGCTGTCCACGAAACAAATCACAAGAAACTTGATTTCAAGCTCGTCAAGAAAATTGTACAAAAGTCGCCAGATCACGTACACAGCACCGCCGAAGCAAGGGCACCTGCTGCTGCAAACAACCGTGGTCTTCTGGATGAAACCATGCTTCGAACATTAGCCGAAGCGCACGCGGGACAGTATCTTGGACATTGCTCAGATTTTTTGAGTAACGGTCCTCGAGAACCTCATCCAATAAGGCACTCCGGGTCTACTTTCGACATGAGTAGCAGCGACATTCTTTCGGTGAAGATAGCGAAGCCAACATTGCACTTTCCACCGAACCCCAGGGTGCCAGTCATCCTCATAGGCGCAGGGACCGGATTGGCGCCATTCAAGGGATTTTTAGATCAAGAGCGCATCCTGAAGTCGAAACGCGAAATCATGCTTTTCTTTGGATGCCGTAGAAGAGATGAAGACTTCTTGTATCGGGACTATTTCGCAGAACTGGATCCGAAAGCAGCTTTAGGGACATCAAAACCCCCACATCAAAATTACAAAGAAGTTGTGGTTGAAGTGAAACAAGAAGATCAAAATTACAAAGAAGTAGCTCCAGGTCCGGCAGCACCTCCAGCACGCCAACAATTACCAACACTGCCGAACTTCCGTTTGGTTTGCGCGTTTTCGCGCATGAGCAAGAATAAAGTCTACGTGCAGGACAAGTTGAAATTGCATACTGCTGAACTACGCGATTTCTTAGTCGAGCAGCGCGGCCAAGTGATCGTGTGCGGTGCAACGTCGATGGGTCTGTCAGTCCGAGAGGCCATCACTATGGCCATCGGGCGCCACGAAATGCAAAAGCTCCAAGAGGAAAAGAGGTATCAAGAAGAGGTGTGGGCTGTTTGATGATCAGGTGGGACGAGCACCGCCAGCTTTGATGTTTCTCCCGTATTGCTATTTCATTTCCATCTAGAATATTTTTTGGACTTTTCCACGACTGTTGACCACTATTGCTTTGATGAAAAGCACCCTATCCCGAAAATGATCTACTTGTTATTTCTGTTATTGCTGTATGATCCTCAATGATCGATATCGGAAAAGATCAAAAATTAGCAGTTGTCCGACAAGGAAAGATTATGAGCGTGCTCTTCACGCGATTAGCTCATTGAGTTCCACAAGTGTTTCTAATTTTTATCGGTATCAATTAAGAGCTAGAGCAAGTAGCGCAAAGACAACGTATCAAACTCGAAGCTTGATGCGAAGCAAATTATTGTGATTTGCGAGTGACACAGCTACAACATCAACAAGAGTAGGAAGCAGGAGACGTAACGGCGGAGATGGCTTTCGTGATACTTACTCGGTCTCGGTCACTTCGTGTCTTTCCCGGACAACTTCCACGCAGTTAATGTATCAGAAGTAACGCTCGCTAGATCGAATATTTCTGGAACCAGTCCATTACCATTTTCAGCGCAGGCAAAAGACCAACGCGCAGGTTCGGTAGGATGGAAAGAGTATTTCCGTGACGCCCCACAAACATGTCTGGTGGATCTTACATCTCATTATTTTCATCTGTTACTAGAAGGACGTGCCGTGTTGTCTCCTTAAAAGTAACGCGGAAGGGGACGCCGGTCGGCACATCATGCCTTTTTTTCCTAAAACTATGTTCATATTGCTGGCTTCAATTCGTTTGGTGTGAAGATATAACAAGTGGCGCACTGTGGGCTCTGCGTGTCGACAGCTCGTTAAGAGCGTGTCTCTGGCGCAATGAGTCCTTGACTGATTCACGACAAGACAGAGCTGTGTTTCCAGGTCATTTCGTGGATGTCAGCTTAGATGCGCTTCCGAATCCATCTCTTGTGGCATATAGTCCGGACGTTGTGCAGAACGTGTTGCAAATCCGGAGCAAGGAAAATCAGGATGAGTACGGAGTCAACGACACCAGAGCGACTCTACGAGGGCAGCTAACGTCGGCGCTCTCCGGCAACAAGTTGCCACCCGGATGGAAGCCGTGGGCGACGGGCTACGGCGTCTCGATTCACGGGCAGTGGGTCACGGACAGTCCGCGTGGGGGTGTACATGGCTACGGGGATGGGCGAGCGATGTCTATCGTCGAGGTTGCTATTAATAACCACGACAATCTTCGTGCAGCGGGGAAAGATGCATTTATTTCGGCAGCTACAACTAGAACTAGTGAACTTGCGGCTGCAGCTGGTTTCACCCATGCCGAGGGAGGCAAGTGTCGCGGTGCGCAAGAAAACGCCACCGAAGGGGTGGAAAAGCATGAAGGAGAGAGTGCGGATTCGGGAGCTCATCCGAACTGTAGCGTTTCGGCTGATGCTGACAAAGAGAATAATCTTCGAGAACTAGTAAATGTTGATCATGCTGCGTTGCGGAGAAGTTTTTTCTTTCCACCGACAGAGCGTTGGGAGCTTCAAATAAAGGGATCAGGCCGGACTTCCTTCTCGAGAAGCGGGGATGGTCGCGCAGCTCTGCGCTCTAGTGTCCGAGAGTTCCTTGCGAAGGAGGCCATGCATTTTTTAGGCGTGCCCACTGCGCGAGCACTGGCTCTTTTGGTGGACCGTGATCTAAAGATTCAGCGTCAGTGGTACCCCGAAGCGGCGAAAGCTAGTGGTGATCTTGATGATGATGATGATGATGGTTCTTTCATTGATGCAGTAGGAGATCATCAATCTTCGGTCTCATTAGCTTCAGGTGGAAGAACAATTAGCAGCACTTCACGCAGCCGCAATGCCGCTAAAATTCTCTGGCCGGAAGGAGCGATTGACGAAGATCTCTCGCCAAACCAAGAAATATACCGTGAAGAGCAGGCAGCGATGTTAACACGTGTCAGTCCTAGTTTTCTCCGCGTAGGTCAGCTGGAACTTCATGCCAAGGAGAAGTCTACAGATGAATTTGCTACTCTGTTTGGCTATGTTTTGTGGCGTGACTTTGGAGATTATCTCGATTGTGGAACAAGTGCCGTTAAACAGCAGTGTAGCTTTGGAGGCATCTTCGACGAGAATCAAATTGTGCATGGAAAAAACGACAAAGACCATTATTCTTCAACCTCCACTAGTACAGCAGCAATAGCAAGAAATAGGGCTGCTTTGCGAAAGCTAATTACAGTTCACAATTTGAAAGTCTTCTTTGTGGTTTTCGCGCATCGGCAGGCTTTGCTCCACGCAGACTGGCTGCGCGTTGGCTATGTCCAGGGAAATATGAACAGTGATAACGCACTCCTGTGCGGCTATTCTGTGGACTATGGTCCCTTCGGGTTTCTGGACGGGCCTTTTCGATCGAAGTGGTGCCCGTGGGTCGGCGGCGGAGACAAATTCTCCTATTCGCAACAACCTCTTGCCGGCAAAGTGATTCTTTCCACTCTAGCTCGCCGCATCCTTCGAAGTGGTAAATTACTGGAGATTTTGGCCGAAAATAGCGAGAACCATGCTAGCGAGGAAGATTCTGACAACAAGGATACCATAAATAAAAGAATCTCCAAACAGAATGAACTTGAGAATTTTGTGGATAGCCTTGTAGATCGCTACATGAAAGACATTTTCCGCACTTACCATGACGCGAATGCACGAGCAAGATTGGGTTTTGGACCGTCAGAACAGCAGGTGCAGGAGATCCAGCTACTCTACTTGCTTACTGATGCACATGCAACAGTAGATTCTCAACATAAACATTCTAACCCTTCCAGTACAACTGGTCCATCTTATCATCAAGAACAAGAACAAAATAGGTGTGATCCTGCTTGTTCGTCTTCGGCCCGACTTGCTCTACTCGAGAAGCGTCCTCGTGCAACCGCTGCTCGACGATTGCTTGCGGAATTCGAATCTAGTTCTAGATTCTCGCCTAGGACTGCAAGAGCTGCGTCGTCCAGCAACAAGAAATCGGCTGTGCTGAAATTGTACGATGAGCTCGAAACGCTGATGGAAAGAGAGAATATGGATTTTATCTTCACCCTGCGTGGCCTTTCCGATGTTAGGGATGGCTTTGAATCATCATACCAAATTCTTTTCGACCCTCAGCCTTTTCGACGTTCTCTCGGATTTGAAGTACATGATCGGAGCAGCGAAGCAGGGAGTGGAGAAACATTACAGCTGCCTCAGGCATTTAGGAAGTGGCTTCTGAAATGGCGCGATCTGCTTGCGAAGGAGCAAGGACTACAAATGCAAAGAAGCGCGTCTTCATCAATTTCATCCACAACACCGTCATTTCTTCTTCCGCCAGAAACACGTCGGACAATGAAACAGACGTCACCATCATTAACGCCAAGGAATTGGATCCTTACGGAGGCCTATGAAGCAGCTGAGCGTGGTAATTTTTCTCTGGTTCAAGAACTTTACGAGCTGTTCGCGAAAGGCGGTGCTTACCATGACTATCCCGAGGACACACGCTGGGTACGCACAACTCCTCCTTGGGCGAGGGAAAAAGCTGGAGTTCATTACATGAGCTGATCTTCGTAACTCCTGTTGAAAGCATCGCGGTTGAGAAATTGAAATTCACAGGAGTTCTAATAGTTGTCTGAGACTGCGACTGAAAACTTAGTCGATAAAGTTGATAAACTACCTATATCTTTATCTGTAACCTTGGTTGATAAAAAATCAAAATGGTGCAGGTGTTGATTAAGTATTCTGATTCTTGATGCTGACTACCGACTACGACTAGCTGCAGATACAGTAGCGCCAATGATTGATAGTACACTGACACATCTATGTTGATAAGGCCTGCTTGAGATTAAGTCGAACATTTTTGAAGTCAAGGCTTGATAATTGTTGATAGTCATAGTGAGGCGCGTACGGGCACGCTCTATAAAAATATGAGCACGCGGAGACTTGTGCCCGCTCTGAGTGAGGGCTAGTATGCTTATTACGTCGCTGATTTCAATTTACATGTACATGTAGAAGATTCATTAATATTTTTGACTAGTAGCACTAGCGGGCCATCATCATGAAAGATGCATTTAAGTACGACATTCCATATGAACAGATTGAATTTGTGATACTTGCTCGCAAGGATACAACTTCTTTTGGTTGAGGACTAACACGCAGCACTTTCCGCGTTAATTACGCGATGTTCGGCACCCGATGCATCGAAAGCCTAGGTTAGAAGCTGGTTGCTCAGAGTACTCACGACAATCATGAGCACGCTGAAGATCAAATCAAAGTCGTAAAAAGCTATTGTGATAGAAGTTTGAGTTCTTGTTCTTCGTTCCGCTCGGAGATGACAAAAATAAGATCAAGATCGATGATGTTCTAGTCCAGTATTAGTCTCGATTCTACCTTTATCTCTATCACTACCGTCGTGGTAGCGGGCCTGGCTTTCCGGGCATCAAGCGATGCAGGAGCAGGTGTCGAATTTCCTCTCTGGGTTGAGAGGGCACTCACTCCCACAAAGTGGAACGCCATTGCTGACAGCAAGGCCCGCTGAAAAACTTCCACCATGCGGAACCGAATTGCGGGAAATCGTGCTTGTCTGCGTCATCTTGACCGCATTGTGGTACTGGCTATAAATATGGTGTTATCGCGGATCATCTCGATCGAGTGCACGCAAATTCCGGTGGCGAGGACATGCTGTACGGGCATATCTTTCGGAACGATTATGCATGGGTTGCGACTGTGTACAATACTGCAAAACTTTTTTTTAGTCCGAGTCCGTCAACCTCAACTTCAACGGCGCGCATAGAGTAGCAGTATATTACAAGAATCACGACACCAGCTAGATCATCAAGCAGTTTTCAACTGAAGTAGGGCGCCCACGGCCTGGCCGCGAGGATTTTGACTTATCTCGATAGCGACGGTCTTGGATGGTTAGCAGCTGCTATCAGCAAGGCAGTGCGGAGCGGTGGCTCGTTGGCTGAGGTCCCAGGTGAATTCCACAGATGCAGGGACGTCCCACTCTACAAGGGTAAAGCGTTTTGCGTTCATAAGAGCAAGGCACTGGGGACATGTTCTGCGGTCGGAGGCCTCTCCTTTGGAAAGAGCTGTGGTCCTGGGCCAGTTTTTCCCAGAAAGGGCTTCTACTTCAGTCGGTCGCGAGGACTATTTCAGAACAGTAGAGCAGGATAAGTCCAAGACTCCTCAGCAGAGAGTGGTATACTCTATGCAAGCACAGCTATCAGATCATCTTACAAAACGTTGCGGACTTACGCCTGGACACGTTACAATGTTACTTCAGCCACTTCATCCAAAAGAGGACGTCGAAGCAGAAGAAATGCCGGATGTCTCTACTAAACAAGATCTAACTAAGTACGCTGAGCGAAAACAGTTCTACTACTTGTCGATAAGGCTGCCTTTCATTCGGGACACAATAGCAAAGTGGACCCAAGGCCTAGAAGTAAGTCAGTGGGAGAATGAGCAGCTATGGGGCGAAATGATAGCAAAGCATCTGTTGAGTAAGACCTCAGGGCGAAGAAGACAGGAAGAAGCATCGGCGCGAACGATGATTGAAGGCCTCCCTCTCCACATACGCCACATCGGGTGATAGGATTGTGCCAGATCTACCCAGAGTTAACTCTGAGATAAGCATCAGGATGACCGGAGGCGCGGACTGCGTGCTAACGTCATTAAGTGGGGGATGCCAGCAGCGGTCGTCTCATCTTAGCATCATAATTGACCCTCAGTGCTCTGAGTCAGGAGCAATAGCAATTGTAACGGTAAGGCCAGGAGCTGGAAAGGACAGGGGCTCAGTTGCCTTGAGCTTTCAAGCCCCTGCCTGGATATACAAAATCGACGCTGCGGCAGCAGGTCAAGGCGCTGCTAGTTTGAAGAACGAAGCCAGAGTGAGTGAAGGTTGGGAACGGCATCAATCGGATGCAGTGCAAGATCATGCTACGTGGCACCGTGTTAGAATGATAAGGAGACTTATAATGCCGTCCACTGTGGAGCTTTCAGTAAGCCTGAGAGATCGCGCGCCGCTGATGCTGATTGAGTTAGCGCCAATAGTAGGGAGCGCAGAGATTCAAGCGAGTCTTGACCCTCATGCTACAGGGATTTGCCCTGCATGTAGCTGGAGAGCAATAGGCGAAGATTGCTGTTGGGAAATAGGCGCCACCAGGTCAAGGGCTGAGGCGCTAAAGCTCCACATCCTACAACATCACGCCATGCCTGAACATCAGCCCACTCAATTAGCTAGAAGGCTGATGGAGGAAGCGAAAAAGGACAGTGTCGACGAGTATAAGGTCTTAAAAAAAGAGCAGCAGAGGAAAAACGTGGAGGGCCGTGTTTTCTGGCGGCTTCGGTCAGTAGGACCGAAGAGGAAAGGCAAGAAGAAGTATGCGGAGCGATACTGGTGTAGGATTTGTAAAGTCTCCTACTCTACATCTTACGGAGCGATGGTGCAACATGACCAGGAACACAAGAAGCAGGACCCGGCCAAGGTCTAAAGAGTTGTGGAATTTGGTAGAAAGAAGCAAAGCAGCCCAGGCCCCAGCAAAAGTTGGAACAAGTACCGCCCAGAACAGCACGCTATACACCCGCGAACGGGATCGCATTATCCGGGGCCAGGAGTTCGCCTTGACTCGTTTAGGATACCAGACGAGCTGCACTTGAAATGGAAAGCAAAGGACTATCTGCGATGTCTAAACTGCAAGAAGTGGAAGATTGAATTTCAAGAAGGGGAGATGTCAATGCAGGCTAAATCAAAAAGGATTGACTTATATAAAAGCCACAAAGAGAAGTGCATCAAAAAGGTTAGAAAATAAAAAAAGGTTAACTTCAACAATTAAGTCCTGCGAACGACCTCTTGCTAGGTAAATGAATGAATGAATGAGGGGGTAATAGATATATTATAAGTAAGTAGAATATGGCATATGCGTGGTCTGACTACAACTTCTTTGCGTGCTGTCTTGAAATTTTTTGGCTTTGTTGATTCTTGTTGTTGTTCTTTCCTCTCGCTTTACTTTCAACTACACGTGGTTCATCGGAGTGAATGGATTTTGGATAGGGCACGTGCCAATGATGATTTCGGTTCGCAACAACGTAGACTGGCGCATACACAAGAGAATTCTATTGGCTTTCTCGGGTTGGATTCTCACGCAGTTCGTCGGCCTCGTCGCCAACACTTGGTACAAAGAGGCCAAAGTGAACGCTCAAAATCTCACAGATGGCTTCGTAAAAGCAGTGGACCACAGCAAGGATACAATGGAGCAGGACGTGCGAGCAATTGCGGTTGCTCAAGAAGGAGAGCTGGAGCGATCCCCAGACGACCAGCAAAACTATACTAGCGTAGCTTCGAAGTTGCTGTTTTTCCGTCCATTTTTTTTTTGATCTATGCCGCTTTTTCGGCAATCGGAGGGGTATGTCAACTGCTTTGGGCGAAATACTGTACAGAAATTCCAGAAATACCCGAGATATATTTTGGAAAGGTTGCCGGTTGCTGCCGACTTCTAGGTACTTTTTTGTTCCTCCTCTGTACAACTTATGACGGAATCACTCAACCGCTCTTTGATGGTTGAAGCTTTTGATTCCTATTCCAGCACTTGTAGTTGCAAATGCAATTTGAAAATAAAGTTGAAAAGTGGTCGTTGCGCGATGACATTAGCGCCGTGGTCGTGGTGATACTGGAAAAATAATCTGTCCCGACACTCCTTCTTTATGAAGAAAGGAATTGTGAGTGCCCGGTACAAACACAAGTGATATAATCATTACTTTCTGAGAATTTCGATTCCCTCTTGCGATTCCGCCACGCATGATTTTGATGAAGACTCTAATCCTTTTTCGTGTCGGTTTATGATGTTATCGAGCGCGAACCGTGAGGACGGATATGATCGGTGCAAGTTCGGCTTCTGTCGATAATGACTTCTTCGTCTCAGTAAAACGCGTCTTCGGGGGTCGGTGCACTTTTAGCAAGATCCTACGAAGCGTCACTTGACGTAAGAAAATCTGTGATGTTGAAGTCGTGTGCTAGTTACGATATGAAAATAAATAGTCACACGTCCTTCCCCTTCTGTTTTCACGGATCGGCCCTATGCTGGGATGATATTGCATCAGCCTCTGTCTCTGTATCGGCCGTCGATCTCGTGCTGTTACGCGTGCACAAGTAAGTGGTCATCCCTCATTCAACACATCCACGACTACCCCGCTGCTGATGATAAAGGTAGCTTTCTCGTCCTTCATAACTCCTCATGCCTCGTCCCACTTTTATGAGGCTAATGCTGTAAGCATTATTTCGTTTTCAAGGTGGAAGTAAAAACCAAATATAGAGATAAGTGCTTGATAATGATACTAGCCTCCTGGTGTGGTTCCCCAGGGGAAGGATGCGATGGGAACACGAGACACCTGCTAGGCGAAGCACGTGCGTGGACACTCTTCAGCAGGCGCCAGATTTGACAAGAAGCTTCAGAAATGTCACCGAACAGGATGGCCGACGGCTGAACCAGTGCGTTGGATTTGAATAACAAGGCGGCGCGATCCTGTGCGGGTGCCTTACGCCTGAAAGGGGTGGGGGCGCTTGCGGGCCTATCCTCAGGCGGAAGACGTAGGCAGGCGCATGCCCTTCGGGGCTGATTCGTCCCCCGGGGTCTGAGGCTTTCAGAGGCCACGCGGGTCCGCGGGGGTTCAAAGGTGGAGGGTGTTGCCCGTCTGTGATTCGTGGCTTGGCGGCGTGGCGCTGCAAGCAGGTGACGCGACTGCACTGGGCCGCCGCCTCGCACAACCGGGCAGCGCGAGCCATGGGGAGGGGAGACGAGACGGAGCGGCGGGGCGCCAAAGTTTACGCCTTAACGCTCAAAATTCATGGCTTAACTTTCCGAAGTCATGGCCTAACTTTGAAAGTTCACGCCCTAACTTTCGAAGTTCATGCCTTAGCTGTCGCAGTTGATTTCTTGAGTGTCAAAATTCGCGCCCTAGCATAACAACTTTCGAAATTCATGCCCCAGCTTTTAAAATTCACGCACTTACTGAGCGGCGGAGGAACTTTCAAAGTTCACGCCTTCACTTTCAAAGTTCACGCCTTCACTTTCAAAATTCATGCCCTAGCAACTTTCACAATTCATGCCCTAACCAACGCGTTTCAGAGTCCATGCTTTAACTTTCAAAGTTCGCGCCTTCTGTGTGTCTCAAAATTCATGCCCTTTGTTCCCTTTCCAAGGTGTGCTGCAAATCTTGATTGGCTTTCACCCTTTGGTGAAGGTTTAGGCCCTGCGGCGCTCAAAGCACTAAGTAAAACAACCGGTTAGTTTTCACCGTGATCACAATCGTAGGCTTATCCCGTGCAACAAAATCCATGCCCTAACTTTCAAAATTCTAAATCACGCTTTGACTTTCACAATTCACGCCCGAACTTTCGCAATTCATGAGCATTCATAGCAAAGCGCTGCGCGCTTTTGCAGTGTTCGCTGTCGCCGCGTTTGTTTGTTTTCAAAGTTCAAAAGTCAAAATCAGGCCTAAAGACTAAGCCTCAAAAAAAATCAAAGCTCAAAATCAAAGCTCAAAATCAAAGCTCAAAAGCAAAGCGCAAAATAAAAAATCAAAGGAAAGGCTCAAAGGCTAAAATCAAAGTACAAATAGAAAAACAAAACTCAAAATCAAAAAATCAAAACAAAGGCAAAACTTTACAAGTAAAGCGATTGACTATAATTCCCATTGCGTGCCTATCCAATTTCAAACCATCAAATTCTATGAGTTCTTGCTTTTTCATCTTGTGCTAGTTGGATAGTTGTACTAGATGTTGTAGTTGAGTAGCTGCTCCTCTTCTTCTTCTTGAGTGTAGGTGCTATATTCCTATTAGGGATGCACAGAATAGAACTCTTCTTCTCCATCTCCTTCCTTGTGATGGTGTACTATAATTATCTTCTAAGCACAAGCAGCGAATGGAGGTAAGACTAAGATAAATATGCTTCCAGACAAGTATATCCCCGCCATCTTTCAATATCATCTAACCAAAATAGTTAGAGTACTGTACTTTCCTCCAACGTGTTGATGAAATTGATGAAGATCGTAGGCTGCTCTTTTGTTGTAAGAAAGAGAGGGACAGAACTGGAAGAACGGCGCTCGAGGACGCAGTGCACTGACACTGGGTGTGCGTAGCAGAACAAGTGTCAAGATAGATGTGAAAGTAGAAAGAAGTAAGTAGTAGAAGTAGTATTGGCACATGGCTTTGGCTGTTCCTCAACATCGTACGGGGATGATCTTCGACCCGAACGTGAACGTGATGTCGGAGCCGCAAGATGTGGGTCTTGTGGACGTAGATTAAGGCCCTTGGTCGTGTTGTTGTTTTTTCACTATCTATCCAGGATGAAGCTCCTCCTCCTCGTCACGGATAGGTCCTACTCAGGCACATAATCATAATTGATATTTGGTTTCCGGACTTGGTAAGTATGCTCACACGCTCAGGCGCTCACATGCTTATCCAGTTTCAGGACTACATGTACATATTGAATTGCGAAAGATTTTTCTTAAATTCTTCTGACCTGGGCTTGTCAGGTAGTTACTTCCAACTCAATAAGTGGATCAAGATAGACTGTTCCTTTCTTCGTCGATGAAGTCCACGACGTCAGGGTTTCGAGGAAGAGAAATTCACTCAGGTAAGGATAATAGTGACAAACTAAACGGCTTCTTCTAAGAATAGGTGGACAGTTCCGGCTTTTTGCATCATCGTGGTCTCGAAGGACCTCCTGCAGATACAACGTTACCCCATGGGGCTGCTAGCTTCTTGCAACGCTCGTGGTTTTTATGGAAAAATGCACCAACATGCGCCAGAGAAGGTTATAGCACGCATGGCACATGGAGTGCATGGAGCACCTGCAGCCTGCCCACGCATGGAGTGCATTGAGTGCGTCGCAAGCGTGTAACGGACGGGCACGCGTGGAGCATGCTCCGCCGAAGTTGGGTCTGATAGGCTAGACGCCCGGGGGGGGGGCGCTTGGTGATGTGTCGGCGGTGACTTTACCAACGGCGCTGCTGCTGGTTTGTGGGGGCCCTGAGCTAAGGGGACCGGCTGGCGAGTGAGTGGTTCGGGAGTTGTAGCCGCCGGGGGTTTGTAGCGTAGGCGGGGAGTTGTAGCCCCAACCATGGGCGCAGCCGGCGACGCAGAGGCTGATGCCTTGGCCGCCTTAATGGCTCCCGCCCGCGAGTGGCCTGGGAGTCTTCGCTGTCAGGGTTGTCTGATAGACCAGACGCACGGGGGGCGCTGTCTTGGACGGGATAAATATGTTGATGCCCAGGGGTCGCGGGCGGCGCTGCAGCTGCTTGGGTGGCCTGAGGACGCCGGCCCTTGGCCGCGAGTGAGCGGGCCGGCCCGGCCGGGGGCTCTGCGTAGCAGTCGGACCTGGGCGGGTTGGCAGGGGCTTCCCCGGAGTGCCGAGCTTGAGGCGTGTACACTCTGGCAGAGAGGCGCCTGAAGCATGGAGTGCATGGAGTACCTGCTCCATGTGTTCCATGCACTCCATGCCATGCGCCCGGTGAAAACTTACACTTACAACCCAATAAAGACAGGGGTCGATAGACTAAAACTACTAGTACTACAAGAATGCAAATCGCTGCAAGAGCATTTTTACATATTGCGTCCCCATTTACCTTGCCCTTTGTCCCCTCCGTTTTTCACCATCAACTTTGAATGAATGCAGCACCATAGCCAACATTGTTCAACGAGAGCTGCCTGTCTGCAATAGATATTTCTAATTCTACGCGCAGCAAGCTAAAGCTTAAGCTGATAATTCGAACTTCTTTGCTCTGCTCTAAAACTTTTTGGGCCGTCGAGTAAGGTAAGCAAGCACGGCGGACAGTCGGAGCAGCAGCTACAATATGCTAAGAAATCAATGGCTGACGAATTTCAAATGTCCGTATCCACTCACTTTCTCGTTTGCTTGAGTATTTTCGGCGCGGCGGTTTGTCTCCTGGCACTCGGGCGTCGAGGAACTTTTATCCTGCGGTTTTTGATCGGCGCTTCCTTGGCACTCACTCTGATGCTAGGATTCCCACAAATGATCTCATTGGTCATGACCGCACTGCACGTCCACACACCTTGGGGAGTCCTTCTCTTCTGGCTCGTACCGATTGCGGCAGTAGGGTACCACAGTCACTGACCCATATACTTATAAGTCTATCCTTGTTAGCAGTTAGCTTGCTTTTTAAGGGCGCCGCGAGCGCGACACGTGCGAGACGACTGGGTCGCGCGCGAGCATCATAAAATAAGGGGCAAAAGAGTAGTGATGGTCAAAAGAGTCTAGAGAGGTTTTTTGAGGGATTGTCGGGGGGAGAAGGGGGGTCCTAGGGGGGAGTAGGGGGGGCCCTGCCCCTGTCCGACCCCTGTGCCTGTCCAAATGGTCAAAAGAATCGCGGCTGGGTTTCTTGAGGGATTGCCGGGGGGAGAAGGGGGGGAGGGGGGGCCTACCCCGTGGAACCCTGCGAGCGTCCTACCCACCTGAGGAGCGTGACGCGCGAGAGAATACCAGCGTGACGCGTGAAGGCGTGACGCGCTTAGGAGCGTGACGCGCGAGGAAGTACCGGCGTGGCATCGTGGCGCGCTTAGGAGCGTGGCGCAAGGAGTCTCGTTTCGCTTGGTGGTGTCTCAGGGTCGGGCGTTGCTCGTTCTGGGTCTCGTCTTCAGAGGTATACTGGGAGGCATATTGGAGGGCATATCGGTGGGTGCGCGCGTGGGTCTGGTGTTGTTTTTTGGGAGGTATATGGAGAGGTATACTGCAGGCTTTTCGTAGGTGTATCGGGTGGCATATCGAAGGTATATCGGGGTTATGTAGGGGATATTCGCGCTCTCTACTTGAAATCCGCTGCATCTCCTTCCACCAATATCCCCCCGATAGCCCCCTCGATAACCCCCTGGGTATACCTTTGAAATTTTTGCTTTTCGGCTCGGTTTTGGGTGCTGGTTTGGGGTCGTGTGTTTGGTGTTGGGCTTGGTCGAGTCTAGGTTTGGCGTTTTCGATTTCGAATATGCCTCCCGATATACCTCACGCCGCGGCTCTCAGGGCGGCCGACACCCTCTGGGCGGACGGAGTTCGTTTAGGGTTGGCCGCGTCTTTATCTTTTTTGATATGCCTCGGATATCCCTCTTCTTCGCTTGGCCGGATCCGCATGATTCGTAAGGTCGTAAGTTGCGTGAGGCGTTCCCTGATGCATGTAGGCTGCCGCCCTTGGCTTCAGCGTACTCCATTTGGAAGTCGCCGAGATATCATATTAGAACGGCAACAAGGATGAGGATGAGGATGAGCATCCTGAGCGATGCGCTCCTAGGTTCCTAAGTTGTTCATAAATTCGCGAGTTCATGAGCCCAGAGCCAGAAGAAGTAGTTCGCGAGTTCGTGAGTTCATAAGCTCGGAAGCGGAAGAGTGAGACTTCGGGGCCCGCAAGTGGAAGCGTAACTAAGAGCTTGGGGGGGTCGTCGTTGTTTTTTAGTTTAGCTCTTTAGTGTTTATAAACTAAAAAGAGAGACCGTTAGATCCGGCGACGAACCGTAGCCAACACAACCGAAACGACACGAGGAAGAGTGAGAAAGATGGGCGGATATACCGAGATGCCGCTAAGCTAGTCCCCTGGCGTCGGTGAGTCAAGGTGGGTCATGGGTGATGGATGGCGTGCTAATCTTGGCCGCCTGGGGTTCACCCTTCTAGGAAATTTCCACCGTGGCCGTATAGTGGTCTAGGGTCCTTATCTTGTGAAGCCTTCTGACCCTTGTGATGGTCTTCAGGGTGATTCTCCTGATCTTGATGGGAATGGCCTCCAGATTTGTGACCGCCATGCCCCGAAAGGGGCCGCCAGTTTGAGAATAATTTGCGAACTTAGCATGGATTTCATTTGAGCTCGTTGAGCTTTATCACGTTCTTACATAGATAGACCACTAAGAAGATAGGCCAAGAAGATAGACGAAGAAGATAGGGGAAGAAGATAAAGGAAGAAGATAGGGGAAGACGATAGGGGAAGTAGATTAAGAAGATAGCAGGAAGAAGATAGACTAATAAGAATACTATAGACTATATTAAAGGTGGTAGAGCTTAATGCTATAGATTAACAAGATAGTCTAAGACGATAGATGTAACGGGAGGCAGAGCACTGCCAAACAACCACATGAAGCCACTGCGTGGCGCGAGAAAGGTGAGGGCGTCCCCCCCTTCTGTTGGGTGATGGGCTCGCCCCTCCCTTCTGTTGAGTGTGGCGCGAGAAAGATGAGAACGCCCTTGCCTTCTGTTGAGGGTGGCGCGAGATAGATGAGCCCGCCCCTCCCTTCTGTTGCGATTGGCGCGAGAAGGATGAGCGCACCCTCCCCCTCTTTTGAGGGTGGCGCAAGGTAGATGAGTGCATCCCTCCCCTCAGTTCTGTTGCGAGTGGCGCGAGGGAGATGAGCTTGGTCGCCCTTCCCTTCTGTTGAGGGTGGCGCGACGCCGCCGCCGTCCTCGACTTGGTTGCCTTCGAACGACCTGCCCTCTGTGAGACGGAGACCCGCAGACTTTCCCGCAGTGGCAGTGGCGCTGCAACCTTAAGCCGGCCCTCTGAGTGAGACGTAGCTTTCCGTCTTGGCCCGGATGCCGCGCCATTTTGGCCCCCCTGGGACGCGACTGCTCTGGGCGGGCTCGCCTCTGCTTCGCGTTTCCCTGTGTTACGGCGAGGCATATCGCGACCATACTAACACCAGCGGACTAATCGGGCCCCGCGTACGGCTCTCGGGCTGCATGATGTTGGAGAACCACCAG
The DNA here is from genome assembly GCA_905178165.1 of Amoebophrya sp. A25. Taxonomy (NCBI): domain Eukaryota; class Dinophyceae; order Syndiniales; family Amoebophryaceae; genus Amoebophrya; species Amoebophrya sp. A25. The sequence continues at coordinate 955,294 of CAJINU010000018.1, read as the reverse complement.
GCTTCCTATAGTAACTAGCTAACGAAGAGGAAGACTATAGATTAAGACTATAGATTCATTAAGGCCATAGATTAAGACTATCGAAATCGATTAAGCTATAGACTAAGAATATCGCTGAACAATATAGATTAACCGCATAGCTTTAGAATATAGATGAAGATTGAAGAGTATAAGATTAACAATAAGCTTTTTGCAATGTTTCAGGACTATCAATCATGCTAATTTCTACTAAATTCATGCGCAAGCCTAATCAAATCAAATTCAAATTATTGCAGGGTGGTGATCATGTTCTGCTGCAAGAACAAGATCCTGTTCGTTGCCGGAATGGTCGCGGGATATTTCGTATCCACTCCTGTTCTTGGGCTTGTCGTGTGGTTACTCGAAAAGTACGCGATGCACAAGTATAATTATGAACGATTGAAAAAGCAGAAGTAAAAAATGATTTTTGTAGTGGTTTTGTGGTTTTCGCTGATAATTTGCAACATGCTTGATCAAGGAAATTGCGGATAGCAGTAGCTCCTCTAGCACTTCTACCACTTGCAGGGTCAACATGATCGTGCTGCTCTTTGCCAAATCGAATTCTTGAAAACAACTACGAGGAGTAGTTGATGTAACATTGAGGGGGTACAAGTCGTTTGATAACTAGTCGACCAAGATGACGGGTCTATGATACAATGGACGTGTGATGATGACCCATTCCATAACTAGTTCTAGATCATCATGCCGCTAATATGATCATGCCGAGTTTCACTGGTTCGAGCTTGTGCCGCTGTTCGTCTACCTTTCCGTCATGATTGCTTGCGGCTTCGTCGCGCACTGCATCTTCCATAAAATGGAGCCATTCATCTTTAAGAGATATTCTGGCTATCAATGAATCCCCGAACTTAATATCAGCCAAGGAATATCCTAACAGGGCGATGGCGTCCTTATTCTGATGGAGAATAGGCTTGTTATCTTTGCTATGTTGTGTGACTCACACTCAAGAAAAAGGGTTATTCGAATTACTATTTGCGTTTGCCTCCAGAAGTCTCTTGTTGTTGTTCGTGCAACTGCATCAAACGCGTCTTCTAAGATTTTCTCCGTTTTTGTTTCGTGTCTTGCTACCTCCGCCTTGGCAGAAATGACCATCTGCTGGTCCATGTGGGCTGGCATGAACAGTAGCATCGGCCAGGCAAAAGGCTTGTCCCGAGACGAATTCCTGTCGCAAATACAAGTCTCCACGATCCACGAGAATATCTTCTCAGAGCCGCTTTGTTATGGTCTTGTTGACGCCTGTTCTCAAAGGCTTGGTGTTTATATATCGCATCTAGTCCACCCCCTTTGCCCCTCATTTTATAGTCGGCGGCTCCGCAGGCAATTAATGCGTCCGTAATATTACAAGGAGGCTAATGCACTCCGCCTGCCGCCAGTTTGCGAACTGGAAAAAACTGGGATCACCCTGCCGGCGGTCTAGTCTCTATTTCAGGTCCGTGGTCTCTATGTACCAGTGCAATATACTTTTCTTCCTCTACCTAGTGACCTCGAGATTAGAAAATGTCTGTCCTGAGAGGAACCTGGTGTGAGGCTGCTTGCGGTAATGCGCGTACGGTTCGAGCGAGTTACTAAATCTGTCCAACTGACGGGAGAAGAGTGACATCGCTCGAATATGGTCGACGGACCTTGGTGCGTTGAATGGCTCGAAGCACAGGCAGGCTCTGTTGGGCAGCGACATGATTAAAAGTGGGAGAGCGTCCCATCGCTCTCCCTCGCCGATCCTTTTATCTCCCGCCCGCTCTTAGCAGAGTAGTGGCTTCCAGGCATAAGATAGCCCCCTTGGTAGGACTGCCCTCTCCGGTTTCTGTTTTTCTTTTTGGTTATTTTTTGGCGATTGCGGAACGGAGTTGAGGACGCACGGGGCGAAAGAGGGAGCAAGAGGAGGCGAAGATAAGAAAAACTCGGCTAGAGCTCTCTCAACAACGAGAGCGATGCTGTGCTCAGGGCTTTAAGCCAGTAGAAGTCTACTTTTAGGCTTTCGCTTGTCAGTTGCTTGCGCATTAGTCAAGAGTAAGCAGGGTTGGCGGCCCTGCCCTCGGGCCTGCCCTCGTGCCTTGAAGGGAGGCGGATGAGAGTGGGATGGTTGGCAGCTGGTGGAGGTTTATCCAACACATCTAATCCGCCTCCTTTGCCCCTAGTTTTTCATCATTTCAAAATCGGCGGGCTCGTAGGCAATTAATGCGTCCGTAATATAATTATAAGAAAGGAGGCTAATGCACTTCGCCTGCCGCAGGTTTGCGAACTGGATGAAACTGGGATCACCCTTCCGGCGGTTCTTCATTTGTCAGTTGATTGCGCATTAGTCAAGAGTTAGCAGGGTTGGCATCCCCTGCGCTCGTGCCTTGAAGGTAGGCGTATAAGAGTGGGACGGTTGGCAGCCGGTGGAGGTTTATATAAGACTCTTAACTCACCTCCTTCACCCCTAGGGTTCATCAGTTTAAAATCGGCGGGTTCGTAGGCAATTAGTGCGCATTGATATAAGGAGGTAACCGGACTCCGCCTGCCGCCGGTTTGCGAACTGGATAAAACTGGGATCACCCTTCCGGCGGTCTTGGCATACAAAAAAGAAAAAAAAGCGCTGGCTTGGGTGGTGCACATGGGTGAGGGAGTCGGCAGTTGATGAGCATGAGGACGAATCTCCTCGTACTTGACTACTAGCTTGGAGCGTCTGATAACATCCCTCCCACTAGGATCCCCCTCCTCCCTAAAGTCAGAAACTAAGCAAGGCAAAGATGGGAGCGATATGCGTTTTCAAATTTCGAAAATTTTCCACGTTTTGCCATCGTTTGGGGATTGGGTCTCGTGCGTTTGAAGTCAAGGGCTAAGATCCCAAAACTTTTCGACTTTCAGCCCTTTCGCTGAAGTTTAATGCCTTGGCTTCGCGTTTTTCAAATTTCGAAAATTCTCCACGTTTTGTTGTCGTTTTGGGATTGAATTCTGTGCGTTTGAAGCGCTAAAGTCCCTAAATTTTTGACATTCAGCCCTTTCCCTGGGATTCAGTCTTTTGGATTCGCGTTTTTCAAATTTCGAAAATTTTCCACGTTTTGTCGTCGTTTTGGGATTGAATTCCGTGCGTTTGAAGTGCTAAGATCCCAACGCTTTTGACTCTAAGCCCTTTCCCTGAGGTTCAATCTCTTGGCTTCGCGTTTTTCCAATTTCGATAATTTTCCACGTCTTTCGTCGTTTCGGGAGTGAATCCCGTGAGTTTGAAGCGCTAAGGCCCCAAAGCTTTTGACTTTAAGCCCTTTCCCCCGAAATTCATTCCAATGCCTTGGCTTCGCGTTTTTGAAATTTCGAAAATTTTCCGCATTTTGTCGCCGTTTTGAGATTCAGTCTCTTGAGTTTGAAGCGTTAAGATCCCAAAATTTTTGATTTTAAGCCCTTTTCCTGAGATTCAATCTCTTGGCGTCGCGTTTTTCAAATTTCGAAAGTTTTCCACCTTTTTCGTCATTTTGAGAGAGAGCCCTCTGATTTTGAAGGGCTAAGATTCTAAAATTTTTGATTTTAAGCCCTTTCGCTGAAATTTAATTCCTTGGATTCGCGTTTTTCAAATTTCGAAAATTTTCCGCGTTTTGTCGTCGTTTTGAGGTTGATTCTCGTGAGTTTGAAGCGTTAAGATCCTAAAGCTTTTGACTTTAAGCCCTTTCCCCCGAAATTCAATTCCATGGCGTCGTGGTTTCATGGTTTTCGTGGTTTCATTCGTGGTCTCATGGTTTCGTGGTTTCTTGGTTTCCTGGTTTATTCTTGGTTTCGTGGTTTCGTGGTTTCATTTTCTTGGTTTCCTGGTTTTCATGGTTTTCATGGTTTTCAATTTCATGGTTTTCGTGGTTTTCGTGGGTTCATGGGTTCATGGGTTTGGGGTTTGTTTGTTTTTGTGTCGGAGGTTTTGGGTTTGGGTGTTGGAGGTTTTGGGTTTGGGTGTTGGAGGTTGAGGTTTCCGAAGGGATGTGTTTGCAAAGTTTTATTGCTCTTAATATTTTCTAGTACTGTTACTGTTTGTCGTCTGGATTTATGTTGTGTGGTTGAAGTAGTTTACAATGTTACCTCAAGTGGGTAAATGAATGACGTGGTGCAGACTGTTATTTTCCTCCTTGTTTGATGAAGCTGTTTTTTTTAGTATTTCAAGAACGAGGGCGGGCGCGGGCTGGGGCTTAGCTACAGTTGCAGGTGGTCTTTGAAGCACGACCTTTGAGTTTGAACTTAGTACCGAACATCACGACAGATGTTGAAGTCAGAAACTAAGGAACTGCAATTTTGTTGCTCATGGTAAAAAGTCGCACCTTATTTCTCTGAAAAGCAAGAATACATAGTATGCATCCACAAATCAGAATCATGCTCAACCTCAATGAGTCTTAGTGTCTGCAGTCCTTCACTTCCACCAAGGTGATAGAGATGGTTACACCAACACCGGACAGAGAAGTTAGAGTAAGAATATTCAGTAAGCTGTTCTATTAGGAGCAGAACTTGGTCCGCTAATGTGTGCATGCGATGACAGTTTTCTCCTGGCGCTTACCCATGCCGCTGATTCCGTTGCGATCAATGTACGTTTATGCGAACCTGGAGCGAAAGGAGTGGCTAAAGCACGGAGTAGACCACGGTCACAAAGCGAAGAAGTTCGCACTTTACATCCTGGAAAAGTACGAGGAGCCTTTTCCGATGTTGGTACTACTTGTTGTGCTATACTACTCGCTAACCGGCGGTCTCTCCTTCGACGGACTGCTCCTAACAGCTACTCAGAGATACACGTGCCTACTTTCTAGCTACTTACATCATTGAAATCGATGATTAACCATCAATCTACTGCACAAGTTCGAGAAGCTAGATGATGTCTGTACTCAAACTAATGATGCCCGGACTGAGAGGTTGAGTCACTGTCACCGCGTTGATAATCGCGCGGATCCACGTCATGATCCCGAACCCGATCCCTTGATACTCAACAAAAATCGTGAACACATAAATATCTCACAATTTAGATTTAGTTTTCAACCAAAATAAAACACAACCAGGATGGCCTGCTAGCGTGGAGTGTTTTTCTTGTCGTGGAAGCAATTATGTTATACATCGCATATGCCGGACTGCGCCTCTGCTGCAAGGACATATGTTTTCCTGGTTTCGCACAAGTGGCGTCACAGTCAAGAAAGACACGCAAGACAGCGGCTGGACCCCAAGATGGGGAAAGCGATGAGATGTTATGTTGAAAATGAAGCTCTCATGTAGAAGTAGGATTACTAGTGGTTTTTGTTGTAGTGATACTTTTTCAACGTCGTGATCAACACCCCAAGCATCATCTATCACTATCATGTAATCAACACATCAGATGTCATCTATCCTGTCCGTGTTGTAATCATAAAAGAACGTTTTACAACATGCAATTTTATTTATTCCTGTACAGCTAGTGGCCAGTTCTTTTCTGGTTGGTCTTCTTCTCCTTTCCAAAATACTCTTAGGGTGAGAGAAAAGAAAGGAAGTCTTGGACTTCAACTCAAGAAATAAATTAGTGACTAACTAACGCCAGCAATCTAAACAATTCCTCCCCCTTCTTATTCCTGTACCTTTCGACGTTAATTGATGCGACGCAGTCACTGCGTACCCCAGTCAAATGCCTTCACAATGTTCTCAAGAACAAAATCATCTTGATCTTCTTCTAAGTACTGACTTTTTGGTACTTTCGGATGAGGACGAAGGTGGAGTAGCCAAGGACGCGGAAATGGCATCCGTGATGAATCACCTTCAATCCGCAGCCGGCGTGAAAGCTTCGCAAAGGGGCAGTCGAGGGCAAGCGTCGGCGACAATGGTTCGAGATGAGGATATGCCAGCGGATGCCGCGGTCCCCGACGGGGATATGGCAGCGGATGCCGCCGTCCCCGACGGGGATATGGCAGCGGATGCCGCGGTCCCCGACGGGGATATGGCGGCGGATTCCGGGACCCTCGGGGAAGATATAGGAGCCCCCGAAAGAGCAGAAGAGTAGATGGCCGATGATCATGATCGACGGCGCATAGTGAAGATATGACAGCCACGGCGCAGACTAATCAATGGTAGAATTAAGAGAAGCATTGTTGTTATCGGCATGCCTGTTACCCAGGCTTTAAGTTGTACAATGAAGATAGACTCGGTGTCGGTTGTATGGCAACGGAAAACAGGTAACTACAGCTAGAGAAGTGCATATGGAGACATCCAATCTTCAACGTATTCTTCAGAACAAGTACTGCATACTTTACAAGAGCATCAAAAAATACAAATTACTTGAAACGAGTACTAGCTCGAATTGTTTTACTGAAGCTAGTTAATACTTTCATCAATCGGCATAGACCTGGACTAGCCATGGCAAAAACTGCGATACTGCGGATCAGAAGCGCGTTCCGTAGATAACACCAGCTGCAAAAAACTAGTTCCAATTTAAAAAAACAACAGAACTGCAGAAAAAGCCGAAGATCTAACTCTACTAAGCTAACACACTGTATACACGTACCGAAACTTCTGATACACCACGATCTACTTTCATACTAGTATCTCAACATTGACATCGCACTACTAACACTGAAGTAGCATAAATTGCAAAATGTTTACTACATCATCTAGAAAATGCGACACACATTGACATGTACTCATTGACTCTTTCTTTCACAATTCTCCTCGGATATCGCCTTTCCTTTCATCAGAGGCAAGTCTAAATTAGTTACGCACAACGTCTTCAATTTAAAGAGAAAAAGAACCAAGTTGATCTACGTAACCTCATCGTAAGCATACATGTAAAAGAAGTAAGCAATAGCAAAAAAAACATTCTATACGCAGTGGCTAGATCTGCCGCATTGGAGGACAGTCGAAATAGAGAACGACGGAAGAGCATAGATGAGTTAAACGAGGGCGGAGAGCGTCTCCACCTCCATCCCACAACGAGTGGCGCCGCTGTAGAGACAACGGCCCAACATCTTCACAGCTTCAACATCAGCGAAGTCAATGCGTAGAACACAGAGGAGACTCAGGGGAGTCGTAGGTCTAACCTGAATCGACTAACGTCATCAATCAATTGGGGGCGATCTCGATACTTATACTAGAATCGCAGAATTTGTCACTTGAGGAAGCATATTGATGACGAGAAGACTTGTAGCTGTTATGATCTATATGAACGGATAGACATACGGACACGAAACAGTGCCAGTACCTCTCGTGGATTCGATCACAATGTACAACCGCATCAAGAACTGAAAAATAGGCATACATAAACCTGAACGTGGGGACAAGAATATTATCGGAAAACGAAAAGTCAAAAAGTAAGCTCATTCGACTCGTGTGCCTACTTTGTTATCGCACTCTTCTGCTATGTATCTGTATGTGTTCCTCCAGGTGCTGCAGGTTCCTGTTTTTGGTCTGGTTTCAAAACGGACAATTAAAATTATTGTCTTGCGAAGAGAACAGGAACACCCCTCGAAGCCATTGTCACGCCCACACTGAGACCTGGAGGAGGAGATGTTGCGAGAATAGCGGTTGTCGGGTTCGGATCGCTGCGTCTTTCTTGTCCGTGAAACTACGTGTGACTTCTTTGCACCCACGACAGCTGGAGCGTTGGCCTATTGGCAGAGGGTATGGTATCGAAACTGAAAATATCGCTTTTAAAAAGTAAACCAGTTATCGAAGTAGAATGTGAAGTAAACCAGTTATAGAAAAATGTGACCGTGTCCGTGTACTAGACCTCTTGCTGGTTCATCTGTCTGCGTCCTTCTTGTCAATGGGAATGTGCACTTTAGCGTCCAGCAGGGGGGTGGAACAGGAGCATCCCCTGTCTTCGCTTTGTCCTCTTTGCTTTGACCGTCAACATCTATTAGCTGCAAGAGTCCGAGACGTGGCTGCAATTGAAATAAAAGCTGGTCAATTGAAGAAAACAGCTTCTGAGAACAGAAATCAGCCGTGGTAGGCGAACGATGCCTTCTCCCCCATCTTGGCTTCATCGCAGTGAAGGTGTTGATCATGGAGGTCGTTCGGAAGATGCTGATTGTGCTTCGAGATCGTCTCCGCATCATGGCAGGAGTGTATATTCGCTTTGGCGCAGGCTCGCCGAACAAGATGTCGGGCGGGTCTTTGAGCTTGCTTCCTTGCTTGCTTCTATTTATCGCGTTTGCAAAGCCATCTTCATCAAGTATAGGAGGTGCTGTGGCATCTATTAAAAAGCAGCAGTCCTCCATGAATCGAATAAATTCCGTGCCTGCAACGTTGTACCCTGAGTTCCTCGAGCAAGAAGAGTGGACTACAGTGGATGAGTTTATCGAAACACGCACGAGGCCGAAACATGGTGATTCCAGCAAAGAGGACGCGGGCGCTCTTCTGATGCTAGAAACAGGCGCTCATATACATCAAAGACATGAAAGGAGACAACTGCGAGTGGGTTCAACTGGCGCACCCGACCAAAAATACTGCGACAAAATGCCTTTTCCGAAAGGCACCCTGAATGACAAGCTCCATGCGCACGTCACCAGTTATCACAAGACCAGAGGCGGCCACAAGAATTGTCCCTTGCATTGGCCAACACGGGACAAATTATACGACAGCACCGGTGACAATTTCATCGGCGATATTCGCGAAACCGTTTCCATTGCCTGGCAGCCGTCTGCGGGTGCATCTTGCACACGGACGAAAGATAAGAATCCTTCTCAATATACCGTCACCTTTCAGCCGAAGATGAAGTACGGCTACAGACTCGACTCCATTCAACTATGGGCGCACACAGACCGCTTGAACAACGGAAGATTGATCGTTAATTAAGGCTTCTGGTCATGGCGAGGATAAGGATAATTATCTTTCAGACTTTTGTTTGCTGTAAAAAGAATATACTAGCTATGAGCGCCCGATAACATCCCTCCCACTAGGATTCCCCTCCTCCCGAAAGTAAGAAACTAAGCACGGCCTGCCTGCGTGGGTTTTGCTCGTCTTGTCTCTCTTCTTTCTTCACCTCATGGCCGAAAATTTTCCACGTTTTTTCGTCGTCTTGGGGTTGAATTCCCTGGGTTTGAAGTGCGAAAGTCCCAAAGTTTTTGACTTTAAGCACTTTCTGCGAAGTTCAAACCCCTGGACTCGAATTTTTCAAATTTCGAAAATTTTCCGCGTTTTTTCGTCGTTTTGGGATTGTATTCCGTGGGTTTGAAGCGCTAAAACCCCACAGCTTTCGACTTTAAACGCTTTCGCTGGGGTCCAACTTCTTGGGCTCGAATTTTTCAAATTTCGAAAATTTTCCACGTTTTTTCGTCGTCTTGGGGTTGGATTCCCTGGGTTTGAAGTGCGAAAGTCCCAAAGTTTTTGACTTTAAGCACTTTCTGCGAAGTTCAAACCCCTGGACTCGAATTTTTCAAATTTCAAAAATTTTCCGCGTTTTTTCGTCGTTTTGGGATTGGATTCCGTGGATTTGAAGCGCTAAAACCCCACAGCTTTCGACTTTAAACGCTTTCGCTGGGGTTCAACTTCTTGGGCTCGAATTTTTCAAATTTCGAAAATTTTCCACGTTTTTTCGTCGTTTTGGGATTGGATTCCGTGTGTTTGAAGTGCTAAAGTCCCAGGGCTTTCGACTTTAAGCGCTTTCGCTGAGGTTTAATCTCCTGGACTCGAATTTTTCAAATTTCGAAAATTTTCCACGTTTTTTCGTCGTTTTTGGATTGAATTCCGTGAGTTTGAAGTGCTAAAGTCCCAAAGTTTTTGACTTTAAGCACTTTCCGTTTCCCTGAGATTCAAGCTCTTGGCCTCGAGTTTTTCTTAAGTTCGTGGCTTCTTGGGTTCATGGGTTTGGGGTTTGTTGGTTTTTGTGTCGGAGGTTGTGGGTTTGGTTTGGTTGTTGGCGGTTGAGGTTTCGGAGCGGAAGTGTTTGCTGAATATTAAGCACTTGGGTCTCCCTCGGTCCATCTCATTATCATTCAGCTTCTGTTTCCCAGGAATAGATGGATCATCTGTTTCTCAGGAAGAGGAAAGTGTGGACGTTGATTGATCTAGATCTCTCAGTTTCTTTTCTAAGGTTCATCTGGTTGAAGTTGACACCTCTGTCTGGAGATTACAATTATGTTTTCTTGGGTACAAGAACAAGCAGGGGAGGAACTAGAACTACTGGCACAGGCTTTAATTAGACCCTTTCTCGGCCGCCGGAGGAGCTCGACAGAAGATCGATCTACCGGATTCCGTGGTGCACACTGGCACAGCCGATCCTGGAAATCAAACTGCAGCCCATTCTGGCACGACCATCCAGCTTGACAATCGGTTGGTAAACAGCCTCGCGATCAAGGGAACTACGGCTTTATTAGAGCAGGGCAATGGTGCCTGATTGCCCTTAAGCTTAAAGACATCCTTTTTCTTAGATTAGCGTTGTAATTGTATATTTACAACTTAAGCTACTCTTTCTGTGTCCGACCCCGAGAGAGTGCTAATCGAAATCACTAGAGCATGCAGATGATAAAGGCTCAAACTGTATCGAGTTTGTTCATTCGTCGTCGTCTCTTCTTTTACTCCAAATTGAGTTCTTTCGTAGGTGCCCGCTGTCGTGGAAAGTCAGTAATAAATTGGGTCTTCACGACGACTTTTTCTAGAAGATTTTTGTAGTATACAACAAGAAAAGGAACCGAGCATGTTCTTGAAGATGTTTCTTCTACGACTTGTCGAGCTCTAATAACGAGGACAGGAATCATGGATGGATTGGAGTCTGTGGCTTGCAAATCTTTCCTAATGTAGCCTCGCCAAATGCAGAACTGATTCCGTTCGAGCCAGGTACTGTGAACCACCTGCTTTCTGTGAACGGGTCGACGGATGCGGCGTTGAACTCGGAGGCTGAGGACCCGCTGTACTACCGGAAGAACATGCCAGCTGCTGAGAATTTTCGCAGCCTTTGCTTCTTCTCGAAGAAGGCGAATAATCCCTACTGGCGCGTGAGGTGGAAAAATGACGCGGACCAAAGCAGGAAGATCGAATTCGTCCACATCGTGAACAGCGACGAATCCGGACGACGGCGGTATCTGAATAGTGGCCGCATCATTTTGAACGAGGACGAGGGGGACGACGACGAACACAGCATATTTTATTTAAGGCTAACAGCAACTCATCATAAGAAGCACCTTTGACACCCTTGCTAAGTAGGGGAAAACACGCCTAAGATGCTGCGCGTAAGTTAAAGATGAATATATGTGAGGTCTAACATTTATTCGATTTGTCAAGCACGCCAGCTCGAGCAAGAAAGGAAAACGCATCAGCCTAGGCGGGAGAACATTCAAGAGCTTCACGCTGAGACCCAAGAACACGGAAGGGAAATATCGACTAGTTATTATGGTCACTGCTTCTTCCTCAAGCTCAACGTCAACCCTCATACAAAATCCCGCTCACTGGTCCTGAGCGTCAAAAACGCAGCTACTTATACTCAATCGCGAGAAGTCCTCTGAAGACAGGAGACTCAGTAAAGGCAAAGTCTAGAAGCTCTCACGCCTTGCACGAACACGAATATAGTGAGAAGCAAGGATCTTACGTGGAGGCCATGTCTTCTTCTAATAGAGTCTGCGGCATCCATTTTATTCCAAGATTCGAACCCGCGAGCATGAATGATTTGCTCACTGCGACACAAATAAGTACTAAATCAGCGAAGCACTGGAAGCCGTCCAATGCCCTCAGGTACACGAGCTGGGCTTTTGATGGTTTTCCGCAGTTTCACGAAAAAATTATGAGCCCAGGAAATGCGTTTGCATCTTCTCCAAATTCATCTACTCCTGGAACAAGAAGTAGACCACAAGAAAATATATATGCTCCAGGGCTCAAGGCTAGAGGCCCCCACCCGATCTAGGGAGGCGGCAGGGGGGCCTCTAGCCCCGGACCCCTTTTCCGGAGGACTGCCGGGCGGGAAGGCTTCCAAGCGCCCGCCTCCGTTTCCTCGCGGCTTCTTGCCCCTAACCTACAAAACCCAAGCCCTTTATGCCGTCTAAGCACCGACGGCCGGGGGTTGAAGGCTTCCGAAGGCTGCAAAGGTGGCAGGGCTTGACCCCCTTGCCGTGTTGCGTGTGCCCTAAAGAGCTCCGCTGTGAGTGTTGGCCCATCACGGGGGGAAGGCCTCTGAGGGCAGCAGGTGGCCAGGCTTAACCCCCTGCATCCACCGTCCCGTGCTGCACGGAACTCACGCGGGCATGCCTTGCTCCTCGCCTTCGGTCCTCAACCTCCCCACGCGTTAATTATCTCTTTGTATTTGTTGGCGGCTGACGCGGGGGGCCACCAATGGGGGAGATGAGGGCAACCCAGCAAAAGGGGCCAGGCTTTCCGACCGCGGCGGCCTTCGGCGGCCCTCTAAGTACCCCCGGCAGCCTTCCCCTGCTTGATAGGGTTCAAGAGATGGGCCGCCTGGCTGTAGCTTACACGCGGAGAGCCGCAAGCGGACGCCGGCTCCGCCTTTTGGGGACTTCGCCCCCGGGAATCCGCACACCACCGCTCCGTCCGCATGAGGGGGGAGGGGTGAGCCTCTCCCCTTGGTACATATATTCAAGTACCTGGGCCTGGCAGGCCTCTTGGATGCTTTTCCTCCATCTCTTAAAAGAAGGCGTTGCTCGATCACGAAGAGCGATGTGCGCGCGTGGTACAGTTATGGCAGGTGAAAATATTACCACAATTAGCAACTTGAAAAAGAAAAGTTGAGTCTTCTTTCTGTACATAATCGAACTCCACTGCCAGCACGACCTGCACAATCTATGATCATTAGCGAGTTGATTCAGATTTTCTCGCTCCTGGTGATTGCATTACCGAGGTGGATAGGAATAGGCGTCTATGTTTTCGCTTCTAAAGTAGAATTGAGTGGAGTGACGGCATCTCGCGATATGTGGACAATTTGGTCATTTGGTCACGTCGTAAAACGTCGAAGAGAACAAGTTTCAAGAAGCAGTTGAGTAATGCGCGGATGGCGTTTGACATAGACGACGCCTCTGCCTTCACCCAAAGCGATTACAACAAGCTAACCGAGAAACTCCCGTCAGTCGTAATTCGCGAGAAAAATCCGGGAACAGTAGTCGAGATTAAGAGAAAATTCACATCGTTGACGTTCTTTGCAGACGACGGGGGCACAAATGAGACCCGTCGACTAGCCATCTGCCACCTGGAAGTGTACAGTTCTGCAGGCTCAGCACCCGCAGCTGTCGCACCAAATACGCCGTCGGGGGATGGAGCAGGCCCGTCTGATTCTGATGAGGAAGAAAACCAGAACGAAGAGGATGCTGGTGAGGTCTCGATCGAGGCAGACGTCGCTATCGACGGAAGCTCAGACACGGAGTCGAGAACGTTTTTGATGATGCTCCAAGAGACTTCATCTACTTTTAGAAAAGTAGAGAGACAACGACAAGGAAACTTTCGCTCATCAAACTCAACGACGCAGAGCAGAAACGGCGCCAGTAATACGTCTACCAGCACCAGTACACTCAGGATATCGGCTTTTACGTTTGAGTTATGCAGCGAAGATGCGTGAGTAGAAGTAGACATACAAATGCCGTTACAAGTACCAGAGCCAGTTGTTCTTCTTCTTATACTAAGGAATTTATCTAGTAATTGGATAGATTGATTTGAAGAACGGCAAGAACAGCAACTGTCTTTGTCTTAGATGATGGCACAAGACGTTTCCTTTTCCTAGTTGAGCCGGCTTATCTATCATAATAGATGTTGAAGTTGCCCCCGTCCCCCGCTACAGCTACCCATGACCACTCAGATGAACCTGTTCGATTCAACGTCAGAAAGTATGAACATGAAGAAAAGCTTCAACTGCTTCTTTGCTCCAAGAATCCATCACGTTTCTCGCTGAGTGTCTTCATCTAAGTAAGGACTTTTTCGATAGCCCGACTTTCGAGGACGCAGTTAGTGGCGCTTTGCAGGTAGCGTGTAAACGCCACTGCAACGTGACACTCACCGAAGAGTACATCAAGAGTGTGGCTATTGTTCCCCTGTCGTCTCTTGACGATAAAGAAGATAGCGAAGACTTCGTTCTGCACTTGAGGCTGAGCAGTACACTCCAACTTCCACTCAATGACGCAATGCGTCGCGTCTACGACTGTTTAGTGGAAGCAATAGAAGGCGCTTCCGCTTCCTCGGACAAGACCACCTCGGAAACGAACAGCTCAGGAACCGCATTACTCAGGTTAAGGCATCTCCCACGTAGCAAAATCCATTTTAAGCAAGAGACAACATCTTTATATGTCTTGACTTCAAGTACAAGTAGTAGCACTGTAGTACTCGCTTCTGGCGCCGCTTCGTCTTGCCGGTAGACGAAAAGTACAGTTACTTAGTACTTGAGACGCCGCGGCCGCCGCCGCAGTGAGTAGTGATATATCAGATAGTCCTTTCATACATAATGATAAGCTTCTAGCAGATGTAGACTATCGCAAGGAAGTGGAGTAGGATTTCGTAAAAAAACACAACATGATTACAAATTAATTCTATAACTTCACAAGTAACAAAACGGAAGTGATGGATGATGATGATGATCGCCATCGATCATGCTGGTGAGCCTGGGCAGCTCTAAACAAAAGGTCGATGGACGAGGTCAGCGCAATTAGTGGAGATAGAGCTCATACAACTTCGAGCAGTCCGAGCGAAAGCGAAAGCTTTATCGAGACGTTTGTCACAGAGTTATCTCCCAGAATCCTACTCGCTTCGGATCACTACCTGGAAGATCCTATGGCCATCTGCTCAACAAATCCAGTAGCACTAGGCTGATACCGGTGCTAGACTTCAGCGCCCGTTAGCTCTACCTCCACTAGATTCCTCCATCTCCTTCAAGCATTTCCTCCGCCAAGACGCGCCTCCCCCGCTCCTCTTCCGCCAGATCCCGGAGGTGATCCGCGGAAGAGGATTCGGGACAGAGGCGCCGCGGAATTTGACAGGGGAAGCCGCTTCTCTGAGGTTTTTGAGGTGTTTCAAAGTTTGCCCGCTTTTGAATATTGTCCAGGCTTTTGGATTGGAAGCCCTAAGCCTTGCATTTAAAGTCGCTGAGGTGGAGACGTGGGGCGAGTTTGGGGCCTTTGGCTTGCAGCCTGAAACCCGTGGCCGCTTCCAGTGTGAAGCTCTGGGCTTGCTTCGGCGAGGTTCTAGGCGTAAAACTTCGGGCTTTGCGCTTTGATTTTGAACCTTTGGGGGTGCAGGCTGAGGCCTTGGCTTCGAAGTGTTGGGCTTGGGGGGCTCCCTAGGTCTGAACCCTTAGTCTTGAGAAATTGAGACTTTGGGTTTGGGGCCTGAGGCCTCTCTGGGGCTTGAGGCCTTGGGCCTGGGGCTTTAGGCTTGAGCCTTTGGATTTGAAGCCGAAACGTTTGAAATTTGATAAGTTTTGGCTGATAAAGTCAAAAACCTTGGGAAAAGTTGCAAAGCTTTTGACTTTATCGCTCAGAATTTGAATCGAATCGCTATGAACGGACAAACTACAAAAGGCGGCAAAGCGCAGCCTGTTTCGTTTGAAAAAAATCCTACAGCGTTCGGAAATATTTCCGAACGAATTGGACAATATTTTCGAACGAGTTGGCGAATATTTTCGAAGAGTTCGAAAGTGATTGGCTATTCTGCAAAAAAGTCGCTCTTTTTTTCGAAGGTGGCGAATAGTTTGCGACTTCGTTCCAGTTTCGAACTATTCGGAAACATTTCGAACTTGTTCGAAAACAATTCGAACGCTGTAGGAATTTTTTCGAACGAAACAGGTTGCGCATTGAAGCTTTTTGCAATTTGTCTGCTCATGTGAATCGCCTGCGGCTGCGATTGGCTACACATCCCGGGCAGCGCGTTGACCGGAGTGGCGATCGTGGGTGAATGACGTGCCACGCTTGAGGGCGTCAGAAGTTCCCAAGCTTTTCCCAAGTAAGTCCATAAGCTCCTAAAAAGTTCAGAAGTTCGCGAGTTCATGAGTTCGCGCCCCTGTTGTTGCAGTGTTTTTGGTTCGAGTGTTTTTGGTTCAAGTTTGGCGAGCTGATACCTTTTCGGTTTTATGGCTACGCGCCATAGTTTGTCTATATTTTCCATGTAGGCGGCCCTCTTATTGGGGCGGAAACAAAGCTTGAGGGCCGGCTAGGCGATTTCGTTCTCACCTCTGGAAAATTGGAAGTCTTTTACTTTCTTCACTTGGAAAAAAAACGGAGAAACTTCGTCTACTCCTGAGGACTTTCCTCCGCCTTGTCGCCTGAGCATCTTCAAGCCGGCCCCGATGCGTTGGGCAAGGTCGCTCCGCCGGCGGCGCCAGGTTGTCGCGAAAAATGATCAGCTGGAGGAGAGACCGATGGCGGATCGGGCCCAGCTATTGTTGGCAACATGCTAGAAATCAACGACGACGCCGAAGAGGAGAACGAGGCAGATGGGTCGCTAGGCGCAACAGACCACAAGGAAGCTCAAGCTGAAGCACTCACTTCAGGAGGACAGCACGGGAGAAGCTCTTGCAGTGAATGCACTGGCTGGGCCTTCTCTTAGACCGGATCGCCATGGACTGGAGAAGGAGACGAACACGAAGAACCGCGCAGAACTGTGTCTGCCTTGCCTCTTCTCGTTCACATCTTTGAGAACATGGAGACGAGCCGCAAAAAGTGAGTCGTGTTATATTTTGGGACTATAAAGCGCACCACGCTCAGGCAACACCCACTAGGTGGCGCCACTTGGGTAGTTGGTTTCTTAGTAATTTTATAGCCAAAAACGAAAGTCGAAGCCCTTTGATTTGTAGCTTTGTTCCTGGCCACCTTATGGGGATTCGCTACTTGGAAAGTCGCCGCGTCGTTCGAGTCTGTAGGCGACATGCAAGGGCAAGAACGTGCGTCGTTTTCGGGCTGAATCTTTCTAAGTCTGTAGGGGACAAGGAGCGGGACTGTGTCAAGGAATTTCGTGGATGCGCAACATATTTGAGCGGCGAGATCGGGGCACCCCGGCCACCATCAGGCACCATAGCAGAGCCATCGACCACACCGACACCAAGAGAGGGCTGGCAGGCTATTATTTGCATGAAGACCGCCAACGGGGGGCGCAGGCTCAGGCGACAGGCTTCAACCTGCTGCGGGAAAAGCGGGACATCGCTCGACTGATTGGCCCCGCGCTAGGATGCTCGGGCGACAAGGTGGGGAAGCGGTTTTCAGTGGTGCGCGAAGTTTTCTGCTTTCCAATTGGAGAAAAGGGGCGACTTTCAATCTTTCGGGAGTGGAAATGAAGCCACTTCTCTGGCTTTCAGGTTTTCTGCCCCAACAGCGCGGCCCCTAAGTCGGTTCGATAGAGAAGATATAGACAAACTCACTCTAGCACTTTTTAAACAAAAAGACACCAGCTCGCCAAGTTCAAGCGTTTTCGGCTCAGTTGTTTTTGGTTCGGGTGTGTTTGGTTCGGAGGTTGGAAGGACCCCCGTTGTTGATTTTTTATTTGGCTCTTTAATATTCATAATAGAAATGTACTTTCGTATACATGGTATGAAAAGATCCAAGACTTAGCTAGCAGATTAACTGCAACTACAACAGCGGGCAAATACATGACAAGGGGGGTAAGAATAATTTCAATGATCTGCAGCAAGGTCTATAATGAGGTGGCTTTGTATTATCGGCGCACTTTTTCGTGACCTGCTCTCTACTCTTTGTTGGTGTGAAAAAAAAAATAGTATGAGGATCTGCCTCTAATGGTGTTTTTGCCGGCCTCCGTGATGCGTCCAGCGAGACTAACTCCACAGAAGTAATCATCAAGAAAAATGGCACCAATAACAGCAGGGCATCTTCAACAACGAGGGCCTCTAGGTCTAGAAGCATGTCCGCAAGAAATTCGAACAATAATTCGAACTCCACAATACCCGGAAGGGGAGTGAGCTTTGTCGCGGTCCGGCACGCAGGAGTACACAAGCAAACCTTGGCGAAACGAATAGAAAAGACATCCCCGAAGAATATTCTGAAGGAAATCGACAACGAAGTTGAGGGAATAAATTCAAAAGTGGACTCTGGTCGAGATGCTGGATCATCTAGAACTACTTCAACGCGGACAAAACTTGGCGAAGCAGCACCACAGGTCCATCAACTACTTGAGTCTAGCGCTGGTGGTGCCGAAAGTGCAGAAGCAGACACAACTAGTTCCATACATGCTGAAGAGGAAGACGAGCAAGAAAACAGAAACGCTGCATTCTTGAGTCACCAGCTTGTAGAGCAGGAGGCTGTAGTACATCGTAGCACAGCCTCGTCAACAACGCCCGCGTATTCATTCCAGCATTCTAGGGGTATCGCGATGGAAGGTATAGATTTTGAGGTGGGAATCCCTGTCCTAAAGTTTGACGAGGATGGCATGTACCATTTGCGCTGTCCCGCGCCTCCTTCGTATTCAGATGACGCAGAGGAGGGAACGATGCCAGCCTACAGGGTGCTCGTGGCGAATATGGTGCAATTTGATGATTCGGATCCGCTGCGCGGGCTTGTCCTACGTTGCGTCAGTATTAGCACCGCATTCGACGACACTGCTACATCCGATGCTGATGCTGCCGACGAGACCGCAGCAGTTAAGATTTAGCACAAGCACATCTCGGTCATAAGGAACATCGCCCTGATGCTGCCGCAGCTGCAGCTCTAGGGAAAACAACACAGCCTGACTGAGTCAGTATTAGTTTTGAACAGGAGCTAAAATAAATTGCAAATGAAATAGTCTTCCTCTTCATACGTCCAGGTAGAGTTACTTTATTTTTTCTGAACCACCAGCCACGGCGGATGGATGATTACAAGTTTTTAGAAGGAGGGTAGCTAGGATTTTAATTGCGTTTACCTAGTTGATGTAGTCTAAAACAGACACGGTGCAGGACGAGGAAGATGCGTTTGACGACATAGTCGACAGCGAAACCAATTATTTTCGAGACATCACTAGAGGTTTCTTTGTTTTTCGTCAGCTAAAAGAGGAAACTGGCAATGCGACAACAAGTGGCACTGGAGGAGGTACGCCAACATCGTCAACTTCTCTCTTATCAGCGTCTTCAACTACAACTTCACTAACGTCGTCGTCCATAAGCAGAAGCACAAGAGCAAACTCCTCTGATTCCAATAGTACAACAAACACCAGCATGAATAGTAGCAACTCTTCATCCACCGATGATGTGGACGTAGATAATTCTCTATGGGTAATGCGATACAGGCATGAGCTATGGAGCGTAAAACTGTTTTCACTTTCAAAAATCGAAAAATTCGACGAATTCCTTTGCTGTTGTGGCGCTACCACCTGCAGGGCGACCCCTGGGGCGTCCACCTGTCGAGTGCTTCCGATCAGTGGGCTCCCCGTTTCGGCTCCAGGAGCGGCGAGACTCGGCGTCAGACATTCCGATCTAGAAGCCCTTACGGCAGTACCTTATCCCCTTCAACGGCCAGGGCTCGGCACTTTCGTGGACGGGGACCCGAGAAGGCTTGTCTCAATCCGGAAGGGCCAGAAAAAACGCTTTCAACCGGTTTCGGACACCCCTGATGAGACCCCCTCCACAAGCGGTCGAAAGGATTTTTTCTGGCCCAAAATGAGACCCCGCGTCGTTGGGTAGAAAAAACGCTTTTACTTTTTAGAGGTCTCCGCAGAGACCTCTGAGAGCCCAGGTTTTCCGGACCCCGTGACCTGACGGCTTTGACTCCAGAGCTTGCCTCCTGTGTCGGCTTTGCTTCGCTATGGAGTGGAGCTTCGCTTCTCATACCCTCGCCAGCAATATGCTTCGTTCGTTATGCTGCCTGAGTGCTTGCAATGGCTGGCACTGTCCGCCCGCTCGGTCATTGTCTTTGATTTTGTTCATGGCTTGCCTTCGGGAAAGTGCCAGGTGGCCCGTCAGATCAGCACCATTGCAACTCGGCCAGTAACAACGGACGCGTGTCAAATTTTATGAAAAAACGAAAGTGAAAACTGTTTCGCGTTCGATATGAGCAACGCAACGAAGCGGGCAATCTCATAGGTGAACTGAATTTCGAGTCCGCGACTTACATCCTAGATTCCGGTGAGCGCATTTTTTTTCTTGCAGACGTCGCCAGCGTGTCAGCGTCGCGCTTTTCAGAAGACGAGATGAAAAATACTGCTAATATTAGTACTGGTAGGTATGCGCGGGCAGTTTTCAAGCAGCCAAGCAGAGTCGCGGAGCCAGAGGTTCCCCTGAATCAGAGCGCTGCGGTTTTTCTGGGAGGTACTAATAAGACAGACTCCGCAGCAGTCGCCGCCTCTGGAAGTACAATCAACAATACTCGGATCCAGATTAGCTCGCAGCCGAACACCACAAACTCGACTACGAAGGCGGACGCCTTTACCTGGTGGCTAGGTCTTCTGAGTGACTTGAACGAGGATACAGAGGGCGAGACTTTGAACGCGACGGCAGCGAATGCTTCGAACTTGATGTCAACGGGCGACGCAAACACGACAGAGACTGGTGACGAAGACGACGACGAGCAACTTAGAACGCTGAACAACAGTAATGCTACCATTCCGGGTGACGCACTAGGTGTCGCGCCCGCAGACCTTGTTGACGAAGATATGCGCGGACAGTTCATTCTTCTGAGCTTGACATTGTTTGCCCGAACCCATGCACTCTCTGGGTCTACTGCTGCCCTCCTACCGGTGACCGAACGACCTAACATGACGCTGATTCCCATCACAGAATTCGTCGACGGCGATGTTCTGCACTTTCGCTGCCCAAATGAAGATGACGAACTCTGGGGAACCCTGAATGCGGATGCGGACGATCCGCAGCGAGTAATCACGACGCGCTGCCAAAGTGCAAAAGATCCAGACTCTAATAAACCGCGACCGATAAGCTTTTTGCGCTTTCCGATTCGTGAAGTTCTCGTGTACCGGGATGTTGCTACTGGAGGCATGAGCGCACCAGTTTCGCTATTGTACGAGTATCGCGCTCCCGGGGGGTCGGCTGTGCATTACGTAGCGGCGCGCAAGAACTACTACCGCGATCCGGCGTCAGCCACCGCGACTCCTGGTGCAGACGACTTGGGTCTCTTCGTCTTTGACACCGCAATCAACAGCTCTTGGCAGCCGCGTGTGGGACTGGATGGCCTAGTGTACAAAGTTCGATTCCAGCAGCCCACATCCTATCCCGCGAGCAATAATCTAGATGGGACGCTGCAACTCTCTACCGTGGTCGCATCGGGAACTGCCACAGGGTCGTACTGGCTCACAACGTCGGAGAACATCGTGGCGAACCGCCTCGACCTGAATCTCCCGACTGGACGTTCTCCGAGCCTTGAGATTGCCAGTGATGTCGAAGCTAGGTGTGCCATCGATTGCGGGGGGACGGATCCAGCAGCGATGTGCGGGAACGCCGGGCATTTGCTCTTCGGTTCCCCTGGTGGACCAAATAGCGAAGGCAATGCCGTGTTTCAGCTGATGAAGAGCGCGACTCTGCGAGTGGACTTTGCGGATCTTCGGATCTACGAGATTCGCTGCTCTTACGTGCCACCCGTTGACAAGACAGTCGCTGGAATGTACCGCGCCACGCCCGTTGACGGCATTCTCGTGGGTGGTTTTAAGAACATTCCCATCGCGTCCTCGACAAATGGGACAATCAAGATTATGGATGTGTCGTGTCGACGACAACCCACAGTCCAAGAGAATGCGCTTCAAGACATCCTTGCGAGGCGGATGCAAGCGGAGACAGCACGCGCGGGCGAGGACGTTTTTCATTTGGAAGTGTCGATGGAGGGGGAAACTTTGATCATGAGCCGTGAGACAACATCGGCATCCAGCGGAGGAACATCAGGAGCGAATTCGCCACAGCTGATACTCGCTACTAATGGAACATCTGGCCTCACTCCGGTCAACTTTGCGCAGCCAGAAGTGATAACTGCGAAAGATGCTATGGGCGATGGTTTCCGCTTTGTTAGACTGAAGGATATTGACCAGGGCATGTATCTTTCGCTGAACTCACTCACGACGCCAACACTGGTCTGGTCCGCAAACCCCTCGTCAGCGTACTCGACAGACGAAGTTACGCAAATGACGTTTCAGTTGAGAGAGCACGCGCTGGTTACAACAACCACGACCACTTCCACGACCAGCACGATTACGGAGACGACAACCACGGCTACGCAAACAGAAACAGAGACGACCACGACGCAAACCAATACCACTACTTCGACACAAACTGAAACACAAACCCGAACGCAAACCACATCGACAACGCTGACACAAACAACGTCAACCAGGACTGTGACAACGACGACCCTAACCATCACAGAGACTCGAACAGTGACGACCACAACAACGAGCACCACGTCGAGCAGCACTGCAACTACAACGACGGAGACTTCCACAGAAACATCGACTTCAACGACTGAAACCACGACGACATCAACATTAACGACAACGACGACAACTGAAGACGTTGACGCCGCAGATCCTGCGCTAGATGTGACCGTGGGCTTTACTATTATGTGTAAATTTATCTAATTCTAAATTATCTATAAATATATAAGAATTGCACCTCCACCACCACCAAACAGCTGATGATCTGGAAGAAGAAGACAAAAATACAGTTACATTTACAATGGTTTTATAAATATGATCTTCTCCCCCGACTCCGAGGCGCATTTCCTACACTTCTAACACTATGTCGGTTATTCCAAGTAACGGGACGTCAGTTGCAAACACAGTTAAAAGTGCAGGCTTTCGGAACACGATTGTCAATACCGTCGTCACGTCCTATGCAGCATCCGGGACCACAGTTCAAGCCAAGAATGTCAACGTCACCGTCGACGTTGACTCGAGTACCTTTTTAATTCATACAGAGACCGACGTCGACGCTGCATCCGCCCGCGGCACCCCAGCAGAACAAACTGGTGACAGCTTCGTAGGGAGTGCTATTACCACTGCCAGTGGTGGGAAACGTGCAGTTGAGATAGAGTCAGGTGCATCTGGAGAAGGACGTGCGCAAGGACTTGTTGGAAAGAGGAAGGCATCTCGTAGGAGCAATAACATGCATGATTCGCCTGCATCTTCAGTGATGGAAGGTGGAGCTTCTCAGGCGGAAACACTAGGACACCAAGACGCGGCTGCCGGAAAAGATTCGGCAGTTGTTGCGTTTGCGAAACTGGTGAAAGAATCGTCCGGCTCGCAAATAGCAAGCGATGCTGAGGCTTCGTCTAGTCGTCGCGCTGTTAGCATCAGTGTGACGGCTCAAATTCGGCTTCCGTCCAACACTCCCGCGATTGCTGCCTCACCATCCCCATCTACATTCAGCAGGAGCTTGGCAAGCGCACAGAGTGCCGTCGGTTTGAGCATCAAAGGCATTAGCGGGTTCACGACGACCCACAAGCATGATCCGGCCTCCACGGGTTCTGGATTGTCCCCGCTGCTTCCCGGAGATGGAGCTATGTCCCTCCGTTTACCAGCAGGCCATTATTGCGAGTTTCAGGATAGACGCCACACGGGACGACGTGGGCCCTGCGGTCGTATCCTAATGGAACAGGAAGCAGTGCAGGGGACGAGCCCAGCCAGTCGTGGCTCACTAGGTTTACTCAACTCGAGAAATCAAGGCATAACACCGAAGCACGTATCTGTTTACAACTGTGAAGATGCGTGTCTCGGTGAGCCGAACTGCGACGCCTTCTTTACGGCAAGCCTTCAACAAATAGTACTTACATATTAGAACGAGTACTAGAACAACGCATGATCATATGCCCTGTTTGTTTGATCTTGATGTTTATTACATTATACAAGTACAACCCTTCATCATGATCATCTGCGGTGGTACCACTTATTTTTTGTTTATAAGAGCGCACCAAGGTCAAGGACAAGGTGTATCTGCATCCGTAGTTCCTTATTTTCTTTAGCTCTTGTCGTTGTCCTGATGTTTTTGTTGGAGTTCCTCTGCGCTCTTCTTCATAGCGGCCCTCGATCTACGTGCGTATGATTATCCGAATAGTAACGCCGTGCTCTATGAGGACGATCTCTGCTGCACGCTGTACGTGAATTGCACCGGCCAGCACATCAAATATCAGGAGCCGTCGGCGGATTGGGAGAAGTTTCCCACGAACCAAGTGTTGTTCGCAATGCTGGGGAGCCGTTTACTGGCCGCTCAAGATGGAATAAGTACAGAAATATCCAGTGGAAATCTCACCAGTGCGCAACGGGTAGTGAATCATCCCAAAGCGCTTCTTCCCCTCAGTGGCCCAGCCACCGGCGTAAGCGGGCTTGCCGTAGCTTCTCAAGTTTCCACGCCTGCTCCGTCGAACAACGGGAGTAGTGTCATCATCGGAAGCAACAATACGGGCGGTGGAGTTGTCACATTTGATCATGAGGACTTTTTTCTGACTGATGGAAATGCAGGATCGAGCGCCTCCCAGCAGCCACAATTCTACACTAAGATGAGTCAGTGGCTACTTTTTACTTTTATTAACATATTTACTCTACACATTCATCGGATAATATTTTCTACCAAAATCAATCCCATTTACCACTCACCTTCTCCCGTCCTCTCAGTGTGTGCTTTTTGATTGAAGGATCCTCTGCAAGGGGAGATTAGAGTTTAACTAAACACCGTCTAGTCCTTTCAGCATTATTTACTTATTTCTCATTCTCGTTACACTTACAGTATCACTATCAGATGTACTTGGATCTTGATCTTCATCTGCTGTTCTGTGGAAAAAAAAACACTATGAGTACATAGAGATAGAGGAACATTCAGATTCAATATGCGAATCATCGTAGGTATGAAATTGCAAATGCAAAAAAGAAGTAGCTCTAGCTTCCTATTCATATTCTAATCAAAGGATACTTTTCGACGACCCAAGAAGAAGACTCCTGAGGCGGCTGCGAATATTCGACGTTCCAGATAGTGCCACAACGGCTCACATACACGATGGTGACACTGAGGTCGCCATTCTCAGTGGTAATCGTAATTGAGTAGTCATCAATAATGTCTGTGGTACTTGGCACGAGATTCATTGCCCCCGTGGCTTGCGGTCGAGGGCTTTGACAAACTCATTGTATTCTTTGTCGCACATAAATTATTTATGATAAATATTTATAAAGTTTAGATTTGGCATGTTGATGTTGACTCTCAGGTGACCCGAACACCACGACCATGACGGAAGAAATACTCTGGCCGAACCAGGATAGCTATTATCTTATCGCCGCCGACGGAACTGATATGCGTTTCGCTCCGGCACGTCAGGTTTCTGGCATCGAGGTCAGGTCTAGGAATGGTAATCCGGTCGCTTTCCGCGGACTGCATATAGACTTACGGATTGTGGGTGCCATTCGTTCTCTACACGATTGTCGTTGATTTGGTATGCCGGGTAATTCAGGGATCAGAATATTCATCTTCATTATGATTATCCTATCAAGGGAAATAAATCGATACTCCTTCTCCAAAACCTCAATTTCATACTTGCTCTCATATCAGGCACCGACTTCAACCAGCGAATTTAAAGGTTATTAAGTAGAAGCTAGCTTAGTCTGTTGGTTGGATGATCGAAGCGATTTCCACTGGATCGAGTGAGGCGGCTACCTGGATGGATCCGCAGACATGGAAAGACAAGAAATTGACCAATTCCAGCAGGTCGCCTCGACCCGGTGCCCAGAGCTTCGATCCAACCATCTACTTTAACTAGCTACTTAACTATCTAGGTTATACCATAACCCGCGAGTCCAAATGCCGGAACGAACGCAAGTTAAGGTTGTGGAGAAGGAGTATGGATTTTCCTTTGATATATCCTGAACAAAGTAGAAGACAGACTTGATGCTTCCATAGCTGCTAGAGCTACACAACTACATTCCAAGTTAGCTCATCTAATCGCTATGCTCAATGTGGACCTCATTTCACAAGCAACGCGGGCAGAATTTGACACGGTTGCGTCGATGCTTCAGGGAGGCAAGCGGGTACCAGATTTAGAAGGGTCTGTGTCCTCAACTCTCGACCGCATTCGCTTGGTATACGAGGGACTTCTAGTGGGTAAAACTGGTGGGGAAAGGTAAGCCGCAACAGCAAGCGTCTTCTGGATTTTTTGAACATTTCGTTTGTTATTCTTTTCCACAGATTTTCGTTTTGACAAATTAAATCCAAGAAGAATTGCAACTAAGTAAGGTTAAACCCGGTTGTATTTTTGTTTTTTCGATACTTTTTTCTATTTCATCTAGTTTCAAGTAGTATTTCTGCGTCACACTCGCAAGTATATTGAATTTGAGTATGTTGTCTAGTATAAAGTCTTGTACTTCTGAGTATGTACGTGCCAGATAGATCTCCTGAAGTCGAATTAGGAACTGTTCCGTAGTCAACGCAACACTTGTAGGGATAATCTCTGCGGTTTACAGACAGTCCTCGAATGGTCCAGATTTGTAAGTCTTGGTACAGCTTCCACAGGCCACAGCTAGCACATAGGACGAGTTGAGGATTTCCAAGAAAGCTAAGTACGTAGATACAGGGGGGGGCATGCGCATGATCACGAGGGCTACGTGTGGACGAGGGGTATTCTTCGGAAAACAACGCTGCCGCATGCTCGAGAATCGCGCTTACCTAGCTCGAAAGATGAGTACGTGAAAGTGCCTTACTAGTATGCTCATACATTGTCTACAACTCAGAGAATGAAAGGTAGTATGAATTGACAGAGACAATCATGATCATCTAAGAAGAACTACCAGTGTGAGCAGGAGCAACTACTGTAGCTCCACCTCCTTTCCCATACACTTGCGGGAACAAGCCAACGCCAAGCGCAGCGTCGATATACGAATATTTATATTTTTTTCGAAATTAAAGAAGAAGAAGATAGTGTGCTGCACAAAGTCGCAACAGCGTCACCGCAATAATCCGTCCAAAGACTACATACCAAAGACATGTAGACTTCTAGCAAAACGACATTGCGTGGAGGAGTCTTCCACGCTTCGTGCTTGTTCCGTTGCAAGATCGACGATCGTTCTGTATATTAACCGACAAGGCATCCGCAGGCACCAGTAGCACACTTTTCTTGCAAGACGCGAGATCGAGATAAGTACATACAAGATCACTTCTGGTTCCTCCATACAAGGATACTATAGATTTAGATACTCTGGTAGAGGCAGAAAGAGAAACAAGATGGACAACAGATGATCCCAACATCATGGCAAGCTTGATGATGATGATCGCCGCCAAGCTCGTGGGGCTCCAAAAGTAGTCAGGCGCGAATAGGAACCCAACCATAGCAAACGCAACCATTTACAACAATCGAAAAAAGTATTAGAGTAAGATAAAGGAGGTATTCAGAGTTTTTTCCATTGCATCGAAGTGTAGGGCCACAGTTTCAGTTATTATTCGCATTTTGAAGTATCAACATCAAGCCACCGAAAAAGCGAGCGTCTTCGTCTACCGATCGAGTCTATGCTTCTTTCGAGAGGTCCGTAACCACGACAACAACTATCACCTTGAGACAGAGGCCTTGGGGGTTTTCGCGACACAAGCGCTGGCGATTGCGTGCGTTGATGACATCAAAACCGAGTGGGGTATCACATTTGGTGAGATTTTGGGGGTCACCGATCCCCCGCCAGACGATCCGTATAGCGTACCGGAAGACAACCGTAAGAAGCCCTTCGATGGCAAACCATTGGTCGTGACTGAGGCACTCGGAGAGGATGACAGTGAAGCGCTACTCCTTAAGGAAGTCCCGTACAACGCAGCAAGGCCAACTTCAAGTGACACAACGGCGAAAGCCGCGTCGACGAAACGCCAAAAAACAAGTACTGACTTTATCACAGTGCACGTGCAGGCCGCCGCATCATAGTACGTGTTGCTTTGTCTGAGGTATTTGCTGCACTTCACTTCCATCGAGTTGCAGCAGCATTATAGTCCTCCAAATTATTTGGATTGTCATTGTGTGACCTTTATTTTAACTCCTAGAAAATGAAGCATATTAAGAGAAACCCACTGCGACTGCAAAAAGTGTACTCGTACTGTGCCTAATTTATTTAGATAATACATGATAGATTGATTGTTGATAGCATAGAAAACCCATCATCATGGCGGATGCATGCAGGTGGAGCGCGCTTGCTCTCTGAAATATTTCAGAATCTTCATCTTTCTCTCTGTCTTTACAAAGCTCCGTGTCCTCGGTTGCGAAAGGAAATGTAAAGGCCACCAGCTTTTCATCGTCGAAAGCTCCTCGTCCTGTAGCGGTAAAAGCAAAGGCGAAAGCAGGCGCAAAATCGTCGTCAGCTTCATCTTCTACCCAAACGCTTTACTATCTCCGTTTCCATACCATTTGGTCAAAGTGGGGAAAGGGCAGCGAGAAGGACCACAAGAAGTTGTGACCTTACAAGACGAAATTAGCGGCCGTGACGGCCGCGGTCAAGACCATCGAGGATGCGATGGGTGGCTCCAAGTTCGGGAGGGAAATCGGAGGAGACATTATCGTAGTCGACAATCGGAAGAATCCGCCCGATAATGGAGCGCTCCTTCAGGTCGAGGACCACGGAGACTACCAGACGCACTTTGTGGATATTGAATCTAAGAAGCCTTCACACTCGGAGTCGAAGGAAGTTGAATTTCTCTCGGAAGAAGTAGATCAAGATATCTTCTACCTGATCATTTTATTGAACGAAGAGCAACACGAAGACGGCTGAAAACATTTGCGGGAGAGTAGCTCACAGACACAATGATAAGCAGAAAGGGGTTTCGACGAAGCGCCAAACTCGTAGCAAGCGAGGAGATGTGATCTTCTTTTCTTTGAATTTCGAACGCACGATGTTGATGACGTCGCCGACGAGATTGAGAAAATGAACAAGATAATCGGTCAATGAGATCCTGAAAATCTGCATCCACCAGCAAAGCTGTGGTCTTGCTCGTTGTTGCCACGTAAAGATCCCTCATATCTATCGGTTACTGTCACTAGTTGTGTCTGTGTCAAATTTAGGACACAGCCAAAGAGAAATGCGCGTCCTCTAGCTCTACTAAATCACGCACTCAAGACGCGAATGGTTGATCTGTTGCAAATATCGAGAAAGTCTTCAGTTAGTAGATCTTCTGCTTTATGACCCTTCAAGTAGCTATGCTACGCAACATTTTTCCGTGTGTATCGGTATACATAGTCCCTCAAACTACATCCTGCTCCTTTAACACTTCGTCCTGCTTACGTCCGTGATCACACTTTCGCGTGTATTTGTATAGCCAAAGAGTAAACTTCTTCTACAACTAGGTTGAATTCTTCTTCTTCAAGTACAAGATCCAAGCTGGCCATTACATTATCATGAACAAGACAAAGTCCTAGTCGTTTCTTACCACGCCTCGGCCACCTACCGTTACCGTAAGAGAATCATAATAAGTTGTACGACAACCACACCTAGCTCAGACGAAGATAGATCATGAACTACTGATAAAGATCAGAGCAGCAGGACCACACGTTTCCAAGAAATTATGAGTGCTCTTCACCTCGGGCTGGACGACGATGCTGGAGCGGAGGAGATGGGATCCGAAGAAGTGGACCAGCATCAAATTGTTTCAGTCGCAAATAGTCCAGAGCTCAAATACATGCTCCATGAGCGTGTACAGGGCCAGATCGATCGGCGCGTCGACTACTGGGATGTGGAAACAAAAAAACCGCGTTTAGTCTTTGATCCGCTGCGGCACATCCCGATCCCGCCGAAGTGGAAGCGGGGTGCGCCGCCGTTGCGCGAAGAGGTGGCTGCGAAGCTCGAGAAGCTGGAGAGCATCCCGCGAGAGACGTTGCGGTATGCTCCGGCTTCGACCGACGTGCCTGCTGCCATCGCACTGCGTTTCGCTCTGCGGAAAGCGAACTTGCACCGAGAACTGCATCTCTTCGAATCGCCGGAGGATCTGATGGTTCTGTGCGATTTCTACCACATCCCGTGGCGGTCCATCTGTCGCGTGAAGACCTTAGAGGAGCTTACAGTAAAAACGGGGTTTTTCGAACGCAAACCCGCACTACCAGATCATCGCCCGTATCGAATATCCGACTTCGTAGAACAAGTGGATAGCAGCATAATCGTGGATCCGCTTTATGGAGCGGGATTCGAGCGCGCTTTGTGCAAGGCACTTCCACCGGAATTGCGAAACATCCTCCAGGAGCGCGTGGAAAGGAGCAAAAAGATGGTGCTTAAGGAGCACACAAGCGACATCTTACGACAGGCTCGCGCAGACCAGCTCCAGCGCGCGCGACGGGGTCCGGCACGGCGGCCAAAGCATGTGTACTGGCAGCATCTGCGAGATCTGGAAACTAAGAAAAGACGAGACAAAGCCTTGGAGGTTGACTTGAGCGCCGAGGACGACAAATCTGTGAGTCCAGCAAAGAGGATTCATGACGAACACACGCGGAGAACCCGGGGTGGAAAAGGTGCCCCTCAAATTGGAAGAGGAAAAGGAACTGACGGTGCTGAATTTTCCAACTCGATGGTGTCGAAGCATGGGGAGCATTTCGAGGGCGAGGAGGGCAAATTAGAGCTTTCGAAAGAAGAACACGCGAAGTATTCCTTGCCCGAACCGGGGTATGGTAACTTGATGCAGCGTCTCTCAGATTATGCCTCGTTTTTAGAGCACTCCGAAGAACTACTTGCAATACGCAACCCTGCGCCCGGCCCTTTAGATCGAAAATTGTCGAGGCTCCTAGCGGTGCGTGAGGGTGACAGACCTCATATAGGCGTCTGGCGCATCGAAGCGGAGAAAATGCGAGCATTGCGCGATGGACAGCGCGTTTCAGTCTATGGGTACAGCTCTATCGACGCGCCACCAGAAAGACAAGCCGTGCGCATGAAAAAAGAGTACCGCAGTGGTACACAAACCGGTAAGGAGTATGTGACGCACGTGCGACAAGAAGCTGGATATCCCCCGCCGCCGTTAAAGTTACTGCAGAAGGACGAACGCAAGGTCTTCGGCGTCAGTAGCCCGAACGGGAGACAAAGGAAAAGGTGGTCTACGAGAAACAAAAGGATCTTTGCTGCGGCAGACGACCAAACCCACTTTACGTCCTTCAATTCCTTACCTGGCAGGAGACTTGGCGACGTCGTGATCGGCGCACAGGGGATGCCGGGGGGGTCCGCTGTAGCTCCTGGTGAAGCGTTTTCAACGATGACGCACTCTACGTCAACTGTTTTTTCCCCAAAGCATGGAGGTACTAGGAGCCATCACGTCGTGGAACGGCAATTCGATTTGAGTGGCAGCGTGGACTTCAGCACCATGTCATTCGGCTCCAAAATCCATCGCGGAGCGCCGCCTGGTGTAGCGTTCATGAATTTCTCGTACATTGGCCAACGACAGCACGAGCTCCACGAGCGTGATCAGTCGACCTCTCCTGTGACCCTGAACGAAGGTCGCCATAGTTCTCCACAACCCAGGGAGAGTGAGAGAGAATTCCAACTCTTACATGCATTTGATGAAGTTCAAGAAGACTACTGCACGAGCAAAGTCCCCAGTGTTTTAGAAGACGAAGTAGAGGAAAGAGTCAAAACAGATCACAACGAAAATCCGAGCGCTCTGTGTAGCAACCCCGAAAGCGAATCAGAAATACGCAACACCGACAAAGCCAAAGGGGAGGACAACGCCAGTGGTTCCAGTGATGTTGTTGAAAATAGTTCTCGCAGACAGCCACCAAGCGCTTCTCCATTTCCTTACACGAGGAGTAAGTCGGTGCCACCAGCTTACCTGTTCTCAAAAAAACGGCACATCCAGGGTGTTCCGCTGGTTGACAGTGCGGACGATCAGATTGATAGTGATTCTGAGCAGGAGCTGCGGAAGCATGATAGTTCTAGTACAAGAGGTAGAAGCCCAACGAAAGGAAGAAACTCATACTCAAGAATGATCAGCAATGAAAATGATGAGAATTTTCATGAGCATGATTTTCAAGAAATGGCGGGCCAACGCCAGAAGAATCCTGCTGCTGTTAACGAGAATGAGGCACCATCTTCGCCTGACCCGTCAACCGTGCCGGGACGGAGGAATTCATCGGGTTGTTCTTCTAGCTTCCTTTTTTCGCCCGAAAGCGCCGGGGGCGGTGGTGGTGCAATACGATCACACTCGGAAGACCCAAGTGCCACGGGCAAGAACGGTTCATCTCTGGTGACCGCACCTGCGAAGATCCCTCGTGAGCTCAACGTGCCTCACAAGTACTTTCGAAAACTTTCTACAGTTGAAAGCTGGCGCAACGACGCGTTGCGCTTCGCGCGGCAGAGTCAGCGGCTTTCCAAAGGTCCGAGATACGTGCGCACGTTGTTGGAAGTGCTCACGGATCAAGTAAGCGTCCTGCAGCGGTCTATCGAATGGTCCGCCGTCAACTACGCGTACGAGATGGCGCAACCTCAAACGGACAAGTGGAGTACAGCAGACACGCTCAAAACGGGATATGTGCCGGGGTGCGCTAAGAACCCGCTGGTGCCGACTAATACCGCGGCTGACGAAATCGGAACGCGAGTGTCAGACCCGCCGAAGCGGGGGATTGGGCGTGGCATCGGCCCGTACAAAGTCAAGACCGACGTAGACGAGATCGAAGACCGTCACCGTGTCCACGAAGCTGGACTCATTAAGCTGCAGCGACGCACGATTCGGAAGCAGCTTGAGGCTGCGCAGAAAGCCGATGACATGGGAACAGCGGCCGCCGTCCGGGAGAACATGCGATTAGACTACATGCGCGGCCCGGTTTCTCCACCCGGAGCGCGAGATTGCATGCCACGCGGCGCGGTCTCGCCTTACGAGCCTCTGGTGTTCGATGCCTCTGCAGGCGTTGCTGGTGCCGGAGACTCGGCCATGCGCGAGGACCGAATTCCGCCTTTCTGGTCTGATCCGTTCCCAGTAGCCGCTCCGACAGGGCGTGTCGGCGAACTAGAAAGTACGATCGGCGACAGTCTGCGATCCACAGGGAGGGAAGCGTTTTCGCCCAACACTGGCGGATCCTTACAAAACACGCAGTCCTCGTTCTATAAAGCCGGCGGGGCTTACAGATCCCCGACGGGTGCGGCTGGCGGGACTTCCTCGCAACATATACTGCAGTTTCAGCAGCAGCATAGTGGCCCGCCCTCACAGATCCCTTTCTCGCTTCCGCTACCAGCATTCGCCAGTGGAACGGGTGCTCCAGACAACTTCCGAGGAGGAAACAGTCGCAGTCCGCCGCATTCTAAAAACACGACACGGACGTCATTCTTTAGGCCGACTGCGGAGAGTAACAACAACACGCAAAATTCGTGGTTCAAGCCTGGTGCAAGCCAGGCCTCCTTCTATTCGCACGCTTCGAGTACCACTGCAGGTGGGGGTCTGACTTCTTCGTGCCAGCTCTCGGCCTTTGGTTCGAAGGGGGAGCTGTCTCGCGCGGGCACTTCCCAGCACCAAATGTCTTCGACGCAATCCAGCTTCAACGGCGCTGGCTCGAACAAGTCTTTCGCGGATCCGCGATTCAGCGTGCACACTGCCAAAGGCGCCTTCAACGTTTCGGTCATTCTGCCTACAACTAGTGAATTTGTTACTGGACGCCAGCTAACGGGGCTGCAAGGCGCGATGCGGGAGATGAACAAGATGAATGCACGTACAGCGGCGCCGGGCCGTCGCGCTGATGTGATTGAAATCGCAACTACGCACACCACTCCCGACGGAACGCGCGTTCGAATGACGACAACTCGTTACGACAGCTCTCCGCCAAAGGGCTCCAAGACTAGCAAGTACACTTCGGCCTCGACCGCGGAACTGGCTTTGAACAACAGCATCTTGCGGGACTCGAGTCTCACGGCGCAACGAAATGGAGAGCCGACAGGTAAACTTCGTGGAAAAAAGAAAAAGTATCTCGATGCACAACGTGGCCGTGGGCGAGCTGTGGCAAAAGTACAAGGTCTTGAAGCTTCTTCCGTCGACAAGAAGGACCAGGATACGACTGATAGCGCGGGACCAGCCAGTAGGAATGGGACCTTTAGTGCTTCATCGACTGCCGGTGGAGATGGTGTGGCATCGGGCAGCGGCAGTTCCATAAAGCGTCGTGGCAACAAACGAAAGCGCACCGCAGGCGGAAGTTTGTCAACCGCAGGCTCCATGGTTTCCACGGTAAATTCCAATCCGGTGTGTGGAGAACCGCTCTCGAAACAAAAAGGCTGCGATGTACCAACGCAATTCAAGGCGCAGTTGCATGAAAAGGCGATTGCGATGGACCGAGAGGACGATGCGCTTAACACGAAAGGCAAGACAAAATTGCCAGCAGTGATCGTTCCCAAGCCTGCTGTGGACGTGCGGAATAGTCCGTTCACTTCGCCAGCATTTGCGCGCTACACCGCTGGAGGACGGCTGGGTGATTCCAAGCGGCTCGAAGTAACGTCGCTGTTCCGCACATCCACTGTTGCGCCGATCATGACGCGCGGCGAGACCAATCGTCACATCGCGAGTCTCTCTGCCACGCACGAGAGCTGGGCCAAGAGCTTGGCGGCAATGCATCGGAAGGAAGACGTCAAAGCCAAACAGCATCCACCACATTACCTAGTCCCCGCAGTACACGGAGTCACAGGGTACAAGTACACAAATACCATACACAAAAGCACAGATCTGATTACGGGTGGTCTTCCACCGGCGGGAGTAAACACAAGTGCAACTTCGCTGTCTGCCTCCCGGACGAGTTCAGCAATGTCGTCTCTAGTGTCCTCGACAACCACACTAGAAGAAGAAACACAGC
The DNA here is from genome assembly GCA_905178165.1 of Amoebophrya sp. A25. Classification (NCBI taxonomy): domain Eukaryota; class Dinophyceae; order Syndiniales; family Amoebophryaceae; genus Amoebophrya; species Amoebophrya sp. A25. The sequence goes on along the minus strand of CAJINU010000018.1, from coordinate 920,708 downwards.
GACTGCCAGTTGTGTCGCTACAGGTGGGTAACATGCCTGTGCCACAGCCGCGGCAAAAGAGCCCGACAGAACCGCAAAAGGCGGCCGTAGACATGCTGACACAAATAACAGGCGAGACTAATCGACACGGCGGCCTCAACATCGGACATGGCACTCTCAAGGAAACGTTTTCTCAGCGGGCGCACGAAGAGCGCATCGAAGAGATAGCAGCGTCGAAGCGCCGTGCGCTGCGGAACGAGGAAGAGCAGCAGTGCAAAGAAGAAGAGAAAAAACAGAAGGAAGAACGACAAGAAGCACGTCGCTTTCGACGCCAGGAAAGAATAAAGGAAAACAAGAGGCTCATGCGAAGACGCACGATTGCAGTTGATGGCAGCGCAGAACTAGACTTGCCACCTTCTCCGTCTTCAAAAGATGCGGCATCTCCGAGCACAACTTCTCCACTGGGACAAAAGTCGTCCGCAGAGATGATCGGCATCCCAGAGAAGGAATTGAGGGAACAAAGCCGGAAAAACTTTTTGATCGCTGAGGTGGCAGAAGATGCAACAGCGGGTCAGTTCGTGATGGAGGACTACAGAGCGCAAGTTCACGTCGTTCCGCCTGGTTCCAACGAACCCGTGAGGGGGAGCATGCCGGCTTTCACGACGGAGACTGTTTTCGAAAAAAAATTGGATGGCACGGTGCGCAACCCTAGGCAGTACGAAGTAACAGCGTCGCGGCAAATTGTTGATGAGGGTGCGATTAGCGTAACGCACGGCGCAGTTGATGGAACGGCGTCGACGAATTCGACGCAGGTGGGTTTCTTTCGCGGTCATCAGTCGCAGGGTACAGTTGGAGTCTCCACTGCTGGAACGGGTTTTGGAACCACGACTGAGAGTTTTTTCAAGGCTCCTTCGAATTCCGCCGGTTCCCCCATGACCGACTACCGCCATCCGGCGCTCGTGGACCAGTGCACTGTCGCTTTTGCAGAGGCGTCTGGCGGGACTACAACTTCTCGAAAAGATAAATTCGGTATACTGAAGCTGGCGCCAGACACTGATCCACTCAGGGTCTTGGTAGACAGTGCGAACCGGTTCGTAGACCACCCACAGCCAAATCGAAAGGCGGCGCGCGATTTCGACACGTTGTTGTTAAAGTGGAAGCGCGACCTGGCTCGGGGCGAACGCGTAGCCCGTTCGACCTGGCGATTGGTTGAATTTGCACCATGTGGACAACCTTTTTTCGAGTTCTGCGTCTGCGACAACTGCAAAAACGCGTACTGGTTGCAAGAAATGTACCACAACCCAGCTGCGAGGTCGAGTCTGGAGAAAAACATCGACCCGCTTACGGGGCAGCAGATTGTCCCGGTTGAGAGAGCGGGCAAAGGCAAGAAAGGCGCTAGTGGAGCTGGGACAGACGACGAGAAGGCGGGTGGCGGCAATGCAACGTCATCCACTAACACCGGGTCAGAGACAGACACAACCGGTGGTAATCGCACCGATGGCACGACTGGAAGCAGTGTTGCGAAGGGGAAAGGTGCAGACCCTGGTGGCGCTTCCGCTCGCGGGGACGACAAAAATAAGGATGGCGCCAAGGATGGAAGAACCACAGTACCAGGAGCAGCGAACAATACTTCGATTGTGCCTGCAACTGGAGGCAGCGGCGCCGCAGCGGATAGCAAGACGGTCGTGCTTTTCATCGATGGCAAGTACCTGCTAAATCCTGCCGCACTCGAAAACACCTCAACCAAGTTAACTATCGGGTACGCTGTGGCAAACATCCCGCCTTACGCCTGGGACGATCAGCAGGCGCCGAAGTATTTCCATGCTGACGTGGGTTTTGTTTTGCGTGGATACGACAGGTTTGCTGAGGCGCCGCGCGTGCAGCCTGACGTAGCACCACACAGTCTCGCGAAAAAGTTGACTGAGGAAGCTTCCATCGAACTCTTGGCCTATCTTGGTCACATTCGTAAAGACCGCGGACAGGAGGAGGCCGCGGAAGTTCGCAAAGAGCTTCAGAAGATTCGATTGCAAGCTGGCTTCGGAAGCATGTTGGATTTCAACAGCTTTTTGTTGGTCTACAAGCTGTTTTGCGATTCAGTTACTCTCAAGTGGTACAGAGCGTTTGAGACGGTATTTGGCCGTAGTATGAGGCAAGCAGCTTTGACAGCAGGCGCGAAAAACAAGAAAAAGCACGACCATAAAGACAAGGGTGCTGCAGGAGGAAGTGCTGCAAACAAGAGTGGAAAGCCTGGCAGTGGTAGTCCGACAAACAAGGATAATGTCTCCGGTTCTTCACCAAGCGGCAAGCCAGGTGCAATTTTTAATCGCGGAGCTGCCAGAAGGAATGGTCCACCACCCAGTCAAGATGATAAGCAAAGCAACGGTGGGGCCCAGAAGATGAGCCTCATCGAGAAATTTCTGCAGGCACCATTCATTCCGGGGCGCGCGACGCTGTTTGACACCCACAGTCAATTCAGCGAAACCATGCAGCGCGCCATGTATGTATGCGGCTTCCGCGAATTACGCCCCATGGCACTAGTCGAATGTTGTGGAATTGTCTCCTTGAACTGGCGGTACGGACCCACCTTTCAACAGTTCTTTCAGTGCTGTCTTTTGCTATTTCGGTCCTTCCAGTTTCCGCCGAGCGACTTTGTGCGCTACCGCAAGAAGTGGTGCAACAAGTTCAATGCCGAAGGGCATTTGGATGCACAGGAGGGACAGAATAGAGCCACGGGTGTGAGTTCCAAGAACGAGAAGGATGCGCAGTCCTCTTCTGTTCCAGGCATGGTTACTACGAAATTCGCGCTGTCTGAGGCAGCAACGTCGACCGTTTGTGGAACGGACAGCAATGCGGGTGACCAAGATGGAGGCGAGAACAAGGAGAAAGCGAACAAGAAAGAAGAGAAGTTTTTGTCGGACCTGCAGCAACGGCACAGTGGCATCCTGTCAAAAGCGCTTTCTTTTGCTGGTGCTGTACGACTTTCGGATTCGAAGATCCAGTTGCCAGGTGTCTTCGAGTCAAACTCTGTCTTGAAGATAGTGGGTACTGTAACGATCGACGAGGTAACGCAAAACCCAGTCAATGGCTGCTTTGGGAACCCTGCGGTGGTGCGCGATCTGCTCCTAGAAGAGGCAACGTTACCGGAAACAAAATCCGCAATGCTCACTGAGTTCGAGGCTGTGATCGGAGACGAAATGATTGAGCAAGCGCGCACGATGGGTTATCGCATCGGCGATGAGCAGTGGCGCTTTACAAAGGATGCTGAGAATTTGGCGTTAGAAAATGACACGCGCGCGGACGCAGAGGCCAGTCAAGTTGAGGCCGCCGCAGCGGCTGATGGACCGCAACCCAGCCCGAGGGGAGGACAGCAAGGCCAAGCGGGCACAACTAGCACCCCAAAACCAAAAGCGCGCGCTAAACCCGGGTCTAGTCCTCGAAGTCCGGACGGCGACAAATACACCGCCGCGGACCAAGACGGAGAAACTTCGCGTCGTGCAGGTGACATTTCCACGCAGAAACCGAGCTGCTATCGTGACTTCCGTGACACTGCACTGGCACTGTCCGCGACCTCGCAGGATCTCCAAAAGAGAGAGGCAGCGCGATTACCGCGCGGCGCAAAGCAGCGCGACCAAATGGAAGCCATCCCGCCAGAAGCTCCAATCGCCTTTGATTTCCTCGACTACATGCGAGCGATGCGGGTAGCCCGCAACATCGAGACCAGGTTGTCCATGGAACTCTTTCTGCACTATGATACCGATGGTTCTCTGCGTCTTAGCGCAAAAGAGATGCCATTCCTTCTCATCGCTCTGGAGCTGGCTGTCGACGTGGACTGCCTGGTAGAGGCATTTGACCTCTATGCCACGTGGACTGCACGGACGTCGCTAGAAGAGTCTGAGACTGATATAATTGCAAAATCTCTGAGGGTCGACGAGGATAACGGGTCAGACACGGACTCGTCATCATCGTCGGATGATTCAAGCGACGGAGACGAAAACGATTCTTCTGGCGGGTCTGGTTCGGGTTCTCAAAATTCGTCGTCGCAGCAGAGCGATGAAGATGATCTGCAAGGCAGCAACGAAGGCGAGAGTGCGTCGCCAAATGACGGGGCCAGTGCATCATCCGCCGCAAAGAGCGGAAGACCTCAGCAGGATGAGAAAGCTGCAGATTCTTCCGCTACGATGAATGACATAGAGACTTCGAAACCAGCGTCGGCGAATGCTGCCGAGCCTGCGCCTGTAAAGTCTAAACTTGGTGGTCTCTTTGGTTTTGGGAATAAGAGTCCGCCTTTTGGGAAGGACCAAACCGTGAGTCCTGCGTCCCCCGTTTCCCCTGCCTCGCCATTTGCAGGACGTGCTATGCCGCTGGTGCCACTTGGGGGCGCTGGCGGAGGTGGCCTTGGAGCTCGCTTAGGTGGTCTCAAAGGTTTTGGAGCGGGACCAACACGCAGCGACCAGTCTCCCTTCTCTAACGTTGTAGCGGGCACCGAGTCGCTCTCTCCCATCGCATCACCCGCAAAAGATTTGAGCAAGCTCTCAGGACTCTTTGGTCGCGGCGTCGAGAAAAAACCCGTCGGCGGCATATTTGGGTTAGTGAAGGCGCAAAAGAAATCAGATCATGTGCTTGGGTTTCTGAGAAAGTCTAAAAGTAAAGTAAAAGAAAAACCACCGAAGCCGCCGAAATTAGACTCTTTTGGCCGCATTCAGCGGCCGAAGCAACGTCGTGCACGCTCTGAAGAACCCATTTACTCTCGACGAAATTTTCCTCGATGGACAACTCTTCTTTTGGAGCCACATACGACGCCATTCACGCATCCAAGCGCAAATGGATCCATCCCCGGGTGCAAAAGCGAAAAAGGAAAATCAGACGGTAGCACAGCTGCGGCTAAAGCTGCTGGAACCACTGCTGCCGGGAATGCATCCGCGACAACTAGCACCTCCGGAAATGCTAACGTAACGGGGACTGCAGCTGGAGCTTCTGCTAACGCTTCTGCTTCTTCTGGCACTGCTGCAGCGAGCGGCAAGCCCAGTGCCAAAAAAGGAAGCACCTTTGTTAAGACGCTTCCTCGTTCTTTCTCTGAAGACGGTTTTCGCTCAGCAACGCGGCGCTCGGACTACACGCTTCACGCGCGTGTGTTCGGGCCGCTCTCTAAGCAACAGCATCAGAACCGCAAGGAGCAGCATGCAACGCGTGTGAATGAAGGCGCGCAAATTCCAGCAGTGATGCGACACTGTCTCGATGATGAAGCGCCTCTCAGTGAGACGGGAGCACGACAGGAGTTAGACCTCTATTACGCGGTTGTGGAGAACCGAGTGCTGCCGTTAGGCACGAACCGCAAAAAATTGGCACGAGCACCCATGATATCGCAGGTAGGGCACTTGATTGATACCATGCTGAAGCTGCCGCGCAATTCCCGCGCAAGTTACACGACGGTGCGACCCAAAGTTGAGACGCGAATCGAGAAAATGCTTGCAAAAACCGACAAGCGCGAGGCTTCGCGGGAAATTCGAGCGCAAGCCAAACTGATGAAGAGAATGTTTTTCAAGGCATCCGGCGGCAAGGCTGGCGGTGGTGGCTTGGCAAGTATCTTTGGAGCAGCTATGAAGAAGCAGACGCCGGGCGAGGCTGGTGATGGCGGGACAGCAAAGCACGCGGCTACAGGAGTTGCTGCTCTACTTGGCGGAGCTTTGGCGGGAGGGACCTCGACTGGGGGATCTTCATCGCCAGCTGGTACCAGTCGACTGGGTGGTGGTATCACGAGTGGTATGACTACACCAGCAGGAATGCTCTCATCATCCTGCACAGCCACCGACGCAGATATGTCGATGTCTTTTGCCGGATCAAAAAGCTTGCCGATACTAGGTGGAGGATCACTAGGTGGCATGAAACGTCGTGGCTTCGCAAGTATGATGAAGTCCGGCGCCGCGGAAGTTGTCGGTCTTAGCCCAACTCCAGAAGTGGCTTCTTCACCTCCTGGCGACGAACAGGGCGATAAACCAGCTACAGGGACCAAGGCGGGTGGTTTGTTGGGTCGCTTGGGAGAAGCCGGCACTCCATCTTCATCCGCCAAAGGTAAGAAGAAAAACCCTTTGGCCGCGTTGATGGCCTCAGCTGCGGGAATCAGCGAAGAGACACTGAACGCATCAGTAGACAGTAGCACGGTGGAAGGTTTGTCACCGAAGAGCGGAGCAGCAGCCGCCTTGTCGAAGTTCGCATCGCTGGGCAAGATGGGCAGTAAACGGCAGAACAAGACGATGCGTGGCGTCGCTGCCCTGACAAAGTTGCATGAGCAGGCCGCCGCCTTGGGCGTGGAGGCATCCGATGTGCTCGTTAAGGCGGCAGAAGAGCGCGACGCGAAAAAGGAAGCGACCAAACCAGAGGATGCCGCAGACCCGCGCAAGCGCTACGAATCCGAGGCGCCGCAGGTGGAGTACAGCGACGACGAGGAAGAGCAACTGCCGGATGAGCTAGAAGTGCCCTTTGAAAATCTCTTGCGTTTTCTAGGGCATGTCCAGACCAGTAGCGGTTTCGGTCCTCGTTTGCGCAGCTTGTACGAGAAGATCTTTGCGCAGAACGCCGTGATGAATCGAGACACGGGCGTGTCCGAGCTGCCGAACCGCAAGGTCGTTGAGTTCGTCATCGCGTGGTGCTTTGCGCCGTACGAGCACGGCCGCGTTCACCGCGCCCTCATGCGGGAGACCTTCGAGAACCTGAGTCTAGGAGAGCTGTTGCAGCTGATCCGGCGACTCGAGAACCGATTGCTGAAGGATTGGCACAAGGCTTTTTTCAAAGCGTACGTCGCAGACCTGGCCGAAGACATTCCTGGGCCTTGTGGCTCAAGCACTCGAAGTTTCTCGACAAATGCCAGCGCCTTTCAGCGAAAGCGGCACCTGTATCACATGTTGACACGGACGCTGTTTATGCCGCATCCGCGGCACAGCATCAGCAACGCCGCGTTCTTCAAGCTGCTCTCGACCACGATGAACGAAGAAGAAACGACCAAGCCGTTCCGCACCAAAGCGTACTTGGCCGCAATAGCGACCGGGACCATATCGCTACCGCCCGCACCGGGCGGCGCCGCGGCAGCCGCGCACGAGGAAGGCCACCATCCGCCGGGTGACCTCGGCACCTCTGCGGAGCAGCATCCACACTTTGGCGGAGGCGGCAATTCGGGTCGGGGTCATGCGTTCCCCGAGCCGGAACTAGCACGACAGCTTCGCGTGCTCATGAAGGAGTGTGGCATCTTCCAAGAAGTGCTCCTCAAAAAGGTGGAGATCCGATGGCACGACTTGGTCGGCTACCTGCGTATTTGCCGAGAGCGGGCCATTCTAAAATACGAAGGCGACGCAGGCTTTTCGATGGCTGAGCAAAGGGCAGTAAAGATTAAGGCTTCAGGGAATCCATCTTCAGAAGCATCTTGAGACCTTCCTCTATAAGGGAAAAGCAAGCCCAGGATGACACTCAAGATGGATTCCAGGAAGCTCTAAAAAGAAGTACTTCTGCGCATTCTTTGGTCTAGATCCGAAGTTTACACCTCTCACGATGATGGACATGTCGCAGCTTGCCTGCGGGACCACCAGCTTTGGCATTCAGCCGTACTCGCAGATCCGCGAGAACATGCTGCTGGCAGAAATGAAGGAACAATATACGCGGGAGACCGAGGAAGCGGCAAAGAAGATGAAAATCGTAAAGAAGGCGCAAACGTTAGGACTCCTCGACGATGTCATCGAGGGGCGGGGAGCAGACGAACAAACTGTGTCCCCACAAAACGAACAAGACCAAAGTAAAGGCCCGTCAATACCACCGATCATTGCTCTGCCAAGCAGAGGTCGTCACCTTGCATGTGGAGATGAAGGTGCTGGAAGACGTGACCTGTCAGATATTCGCAGCGAGCCGTCCTCGGTTCCTTCAGATCGACAGGCGGAACGCTGGCTGGAGCATGAGATTCTAACCTTCAAATTTTTCGGTTCCCCTGATGATCACCCCGGAGGCGAACGAGGGAGACGCAACAGAATCAGCGGTTGTGAAGGTGGTAGTAGATCTGGCAATAGCTCGGCTTCGGACCGTTCGGACGACATTGATCGCGAACACTACATACTCGCATCGAGCGGAGTTTTGATGCCTAAATCACGGCTAACTGTGCTTGGCCTCATCGATAAGGGCCATGAGACGTTACCAGTAGCTGGTCGCCGTCATCGACGTTTAAAACAGAGGCGGTTGAAGGAAGCCCGTGTTGCTCTTGAAACACCGACCGGTGGCGATGGTGGTGGTGGGCTTCTGGCGCTAACCAAATCTCCCGCGAGCAAATCCTCTGGAGGCGGCGGGCTCCTTGCATTGCTTGAGGGAGCCTCACCAAAAGCGGGAAGCCCTACCAGCGCTGAACTGGCGGAAGCAGCTGCGCCAGGAACACCTCCAGCGAAAGTCTCACCTTTCTTTCGTCGTTCAGGAACGATCGCAGCTGCATGCCCTTCTTCTTTGGCTATTTCCGCGTCTGCTACTCCAGGTGCTTCCCCAACGGCGTCTCCGCAGCCCTCTGCTGTACGTTCCCCAACCTCTGCCCGCAGTCTCGCACTTGTCGCACAAGGTCCAGCCGCTGGCTTCAAAGGTCCTCCCGTCGTGCCTCGTACTCCCGGAGGTGCATCGTCCTTTTCTGGTGCGTCATCCTCGGAAGCAGGAGCTGCAAAAAAGATGGAGTCCTTGACAAAAGTGTCGTTAAACTTTAGCCCCTACGACCCGTATAAGACGATCGATTCAACAAAAGAACTGGATCAAGGACTTTACAACGGCACAAAGCCAATGACCCAGGAAAAACCAAGATACCCGGAACCGATTGTACTTCAATAAGGTGATGTGATTTCATCTTCGCAACTAACCTTCATCTAGATCACTTATTGTGGTTTTTACGGGGACGCGATAAGGACGACAACTAGAGCCAGGGAGAAAAAACTAGATTTCGATTCGTCTTGAAGATAGCATAGGCAAATTGATTTTGATCGGAAATAGGATTCTGGTGATTGTGATCGTGATGAGGATGAATACTTCGTCGACTTCTTATCCTATTTTCAGATTTTCTACTTGTCAATGTCTCTGATTCCTTGTCTAGTTATCTGAGCAAATACTTCCAGGTAAAGTTGGATATTTCAGCGCATCGAGTAAAGAAATTTGTATCCGCCGTCTGGCCCGCCTGCAAGGATTCCACGGATAATCGAAACTGGCTCGAGGTTCAGATGGCGTACTTGAAGTCCTCATTTGGTCCGGATTTTGGATTCCCGCATGCTTTACACTTCTGTAGGGCTGTGCAAGCGAAGTGCAGAAGGGAGCAGCGCGAAGCGGCCAACATAGCTCTGATTAAACCTGTTGAATACTACCCAGGTCTTGCTACTCTCCACTCAGACGTCGGTTTGTCGGCCTACAACGTCTTTAGGAAGCTTGCGGATACGCAGAGGCAAGTCCTGGCGACATTTCTTGAGGTACGATTATGCATCACATTTTTACTCTTGGATTTCCCGTTGCACTTTATCGCATTGAGCTTTTTCGTGGTCTCAGTCTCTTTGTACTTTATTCAATTTTTTTGACAATCCCGATGATGCACAACCACAACAAGAAGTCACAATCTATCCTCGTTGAAAGTAGGAGATCTAGATTGATGATGGTGCGATGCCCCGAATGAAAAGAAAATCCAACTACTTACACAACGCAGGTCCAGGACTTCTACATTAGTCGCATTCCAAGAAGCGATGTCCTGGAAGAGCTCATCAATGGCGACGCATTTTTGCGTGCCCGTGAATTTCAAGGTGGCAAAGTGTTGCGTCTTCCTCCAAGGCAGGAGTTGATTGATGTCTGGAACATGCTCGCATCCTTGGCTAATGGTGATGGGAAGAATACCCGTAATCGGGGGCGCAATAGTCGGCCTGAGTCATCCGGAAATGGAGGCACAACAAATAGGAGCCGGACTTCAGCCATGAGCGGAGGTAATAAAATGCCTGGCAGTCCATCACGGAAAAAATCCATGAAGCCGGTCGCTTCACCGTTACTGCGACTGTTGGAACTCGACCGCCGCCGTAAGGGCCGAGGCCGTGAAGATGACGACGAAGACGAAGGCCGAGATCGTAACGGAAGTGGCGGAGGCCTTCCGTACGAAGCCTTTGTGCTTTTGCTGAGATTCATAAAGCACTACTACCTCCATGGAATGCTACCACGTCGGCGAAAGAAGGCTGATGTGGCATCTTTTGTTCCATCGAAAGCGACGCAACTGTCAGTATTGCTGCACTAAATGTCGCTGTCGCGGCAACACAGGAAAAATAGAAGTAAATTCCTCCATGTCCATGGTATTGTCACTTCAAATGTCTATCCTCTAGCTCTATGAAGTCAATGAATGTAGCTGCCCTAAGCATAAACCGCATCACCCCGAACTCGTAAATCTTAACGACGCTAATTATACAAAAGAACATGAGCTATCAGCACTAGCAACATACTCTTACACATTTCAAACTGTAACCACATTGTTGATCTTCTCGATTTATCCATAGTTTCCAAGGAATCGAATGTCAGAAGTCAGTCTACGTTTAGGTTTACGTCCATTTCGCTTGGCTAGCAAGCTACTACTTGCTAGAAATATCCAGATTTCCATTATTAACATCCACATGAGCATGCAAGAATCAGTACGAACACAGGATTTGATTTGAGCGAAACGACAGCACACAAAGACTTGCATTAATAAATAAGCGAATGAAAACCATATCCATACCCATGGCCACTAGTGGTCTTCATACATACATGGCCATGGCCGCAACTTCCCGCAACGATTACAGCAAAACACACTACCGAATCGAAGCAAACCCATGTAGAGGCTATTGCCATATTGCATAAGTATCTAATTGTACAGTCTGGCTGGGTCCTCTCTGTATAACTGGTTCAATTATCTCATACCCATGAGCCACGGTGAAGCACATTACCTAAAGACCGACAACGCCATCTAGAGATAGAGTTGGACATCAAGATGTAGATGTACATTACAGTAGCAGACAACAACATCATACTCAGAGATTCTCAAAAACACATGTTGCTCAGTGCGGCTACTGTTACCTCCCATGCAATTGTTGAAGCGCCTTTGATAAATCCCTGAACACCAACTACTCCAACACGAGGACGATAAAATACAAGAACTGAGTATTGAGTAGAACAAGTAGTAGAAGGAAGACCTTCAAGAAGATTTTGCTTTCGGTGCAGAACGAGCATGCAGCGGCACTGGGATCAATTGCTGTGTACCGCTTGAAAGTCATGAGAGACGAGCGATAAAATTCCTAATCTTCCTCGTAGTCGTAGGTCTTAACCATGGAGAAATATCTTTCCACCGCTTTTGACTCGCGAGCCTGTTCTTGAGTGTAGAAGTGGCACCTTCATCTGTCATAGATACTTCTTTGGTGGTAGAAGCTCTCTCCTGTCGCATCTCTGTCATTGATGAGCGATTGAGATGGAGAGTTGTCGTCATAGTGAGAGATGAACATGATCGACACGTTGTCATGTTGTCCATGATCACGATGCGGATTGACACAAGAAACGATAACGATTGAACAGCCTCTGTCCAAACTGAGTCCTCTGGATGTCTCTCCTGTTTGACTTTGAGGGATGAGCATTCCAATTTTGTGAGTCAATGCGTCTTTCTATCTTTTCTCTGAGTGCTTTCTGGTTGTGAAGATAATACTGAATTGTTTGAGTGAGGTAAATGCAAACCGACATAAAATTGTCGGCTCATCCTGCTCCATTTTTATATCTTCTAGGCCTGCAGAACTCTAATTCTGAAGATCTTTGATAGATCTTTCATGTCCCTCTCCAATATTGTGTTTTCGTCGATTTTCGAAGACATTATCGTTACTGGTTTAGTTTTTATCAAGATTAGCTTGTTATTCATACAACATCACAATTCGACCTTCCTCGACAACGTGTTGGGGTATTTTCATTCTATGCCTTACCTGTGTTTGTTGAGGTTCCTTCCTGTGAAGCTTCTCGAGCTTGATATTCGCTCATTTCGATTTCATACATTCCAAAATCTTGAATGGTAGACACCATTCCTCTTATCTGGAGATAAACATAAAGATCGGCTTATTTTTTCGATTCTTTACATCTCATCATTCAACGGAATAGATTTGTTGTTGTTAGCATTAGCATCAGCCACAAAATCATAAATTATTATTTACTGTCGCTCTCGTCCCTGTCCCGAGCTGCAAGATCAAGATGTCGTTGATGTCGAATGCTACAGTTGCGCTGAGCGCCCTCCAGTGCTCGTTGGACGAAGAATGTTTGTGCGGGGCGACAACCGCAGGCTACTGCGGCTTCAAAAAGCCCGCCGATCCTACTATTACCGACTTCTTAATGGTCGTTGTGCTAGTTATGCTCAGTGGTTTGTTTTCGGGATTGACGCTGGGTTTGTTGGGTCTGGATCTCTCCGGCTTAGAGGTTGTGATCAACGGAGACGATCCGCAACAAGCTGAATATGCGAAGAAGATCTATCCGGTACGGAAGCAAGGCAACCTGCTGCTGTGTACTCTGCTTCTGGGAAACGTCATGGTGAATGCGGCCTTGGCGATATTCATGGGAAACATGGCTGGTGGATTCGTCGGCTTCCTTGTATCCACGGCAGTAATTGTCATCTTCGGCGAGATTGTTCCACAATCAGCTTGTTCCCGCTACGCTCTGGTTGTAGGCGCGTATACGATTCCGATAGTCTACGTGATTGGCCTAATACTCTTCCCGGTTTCCTTTCCGATTGCGAAATTGCTCGATATACTCCTGGGGGAAGAGATCGCGACAACCTACTCCCGAGCAGAGCTGATGTACATGCTGAAGCTGCAGGTACAGAGCGCGCAACTGACCGGGCTTGAGGAGGACTTGCTGCAGGGTGCTTTGTCTTTCCGAACGAAGAAGGTGACCGAGATCATGACGCCACTGGATGACGTCTTCATGCTGCCTTTCACCGCGGTTCTAGACTACGACACAGTAGCGCTGGTTTGGAAAGCCGGCCACTCCAGAGTCCCAGTATACAAGAAGAATCGCAGCGACGTCGTCGCAATTCTCCTCGTGAAGGATTTGATTTTGGTCGATCCTGCGGATAAAGTGCCGTTGGCAGAATTTCTCATGCTATTCGCTCGGAGCTACTTACGCTTTTCCGAAGAGCACACGTGCGGCTTCGCGCTCGGACTCTTTTCGGGAGGAGTGGGACACTTGGGCTTCGTTTTTGCGGAACAACCAGAACAAGCGCAAGGGACGGAGCGAAAGATTCTCGGTGTCTTCTCGCTCGAAGATGTACTAGAAGAAATTTTGGGCTACGAAATACGTGACGAAAAAGATAGAGAGATAGAAAAAGTAACGGCAGATACTCTACCCGGTCTCCTTAAGGCAAGACTTGGGGGCGCCGCTGTGCTGGGTCTTGAAGACACGAGGCTAATTGGGGATAAAGTTGCAGATTTTAGTCAGCTCGATGTTGAAAACGACAAGCCGAATGATGCCAACAGACAACATACCACGACCAGACCAAAACTACACCAGATGTTTACCAAAGAATTTTTGCAGGTTGCGCTAGACGAGCTGCAAGAAGGTGACGATCAGCCGAAGAGAAAACAGGTTTCTACCGCTGCTTTAACATCCGTCGAACCGAATCCACCACGTGGTACCAGTGCAACATCTGCCTTGGGGAGTCTCGTCGTGTCGAAAACACCTGGATGGGTCGAGCAAGGCGGGCTTTTGGATCCGATGGCTCTACGAATGCTGAACAAAGGCTTGGGAACCTCGCCACTCACTGCGCCCGAGATCTCCTTCCTTACTGCGCACCTTCGAGAGAACTACCCAGGGCCGGAGTTGATGTTTTCAAACAAACTACCCCGAGGAGGTTCTGCTCTCAACACCAACACTAACATGACGAGTTCGAGGATGTCAAACCATGATGTGACAGGAAGTCCAAATACGCCGTGGCGGTTCCAGAATCGTCCCACAGGAGAGGGATGGATCTCCCAGAAGGCGTTACACTGGCTTCTGGCAACTGCCGCTACGGTGGAAGTCAGAAAGCGGTCGGTCAGCACCGCGGCAGTTCCGCAAGACCAGAATGACTGGCTCTTGCAGGCGGGACAGGAATCAAAAGCAGAAGTCATTGTCGTCCTTTCAGGCGTGATTCGAATGATGTACTGCAGCATGATGGTGCCCGAGGGAGTCGACGGCGCGTTTGGAAATGGAGGAAATTTCGCCGCACAATACAACGTATTTCCCTCGCTAGAACAAGAGTGTGGACCTTACACCGTGTTGGGGATAGAGTCCGTGTCGGTGACCATTGAACGACATCGCGCGCCACCATCAGCAGCCACAAAGCTGAACGAGTTACGCCAGTTCTCACCAAGCAAGAAGATCAGTACTCAATCGAAGACCCTGCTTGTTGCGGCACCGACAAGAATATCAAAAAATCAAGAGCAGGAGGCTCTCCTGTTTCTACCTGATAACGAGGATGGCGAGATCGCTCCTACAGAGAACGAAGATAGGGGCCGAACTACAGCAGCTGCCTCCCCATCCCGTTTACCTTGTAGTAAGAGAAAAGATTTCACATATGAATATGATCAAAACGAGGCTACTACTCGTGGAGGTCGTGGTCGATCATATGACCAGGGGATGCGTACTAATAGAGGTAGAAGTCTAAGCAACAGCAAGGTCAGAGACGCCGCAAAGAAGAGCAGGGTCGCGTTCAATTTTAGTGCTATCTCTGACGAGGCGCGTCGGTCTGGTAGTATAGCCCAGCGTCCCGGAGACAGCGTTCCTGTCGCGGTAAACGCCGCCGGCGCTGTACTGGATGAAGATTTTCCCGAACGTGCATCTACGTCGCCGCAACCTTCATCTGCCCAGTTGAACAAAATGACGACCGCTGCAGCAACGCTCTCCGTTGATGAGGGTCTTTTGAATGTATATCAGAGCACTAACGTATGGCGACCGCACATTTCTGCCTGGTTGGCGTCGGACGAAGTCTGCTTTGTTCGGATTCCGGCAGCTGCGTACGCTCGAGCTATCGCCCTGGACGCGGCGGATGCTGTTCCGCTTTTGGATGCCGAGTTCGCACATAGTCTAGACGTTCTTCATCGTGCGCGCCGTCTTCGCTCCCGCCTGCTCACGAAGATGAGTGCAGCCTCCACCTCGGCCGGCCAGCAACACACGAGTGGTTCTATTGGTATAGGTCCAAGAGGTGCAGCATCTTCGCAAGGATCATCACAGCAATTACCGCACGGCCTTGCTGTTGACAACTTCCGACCTGCCATCAAGAGACCAGGAAATCCGGTCAACAGAGCAGCAAGTCCGGTCAACAGTAAGGAAAACATTCCACGAATTGGAGCGGGCTTGATGTCAGGGGAACCAGACACCAGCACAACCTTTGTTTCGGGGCTTACAGCCCCCTCTCATGCCCGTCATCGTCCTCGAGCAGCGGCAGGGGAAGGAGAGGCTTCTTCTATGGATATTGAAACTGGAACAACAAGTAACGAGGCTCCTCTTCGTGAAGAAGACGTTCGCGTGGATATGAAAGAAGCCAAATCTCAGTCTCCTCCAATTGATAGCGGCAGAGGAACAGCAAGGGCAAGTTTGTATGCGAAGCTGATGAAGCCACCTGGAAAAACCATGCACACTAGCTTGGACGGAACGTGGACGGTTGTAAATGAGCAAAATAAGAAATAATACCGTCTACTACTTTCGCGAGGAAGATGAGCAGGATGTGTTCGTGTTGATCCTGCGACTGCGATTATTATATGATTTGTAAATACCAGCATGCACCATCAAGTGGATGAAATATAATAGTTAGAACTAGTTCTTGTCAACTTCATACCTTTTAACCTGAATTACGGCAATTCCAATTCAATTACCATTTCTTTGCACTATGTATGATTATCATGATTATCATGCTGCTAATAAAATAAAGGTGACAACTACTATACCTATTGTGATGGCCAAAAATTGTCTTCCGAAGTAGAAGCCTATGCATCTCTTGTACTTCAAAATGAATAATAGTATCGAATGAAAAATGAAATAATGGAAATCCAAGAAGTAGACTTTGGCTGCCATTCGGTCCCTACGTAGATCACGAATGATCATAACAGAGGCACACAGACTTTGGTTATGACGAGGATTTTTAATGGTATGATGGATTCTCGAAAAATACCTGTGAGTCGGTTTGCAGTTGAATCTTGAACAGTACTCTTGATTTGAGTGCGTAGGCATATAAAACCACTTTGGCAAATGATAGAGGAAGATCCAATTTGGAAAATGTGAATACTATTTGTTTTTAGTAATATTCGCAATGATTAATGATAACCGACTCGAACGACATGGACCACTCTGGAGACGAGAATGTTACTTAGATAGGCATGGTAAGATGAACAGATTTTATTGGAGATGTACATTAACATTATGGCATTGGGATTTTGTTGCTTGAGCATGGTGGAAGGCCGATACAGCCACAATGAGCGTCGTGTCTTTGGTCTACGATACTCATGTAAAAGTGAAAATCGTGGTTTCAGCAGCTCCAGGTGTCGGTGGTGGACCTGCTTCAGCATCAAGCTTCTTGTTCAGGTTTTTTTTTGCGCGTCGTAACGTTTAGACACTAGATGAAGCGCATTTCTGCGAAGTTCGGCTTCGGTTTCCCAGCATACGTCGCGGTCCAGAAAGTAATCGTGTACTTTTGTTTCTACGAGTGTTTCCTGTCGCGTTGGCAATATGCGTTGTGCGAGCACAACCGAGGGAGAAAAGCAAAAGTACCCCACCAGACGCTGGTTGTTGAATTTGTCACGGAATGAAGTTTAGAGAAATCTGTGATTTTTGTCTTCACGAAACAGGTACGTAATACTACTAGTAGTTGTTAAGGACGACGATCATGGAACACTCAACGTACCCGAACAAGCTTGCCCTTAAGAAAGGACGCAGGTGCAGGCAAGCACCTTATTAACTTACGTTATGGTGCATCCACAACGTAGAGGAAATGAAATCCGCAGAGGGTGTTGAGACATTCAAGCTACTTATTTGCCTCAACTGATACATAACGAGTACGAGGCACAGCGACTGTGATTGATGATTTCGTTTGGAGGCGTTGCACAGGGCTCCGGCCTGCCTTCGAAGGTGAGACCTCTGGGGCTGACAGGACCACGACAGCGCCGGCACTTAGTTAATAGCTGTAGATAAGTATTTGCCTGCTGGCCTTCCTTTTTTATTCGGTTTTTGTTTCTTCTAGTTAGGCCTGCTTCACGTCCACCAACATTGTACTCACGTAGCTGAGGTTGACTTACATCTTTGGACATGCTAGACTTTCTCCCCGTGCTGGTACTTCTGTTTGCATCGTTTATGCGATCGTGTTGGTCTGGGGATCAGAAGATGAGCATGAGGATGAAAAAATAATAAGAGTATGCAGCCCACTGCCACTCGATCAGAAACCTGTAAAGCTAATTGAGTTTATTTGCGAGGCGAAAAGATGACATTTTCTCCGTCGCCAGACGCGGCGACAGCGAATGAGCAATCACCACCTCGTAAAGGTGCGCTTAAAGCCGCAGGGCCTTTTAGCTCCACAACGAACGCAATAACTGCTTTTACTACCTCGAAAGCAACGGCGGAAAATGGCGCCATTCCGTCACCGCTTGCCGACAAGCAGAGACCGCTGCTAAGTGATCAGTGCTGCGCGGTTGGCGACGACGGCGATCAGGCAGCCTTAGCAGCTGGGGGACCTGGTGGACGAGATGAGTCAGGTCCTCCTGGTGAAATGTCTCTGGCGAACGGACTGAGCCAGCTGAACCTGAACAAGACAGTAGCGTTTGCGTCGTCCGCCGAGTTTGACAGGCAGACCGATTCTAGACGGACAAGTAGCGCGAGCAGCGAGGGTCTCGACCTCGAGCCCATGGCGTTTGGTCCGGACGGGCCGGTCGACGTGACTAGTGTTGTCGGACTCGGCTTCAGCAACATGGTGATGCCGCGAAGCAGTTTTGCCAGTGGCGGGGGCAGTCGAACCTCAATCTTCGGCGCCGCTGGCGGCAGTTGTCCGTCTTCGCGGGCGTCTATTCTAGGTGTTGGCGTTGGGCGACAGAGGTCAGTGAGCCGAAGGTCACTCGCAAACGGTTCCAGCGAAGAAGAAAACATGCCCATGCGTCGCATGATGTCCTCTTGGTCAGCAGCCTCCTTCAAGGCCGAACAAGAGGGTGGGGGAGAGGCGTCTCCCATAGATTTGCAACCAGCAAGTTTGCGTCTCGTAGTTTGCGGTACGCTATGCGGAACACTGAATAACGCGAGCTTTTGCGTTCTGCTAGGGGCGGCGCAAAAAGTGGCGGCTGACTTTGATCGAGTACTATTAGGAACGTCCGTACAGGAACTAATCGCGATTTCGTTCATGTGTAGTTCGCCAACATGTACGTACTTAAGTACATATACATCGTCATTTCTCACCACGACCCTCATGATGTTCTTGTTGTGTTTCTTGTTGTACGTCTGTATAGTCGCCTGCTTATCGTCTTGTTTCTTATGAATGTATCTTCCAGGTAAACGATGTGTCATTGATGACGATGATGGGCACGGTTGGTTGCCTTGCGGGCATTGTCTTGAATGCGAAGCTTTGCGTCGGCTTCTCCACAGAGACGAGGCGACTTTCCATGCTTTTGACGCTGATCACATTCGGTTACTTGGTGATCATTTTCGCTTACCACTTCCTGGAGGGAACGGCAGCTGGCTTTTTTCTCTGTGTGAGCGCGTCCATGCTCTTAGGTGGTGCGAGTGCTGCTGGTGAAGTCCTCAATCTGGGGCTCTTCCGCGCGTTTGCTCCGACGATGCTTAGCAGCTGGGGCGCGGGGACAGGTTATTTTTGATGAAAAGGCTACGTGTAGTTGATGCGATGTAGATGTACTACTTGAACAAGTTATTGCCCAAGAAGCTGGCAAAAATATTGAGTTCCGCCTCAAAATGGAACTTCATCCTTGTCAGATACAGATATCTGGTGTCACTTTCACATTTGCGCCCACGATCTTCAGGCATGTCCGGCATATTCGGACCCTCAATCTACCTTGCACTAACCACCGGGCTTGGCCTGAATTCCGGTCAGGTGTGTTGGTTTTTGATTGCGACCCTACCACTCTACTTCTTCTTTTTCTGGACTATCGTTCGAGCTCGTGATGAGTACGACGCCGCCTATTTCGAGGAGGAGGAGGAAGGTTTCGCTTCTGACAATGAGGTAGTAGAAAGACCACATGTTCCGATCGAAAACCAGGCTGCGCCATCAGGCAGTACAACCGTCGTTACTCATACGGAGCAAGCAAGCACCACCAGCGGTGATACTAGCACGACAAGGGATGCAGTGTCATCTTCTGGCAATAGTTCTTCCTCATCAAGAAGTGGGAGTGCTACAACGACAGGAGACCAGGGCTCCTCTGGAGTAGCTTCTTCAAATTCCTTAGCAAGTACGGCATCAACATCTGCGGGTTCGGGATCCGACGTTCCTCCGAATCAAGACGAGCCAGCGCCAGACGTGGTTCCACCTAAGCGCCGGTCTCCCAGTAGGCGGAGCGTGGCGGGTAGGACGAGTATTCTCGAGCAAGGTGGAGATCTCATGTACCCAGAAGCTGCTGTGCCTGTCTTTCGGACGTCCTCGATTCCACAAATCGACAACTTGTTGCGGAGCCCCGTCTCCGTGCCCGTTTCGCGACGGTCAAGGAGTAGAGAGTCGATTTTAGGTGGAATCGATGAAAACGGCGGAATGAACGCTGTCAGCACATGCTCCTTAACGGCTGCGAATACCAACGTGAATGCGCAGAAGCATGGAGATGTAGGTGAGCAAGAGCAACATGACGAAAGTGTTGCGGCCGTGAGTAGAGAGCCCAATGATGGGGCTGACGCTGATGTAAATAGCAGCAGGATGAAAATGTCGGGTGCGCAATCCCCATCGGAGCAACCACAGAGCATCGCCCTTACGTGGCGCAATTTCAGGAAGGTGGTCACCAAGTGCCGTTTTATCATGATGAATATGGTTGCGGTGTACTCTCTGGAGTATCTAATCATGTCGGGAGCGCTCGACCGCGTGACACTTTGCCCAACGAGTCAATCGTTCATCGCGACAGACGCGTACACCGTCTACTGGTGCCTGTACAACGTAGGCGTGACGCTTTCGCGCGCGTCCGTCGCGCTGTTTCGCATCCAGCGGGTCTGGATTCTCACGGTCATCCAACTGATCAACACGATGTTGTGGTACACGGAGGCGTTTGTCCAGCTGCACCGACACTTGTTCCCTGCGGGCGACGATGCCGGCTACTACATCATGGCCGTGCACATGATCTGGGTCGGTTTCATGGGCGGCGCCTGCTATTCCAACTGTATGTTTCTCTTCAACACGAGCAAGAGCATTCCAGCGGCGTACCGTGAGCTCGGCCTCAACGTCGGCTTTCTATTCAGCAATCTTGGCATCATTTCCGCCACTTTCCTTGCTTTTCTTCTAGATGCCACGGTGATGTCCAACAAGAAACTCTTTCCTCCAGACGGAAGCTGCCCAGCGGCTGGCATGGAAGAAGCAGGAATAGCAGCTTCTGGAACGTCGACCGTTGACTCGTCCAGCCACAACGCAGCAACACTACCTCCCTCTTCATCTTTCGGAGGCGACAACTACGTGCCGCTCGACATCAATGGAAACATGGTCTTCACCAACGGAAATGTCTTTCCAGGTACGGCTGCAGCCGTGATTTCGCTCGTTTCGAAAAGGTTTCTTGGCGCTGCAGCTCCTTAGAAATCTTGGTGTAATCAGTTACGACGAGTCCGAGTAGAAGTGGTAAGTGCTGAGTAAATAGATGAAATTGTAAGAAATTACTAGGTAGTTGTTTCGGATATGCAGCTTAGGTTAGTAATTTCCTATGATCCACGAAATCAAAGTCGGTAGTATCTATTCGAATTCCTTTGATACAGATTCGTTGGACACGCAAGAAGATTTGCCTCAATATTATCACGCCGATTACGATCTCGATTTCGACGAATATCGCTCTGACAACGTTTCGTGGCTTGTATCTATAGATTGTTTGATAAATTTTTCGGCTCTCCGCATGAAGTAGAAGTAGAGTATATACAGGTGCAGGAGTGCGAGTGTAAATTAGAATTAGTATTAGGCTTATGGTTTTGGTTTACTTTGACTCGGCAAATGAAACTGTCTTCAACATTACTAAATCACTGAGCGCCACTGATACTGAAGCAAATATCGTCTACGGTAAACATGTTTAGGTCATTGCTTTCTACATTTTTTGTGACAAGAAGAACGAACGCTGAGCACTCAGTAACCTTTTATCTCTTTTTAGACTAGCCTCCACAAGTTTCGCCCGGCTTCATTCTTGTTGCTTTTGCGGCTACAGCTAGAGACAGCCTGCGGGTTAGCTAGTTCACTTTGATAAATAGGCTACGACGAGAGTGCCGGAGCTAACCGACTTAGATCCGTCAACTCATGGGCAGAGGCCTGCATTCGGTTTTTCATTGGACTGCCGGGAGGGTCGCGCAAATTGTTGATTCTTAATAAGAATTTGCAAGACCAAGACCAAGACCCCCACGGCAGTCTGACAAAATTAGAACAATCGGGCGCCTCGTGAGGCCGACTGACTGGGTCGCTGTGCGCACAGCTGGTGGGATTTCTTCCTTCATCGAACGCCTTTCGGCAGATATATTTCGCCAGATAGGCGCAACTTGCCGGAGAGACGATCTGCGTCAGACTGACGCCTTCCGCCAGGCCGACGCTGTGCGGCAGACCGTGCTGAAGCTTTTCGGCAAGCTGACGTCTGTCGTCAGGCTGACGCACTTCGTCAGACGTTTCTCTTGCGTCAGACTGAGGCCCTTCGTCGGACTGACGTCTTTCGTGGTCGGAGTGGCGTCTCTCGTCAGATGGGTCGAAGCTTTTTGTCCAGACGGCGGCTCGTCAGACCGACGCACCTCGTCAGACTTCTTCTTTGCATCAGAGTGAGGCGTTGGTTGCGAGCGTCACACCGGCGCCTTTCATAGTCGGCCCGACGTCTTTCGTCTGACGTCTTTCGCCTGACGTCTTTCGTCTGACGTCTTTCGTCTGACGTCTTTCGTCTGACGTCTTTCGTCTGACGTCTTTCGTCTGACGTCTTTCGTCTGACGTCTTTCGTCTGACGTCTTTCGTCTGACGTCTTTCGTCTGACGTCTTTCGTCTGACGTCTTTCGTCTGACGTCTTTCGTCTGACGTCTTTCGTCTGACGTCTTTCGTCTGACGTCTTTCGTCTGACGTCTTTCGTCTGACGTCTTTCGTCTGACGTCTTTCGTCTGACGTCTTTCGTCTGACGTCTTTCGTCTGACGTCTTTCGTCTGACGTCTTTCGTCTGACGTCTTTCGTCTGACGTCTTTCGTCTGACGTCTTTCGTCTGACGTCTTTCGTCTGACGTCTTTCGTCTGACGTCTTTCGTCTGACGTCTTTCGTCTGACGTCTTTCGTCTGACGTCTTTCGTCTGACGTCTTTCGTCTGACGTCTTTCGTCTGACGTCTTTCGTCTGACGTCTTTCGTCTGACGTCTTTCGTCTGACGTCTTTCGTCTGACGTCTTTCGTCTGACGTCTTTCGTCTGACGTCTTTCGTCTGACGTCTTTCGTCTGACGTCTTTCGTCTGACGTCTTTCGTCTGATGTCTTTCATGTCTTTCGTCTGACGTCTTTCGTCTGACGTCTTTCGTCAGACGTCTTTCGCCGGCCGTCTTTCGTCGGACGTCTTACGTTCGTCGAACGTCTTTCGTCAGACGACTTTCGTCAGACGTCTTTTGTCAGACGTCTTTCATCCGACGGCTTTCGTCGGACGTCTTTCGTCGGACGTCTTTCGTCGGACGTCTTTCGTCGGACGTCTTTCGTCGGACGTCTTTCGTCGGACGTCTTTCGTCGGACGTCTTTCGTCAGACGTTTCCGGCAGAGGGCTTTCGTCAGCGAAACGTCTTGCGGCAGACGTCGTTCATCGGACGCCTTTGCTTCGTCCTGCTCAGACGTCTTTCGGCAGACTTCTCTCCGCAGCTTCTACTTTCGTCCCTACCCCCGTCGGGCATTTTTCTGGCTCCTTTTCTGGGAGTCTGCTAGGGGGCGGCTTCGCCTGTCGCGCGAAGAAAACGGTCGGAGACTATCGATCGTGGCCCAGGGGAAGGAGTCGGAAAGTATGGCCAATTGCCGGAAGGTAGATGCGGGCCGAGCTCTGGTGGGCTCAGGTGGAATTTTGTGGCGGTGATTAATATAAGGAGACTACTAACATACTTTTTGGAATGTTTTCCTCGCACTATCCACTTATATATAGTAATAGTAATTGTAGAAAGATTATTTTCCTCTGATTTCGCAATCGCGGTCGTTAGCGCTCCTCTCGCAGCTACTTCCGGTTCCGGTGTAGTGTCTCGCAGCGACTGGGCGCCACCCAGCCAGGACTCTGCATCCGGGGAAGGGGCAGAGAGATATTGCGCATTGATTTTGTCTTGTCTGATGGTCGTGGTGAGCGTGAGATAGAAATTTGATTATAAATGAGACTAGGTAGCTTGTCCTTGTCAGCTAACACGCTAGATTTGAACATACGAAGTCTCCGTGTTGTATTTTAGTCGTGTGTTGTTTGTCTTCATGCGCAGGAATGAATAGCTAATTCCCATTGGTGATAGTGATTTCAGTCATTTTTCGTTCATGTGTGCCCGCTTTTGTGGTATCAGCAACAGATTCCTGATCTTTGACATAGAAATGCATATGTGATCATATGTACGTCTGACTGTAAATGTTTTGCGGAACAAATTAATCTTCGTCATATTCAGCCTATCATGTTATCGTTATATCAACACCTGTCTAATAAACTACATCAAAATAGTACCTCCCAATTAAACAAAGTACGAAATGAACAAGAACAACAACAAATACTACAACATCTTCATCTGTTTTTGTGTATCACGTTGTTCTTGCATTTTCCAAGTTCAAATTCTCGACTTGCATCATGACGTAGTGATCACTCTCTCTCTGCCAAATTAAGGACGTAGGGAGTAGCAGCTACGGATTAACCGCAAAAGCCTAAGTCATCGCAGGTACTACCACGCATTCTTTTCTTCATTACCTAGTTATTCGACTGTAACTTAGCAATCACCTTTGGAAAAACTACGTACAAGTCTGACATCAACATTAAACACAGAAAAATACATACATCGACGACTATTTTGTGGGGACCACGATATTGTTTGTCTGAACTTTGACTCAAACCCGAAAGAAAGTGAGTCTTCGAGCGCCGCAATTCGAGGGTGCGACTTCGTGTTGTTCATCTGATAGGATAAAGTAGCTGGCTCTAAGGATGTTCCTGACGAGCAGGTGCCCGAGCTCAAACTGATGATGCTGATTTACCACATGAAGATTTTTCTAGGTGGGTCATACTATGCCCATGCGCGTCACCAGGTAACTGCAGGCTCTTGTAGGATCCTAGCAGTGTAGGGTAGGCGGCCTGACGAGGTCTTTTGGATCACACTCTGTTTTTCTCGCGTTCGTGGGTATTAATGTCCTGGGTGCGCTCAGTACGAGACAAGTGGCCGATCACCATCACAGATTGGGGAAAAATGAAAGTTAGTCAAGGAGACACTGAACAACCTTAATGGGTCCGCGTCGCTGTGGCTTTGGTGTCAAGTTGTAATGAAGAAGACAAGTTAATCGCGCACTGCATTGTTTTGCACACTGCTCCTCCGGCATCTTGTATTGGTAGTTTGCTCTGGCATCGTTTTGATTTTTTGGCTTACGTAGTTTCTATTTCTGCTGGTGAAGCAATTTTTTTCGACCACTCTCTCATAAAGTGCTTTTGAAGGTTATATATAAGTGTTGCTATCCTCTTTGTTCATGGCTTCGGCTTGAGTGCTGATCCAACCTGTCTTCATTCCAGTCGCGTCTCGCTTGCCGATCTTCACGCATATTTGTTATCGCCATTTTGATACGAGCGGGTGCCATTGCCTCTCACCACGAGCACGAAGCTCTTCACCACTCCCCCATCCTCTACCTGCTTGCAGGCTTCTCCTTCGCTGTTCAGAACCCAAGAACCCCCGGGTATCATCAATCATGGTGCCAGTTAGCCTTCTGGTCGTGCCGTTGACCAATGGTAAGGGTGTGGACATCGACGTGATGAACAAATTCATCAAACACGCTATTATCCGCGAGAAGGCCTTGAAAGTGATTCAGTATCTGAGTCGGATGATCGGTTTCTACATCCGAAGGCACAAGATTGGAAAAGAGGCGGATGAACATTTCACAAAGGCCTCAAAACAATTGTCCCTGGCACGGCGCTGTTTCAAATTTATGCGCTGGTACAAGCACTTTCTCGACTACAGGGATGCGCAGAAGATGTTCGGACCGGTATATATCACGAGGAGACATCAGCATTGTCCCAACATTGACATTGTGATGTTGATCATCTCTGAACTATTCTTTGCGCGACAAATATCATAAAAATGTCATTCTTCTACAAACTCTGTCTACGCTTTGCCTGAAGTTTCCTTTTTGTTTGTTCCATTCAGTCACCTCGCCTACGCTTCCTTCTTCATCAAGCGCATAGATACCTTTCTCCCCACAACTACAATGCGCGCTCTTTCAGATGAAATACCTCTTCCTCATTGAGTTTTGGCTGAATCTGGTAGCAGATCTGGCGGAAGACCTCACCAGTCTCCAGAAATTGAAACTCATACCTGCGAAGTGGCTTCCAGACAAGACAGAGCTTTATGCGAACTACTGCCAATTGCCGCTTGCCTTCGTCGAAGTTGCGGTATATTTCTTTCAACAAACATGCCGTCAACGAAACTCGTACTGCTACTCGTACAACTACCAAGTTGTACTTCTGCGTTTAAATACAGTCCTCATCCTGAATGCTAGTGCAGTACAGTGACATTCTCTCTCCTTGATCTTGAAGTAAGTAGATCGATGCTGCCTTTTTTTCCTCACAAAAGGACTTTGGGTTTCTTGAGCAAGTTCGCATTGTCCATTTCACATGTTCCATATTTCTATTTCCCCATTTCTCACCAGGTGTCTCTCCTAAAAAGGCAAATGGTGGACCCAGCGAATGAGTTGAAGAAAACAATGGCGAATTTAGAGGTTATCAAGTACATTTGCGACATAGGGAAGGGATTATTCGATTGTGAGCTTTCGATTGCGAATGAAGAAGTCTTTTTATGGAGCGGACTCTTGGCCGGACTGATAACAACACACAAAAATATGGTCAAAGTTGTGGGTGTGAACAAGCTACCTGCCATAGAGACATCATCGTCATCGAAAGTCGAATGATCTGCTTTCGTTTTTTACGTATTTTCCACCTGGCGTAACTATGGCTACGCCCAAGCCTAGTCTTGCGTTTGATTTCTTTCCGCACGCAGTTTTCGCGTCTAAATTTTTCGGCAAGTAGATAGTCTTATTGCGTGAGGCTTCGCATGCGCTCCTCATGGGCGCTCAACTCACATACTCGTTCTCTTGCATGGCTGTGCGATACGATTGCAAACACGCTTTTGCTCGTTCTCAGCGACACATAGGTCGACCTTGATAGGATACAAAGCCTCTAGATCTTGGTTTTCAACGGCAGTCTGCACTGAACTTTAGTTTAGATATCTATGCATCTGTTGAGAGTTTGAGTGGCCTTTGACTGGTGTACACCGCATCTCAGTTATGCAAAGGTCGTCATCGTCTTAGGTTCGCGCGAGTGGTTTCCTTTGTCTGTCGTGCGTTGAGTGCTTTTCCCATTCGCTCAAAATGACAAAATTTACGAGTGTGAGCGATCTTCTAAAAGGGAGCGAGCTTACGGTCGATTATTATGCAACGTAAGTAATTGAAAGGGGGAGAGCGTCCCATCGCTCTCCCCCACCGATTTTTTATCTCCCGCCCGGTTGTGGCTATCAGGCATAAGGTAGCCCCTTTGGTCGGAGTCAGTCCTCCAGTTTTTTGCTTTTTGTTTTTTTCTCTCATCGGCTGCATAGCGGGAGGAGCCGGCCACAAGGAGAAAATGACGCATGAAGATGAAGAAAATTTAAGCCCCCTAGCACTTAACGTTCCTTCACCAATTTAAATAACATGCATGTTCTTACTTAGTCAAAAAATCTTCTAGTTTCCTCCAGCAATCAGTTGCCGCGCAGATCCACCTAGGGCCCTTGTGTACTTATTTAATTTGGTTAAGCGGACATCGTTCCGCGGCCCATAAACTTAGCACTTCCAATAAGCGCGTGATGGGGAAACGGACATCGTTCGCGGTGGCAGGTACTAGGTGTGTAAATTCTCCTGCCTTTACTCCTAGGGTTCAGCATTTTAAAATCGTAGGGGCAGTAGCGTAGTTGTTAAGGAGATTAAGAACTCCCCCCTACGCCGGTATCCACGCGGGAAATATGTGAGCAGGTACTGACTTATCGGAGCTCACTTGCAAAATACGCAGGTAGGTTTTGATATATCGGAACTCGCCCGCGATACAAAAAAAAAAGAGATAAATTTTATTGTATTGTATTGTATCCCAGTCGGTCTCTTTCGATACAGGTAGACACTCTCCTCTCGTTATCATGACCGAGCTATGTAAGAATCTCAAAATTGCCGTCAGCTCCTCGGTTGAGTCGTGAACTTTGGTCGGCTGCATTGTGTACCCGGATTCCCTTCGCTCTTCGGTCTCGGTCACCGTCTCTTATGCCTCGCTCTGTCCTGAGCTGCAGTTGCACATTCGCTTTCGGTATGCAGCTGCACTACTTTCCGTCAACAACAACTGGTCGTGTCGTACTGCTCCTAGAGAATCTGAATCATACTGTTGGAGGTTAATTCACCACTCAACTGAGTAAAGGTATCTTTGCGCATCTTCACGAGAGGAAGACGTTGGAGACGAGCAAGAAGAGTTTTGAGTATCGTCGTGTGACGAGCGAGTGACGAATCACACTAGAACGAGAATACTCTGCTTATTCTCAATGATCGGAAAACAGAGCGTGCGAGTGAGAGATATACCCATTCCCATCCTAGCCCTTCACCTTTTCGCGGAAGCTCGATATTATTAATTTCATTCTTGTTTTCGAGTCACGACTCCCACATCGTCCAAGATTTCGTTCTCATTTTTCATCACCAGCAACTCTCTCCAGATGATGTTTTCGAATTCGTCAAGCGATTTCATGAACTTTTCGTTTCATTCGGGCAGGATACTGTTGAGGGGGGCCTTGTCGTAGAAGTCGTTACTTCTCGTAGGCTTAGACATAGACGAGATAGCAGATTGCAGTAGACTGACTGTTTTCTCGAGTTCGCGAGGAGGAAGTAGAATTCGATTCTGTAGACATGCAACCAGAAGCACGCAAGAACACTTCTTCCACTAACGAACCACTTCGTCTACACACAAAAAAATCACAATCAAATCCGAATATCAATAAAATTACTAGTCCTGTAGTACTACTTCTTATTAAGTACAACTACTTTTACCTGTTTTTGTTTTTGTGAGTGGTCCCCGGACCCTCCACACAAACCTTGTAAAAATGCCGTCGAAACCACCTGAGAGAACGAAGATGAGTCAGAAGTACTCGCATGACATGAACGCCCTGTCCCTTTTCGAGGTGAAAGATCCGCTTGGCTTCGACGAGATTCGTAAGCTGAATATCATTTGATTGTTCTTGTTGCATACAAAGTACATGATCGAGATTGAGATGAGTATCCATCGTACTCTGCTTCAAACTTTGATCAAGAAGATGAACAGCTTCAAATTGATCCGTTGTGGACGAAGTAAGATTTCGAGTTATTTTAATTAGCTTTTACCGCTTCGAAAAATCCAGAAATTTCTGAGTACGCGGCAGCATTTCGGCTGAGCGATATTGTCGGGGATGGCGTTGTCACGTACACGGAGTTGCCGAGGATACTGTACCTCCAATGATTTTATTTCGTCCATCTTCGTGTTCTTGTGCTTCTATTCTTGCTCATATCATTTTGATTTTTTTTGCTTGTTCTAGTATAGCTTTGCTTCAAGTTCAACACAGCTGCTCTTCAGAAATGGAAATTATTCTCGTATTAACCACACATGACATCACGAGTACAACTAACAGTGCCCGCGTAGGCGAGTATCCATCAAAGCAGACGTTGGAGAAGATCATGAATAACGACATCGACCCAGAAGGCGAAGGCGCCTACGACTTTCAGACCTTTCTGCGACTAATGAGGCATTTCCACCAGGAACCAGCGACAGAGCAGATTCTCCTAGAAGCCTTCAAACTCTTTGATCAGGACAAAAGCGGTATTAATGTATGATTAAAGACGATGGACCACCTCTAGAACTAGAGCATTCCTATGTGATCTTCATTTTTAGTCAAATATCTTCGTCTTTTCACTGGAGGTTTGTAGATGAATAATTCTTCGAACCTCAAAGCCCATGAACATTCCTGATGCTTCGAGACTCAATCTCAAATATGTTAGACTATGAACAAAAATAAAAGGAGGATTATATAATTGGTACAGCACGAACACGATAACCATCTTCACCTATCCATTCCAACGACCTACGACTAGGTACTATCGAGGCTGGGGAGCTGAAACACTGCCTGTCTGCCCTGGGAGACAAAATGAGCGAACAGGAAGCAGAGGAAATGATTGCTTTAGCAGATAAGAACAACAATGGCTGCATTTCATACTCAGAGTTTCTCGACTTTATTGGCACAATGGATTAATTCAAACGGTCGAGAATATGATAGCGTTGGTTTGTCTTAGTCTTGCTGTAACGAAGTGTGCTAATAGTTTGTCAATTTCTACTGACATGTCAAATTCATTCATCGAGAGGCAGTCTTCCGAAATTAATGACGGCGACGGGAACTACTTACATTTGAATTTATTTTGCAACCGTGGTGCTTGATTATATCATAATTTTGGTTGTCGCCAGTCAGATTACGAAACAAACGAATTCATGCCTATTTTGCAACGAACAAAAGATCGAGACCGAGTCTTTCAAATTCAATAAATTCCCAACAACTTGATGCTTTCTGAATAATTCTAAGGTTACGATGATCCATGAAGATAACATTGAATCAAGAAAAATTGCATGTTGCGACGGACTAGTATCAAACGACTTCCGACTGATAATTCGCTATGACTTCGTCGATGCAGAAAGGCTAAGAGTGGCAGTGGTGCATGATATACCGAGAGGCTGTTGAAACTAAAAACGGAGATGCGGTGTCTGGATCATTCTATCTTCGTGCCCGTTCTTACGACGTACAGCCGTACCCGCTCTCGCACATGTTGATGACGTTGTGACTCTTGCCTCATGCTCATGCGCTGAACGCATGATACGGCTGAGGCACGAGTCGCCATGATACGACCTGAAAGATATTTGAATTTACAGCGTTCTTAGAGAAGCTATCCAACTAGTTGAAGATGAAGTCGCCACCGGCGGCGGCGAAGCGGGGCGGCCCTATCCTCGTGAATAGCTGACCTTCTTGCGAAGCTTGCCACTTCAGGGCACGCAGCGGCTCTCTCTCACTCGAAAAGATGCCTCCGGTACAGAACCTGCGAGGAGCGCGCTGTCTTAGGCTCGAAGTCTAGACGCGTCGACGAGTCGTTTACGCGATAAAATGATCCATATTTATCGTCTTGACAAACATCGGATGCGTCTGTCCCTCGGCGAAGCGTTTCCTTCGCAAGGTATGCACTAATTAGTAATGACAATATCCCAGCACTTTTTTTAGGAAGTTTGGTATCTATCTTCAAGCAGTCCCGTCGGCAGTTTCGGAATACTGACCAGGGCAACACACCACGACGCTAATACAGCTAGGCTGGTGGGCTACTGGCAAGGCTATGCCTGCTTGCCCTTGATTCATCTCCACAGGCTTAGGCATAGGACCACGAGGCTCCATCACGCGGAATAACGATACTTGACTATCACTTTGAAAAACTCATGGTGATTTTCATGTACTTAATCCCCCACAAACCAAAGAAGGCGGTCCTCGAATACTGTTCACAGGATTCAGTTTTCAGTACGTGCACCCGCGGAGACTCCAGCTGTAGTTGGAGAGGACTCGAAAAACGGCTTCCAGGAGGCGACATGTTTCCTCCTTGCTGCACTTCTGTGGTGCTTCATCTTTTTGACATCATCGTCCTCGTGTTCATATTCCTTATTTTTGCCGCAACATAAAATACATGAAGTAGATCAGGAACGACTCCAAAAAGCAGCAAGTTCTAAGTTTTGAAGTTTTACCTTTTCGTTTACCAGAAGCTCTCGCAAGAAAAGCGACCCATACTCGGCCAAGGCCAACGGCGAAAGGAAGTAGGGCAAATTTTTTGACAGTGGAAAACAAGCCTTAACAGCAAAAGCGTGAAAGAAGCAAAAACTAGGAAAAAAGAAGCAGACTAGTCCTATAAAAGCACGCGAAGGCAACTAACAGGCCGTAGAAAACTAAAGTAGGAAAAGAAACAGCAGAACGTCGGCTGACCTGGCTCGAAGCAGCCAACTTAGAAACAGTACCTGGAGCAGGGTACTACCCAAGCGTCGACTGTGGAGGCGCACTAGCTGACACAGCAGGCGCTTTAAAGGACCAACGTGGCGCACTGGTTCAAGAAAAAATAGCCCCCATAAAAGACGATGAAGATAGACACGCTAACACTAGCATGTTGGAACGTTAGAAGTATCGACAACAAGAACGACGAGGCAGCATCAGAAGCAAAGAGAAAAAGCATTCTGCTACATCTAGAGGCAGAGGGAGTCCTATTAGCTGGCCTAACAGAAACAAACATCAAGAAAACAGGCGAGGTCGACTGTGGAGAATGGCGAATACTAAGCGCAGGCAGCAGCAAGCACGCTGGGGCAGCGTGGGCGATCCACCAGAGCATCTGGCACCTTGTGGTAGACTGGAGAGCAGTGGGAGGCAGAATATGCATACTGGACCTCCGCGTCGGGAAGGGGAAGCCCTTTCGGGTAGTCTGCGTCTACGCACCGACAGCAGAAGCGAAGAACGAGACAAAAACGGAAGCTCTCTACGCAGAACTAGGGAAGGCAGTCAGGGGCGTGGCGAGGTATGCCATAGTAGGGGACTTCAACGCACGACTACCCATCGGCGCTACGCAGGTAACGGGCCCACACGGCAGGGAGGCCAACCAGAGTCCAAACAGCAACTCCACTGCCTTCCGGCATTTCTTGTTGGAAGCAGGGGCCTTCTC
Source organism: Amoebophrya sp. A25 (assembly GCA_905178165.1). Taxonomy (NCBI): domain Eukaryota; class Dinophyceae; order Syndiniales; family Amoebophryaceae; genus Amoebophrya; species Amoebophrya sp. A25. The sequence goes on along the minus strand of CAJINU010000018.1, from coordinate 888,587 downwards.
GTCCGCGTCGGTATTCCAGCATGGGCAACACGGGTACGCAACATGGAGACACCCAGACGCAAGATACGGGGCAAGGGGCTGGCAACAGATCGACCACATAGTGTACTCCAACAGTATGAGGAAAAGCGTCGAGGGCACGCGGGTAGTGGAGCGACATGAGATCAGCACAGACCACCTCATGGTAAAAAGCAAGCTACGGGTAGACGATTTCGGCTGGCATGGAAAGAAGCCGAAGAAAAGGAGGCTAGCACAGTTGCCCAAGCCCGCACAAGCCGAGCCAGAGTCTGTGAACAGATACAACGCAGCAGTAGAGCGACTCATAGAAGGAGGGAGAAGCATACAGGAAGCGATGCGCATTGCGGGACAGGAGGTCTACGGCCAAGAGCGAAGCGAAAAGCCTTGGATAAGCAGGGAGTTCCGCGACCTGTGGCGAGAGAGGGCAGAACAGTTGCGGCTCGGCAACAAGGAAGAGGCCAAGCAGCTGCTCAAGCAGATGAAATGGACCGAGAAGCGGGACCAGAACGCTTTTGCCGAGAGGGCCTGCAGGGAGGCAGAGGAGCACTTCGCCAAGAGCGGACAGGCCCCTGCAGTAGCGAAGATATCAGCCCTTGGGGGGAGGAAGGCCAAGGGGCACAGCGGAGGCCGCTCGAAGATAAGCGAAACACTGCAACACGAAGGGGAGGTCGCTTACACCGCCAGGGGCAAGGCGGAGCTACACCGGGCTTTTTTCGAGGCAGTCTTCACCGGAGAGGAGCCGCCACAGCTACCAGAGCGCGACGCGCGAGAGCTGCCTCAGGAGTACAACCGCACATGGCGGCGGGCCGACACAGGTGCGCATGAGGGAGGGCGCGAGCTGGAGGACAAGGAGGTCGACGAGGCTATAAGAAGGCTCAGGACCGGCAAAGCAGCAGGCAGGGACCAACTAAAGAAGGAGCACTACGAGCTACTCAGCGCGCAGAACAAGAACCTCGTGAGAGAAAAGGTGCGCAGGTATTGGCGAGAAGGCACCCTAGAGGACGGCGAAGTCGACTCGCTAATAGTGGTGCTACCAAAACCAGGAAAAGACCACAGCAGCACTGCAGGATGGAGGCCAATATCCTTGCTGAATTTCTTCGCAAAGATCTTCGCATCCGCGCTATACCTCAGGCTGGTTGGCCCAATAGACAGAACACTCTCAGAGGCACAGGCAGGCTATAGGCCTTACAGGAGAGCAGTAGACAACACGCTGGCGCTGAAACTGGCGCTCCAGGCACGGGCAGCAGTGGGGCGCACCGCATCAGTTTGCTTCGTGGACCTGACGCAGGCATTCGACACTGTACCGCGAAAACTGGTAGCAAGGGCTTTCGAGGAATACCGGATCCCACTGCAGCTACGCGAGAACTTCTGGGCCTTGTACAGGGAGCATAGCTTCGCAGTACGCAGGGGGGCAGCAGTCAGCGACTCAAGGAGGACCACCACCGGTTACAGACCTGGCACTACGTGAAACGTCCCTTACAGAGACTTGTTCGAAACTTTCTGGAAACTTATCATTTTCAGACTGAAACTGAATTCGTTTGCTTAGAATCACTTCGACTGGAAGTGGATTGCTTTTCATTAATCGCTAACGAAGTATTTTGAGTTTGCAACTTAGTTTAAAGATTCATGATTTTCTTTTGTTTTTTCAGTGCTTGATAACGTATTTTAAACTTTTTTTTATTTAATGAACTTTTTTGTGTTGGTATTGGAGGACAACACACGTTGAAACAACACCTCGTCGGCGTGCTGATTATTTGAAACAAGACGCAAGCAAATAAAAGGGGGAGGATTTGGTGGAGGTCCTAGTACTACAAGAGCGGCGCTCATCTTTTCAAGTAGATCATCGTTTTCTGGTTGCGGAGGACGACGACGACGAAGTAGAGATGATCATGGTCCTCGTGGATGGTCATGAGGGCAGCACAACAATGTCCGGAGCAGGAGATGATCACGCTGATGCTCCTTTTCGTTTTGCGACTCCAAGGGCTACGTTTATGTTCAAGAATGCCTTTCTATAATATTCACGTAGCATAATGTTGCTCATGCTGTTGAAGAGGTCGTGCTTCATCCACTCGTCCTGGTGCAACTAGTACTACTTAATATTTGGCTTAACATTACGTAGCCTCCTGCTGCTCCACCACCGGTCTTGCGGTAGCTTTACTATTATCGATCAGAAGCATGGATAGACACTCTATTCCATCGGCGTAATCGTTTTTTTTTGGTGCTCGAAACTGACGACACTTCGATTGCGGCCCTTTGCTCTAACCACCAGTAGCGCTGGATCACGGGAATGCCGCATCAGGGGGAGCGGATGGGCTAGTGACTCGCAGGCTGCTCAGGACTAGCGCCCTCACTGGCAGGACAGCAAGCGATGTTGTGGCGTTATGATGTATGCAGAGATGCTACCCGCGGCGGCTTCGAGTGAACGAGGCAGCATGTAGGACTTTTAGCTGTTGTACGAGTAGCGAGGAGGATCCTCATACATTGTTGTAGAAGTTGAGGTAGAAGGAGCAGGTGCTGGAGCTGGTCGACGACGCCGATGTAAGCACGCAAGTCCACCAACATAGAGCGTGGGGCGCTGAACAACAAGATCATGGCTACTTGAGGATATTGCTGCTGCTTTCTCAGCTCTTTACAACTACATCTACTGGCTTTTATGTTGTTATGAAGATCACCGTCGAAGATCTTGCTTGATCTGCGGATGGCGTGAACGTCAAAGAAGATGCAGCTGAAATAATGCTCATCATGTTCTTGGTAGCTCCCTATATGACATAGGTCGTGCGAAGAGCGTGGTTATGGTCGTGCAGCTCCAGTCTCGTTCCGTTGAAACGGCTCAGCGCGCGGCGGTGTCTTCGTCTTCAGTATCTACTTCTCAGCAGCATGTTTTTTAATGTTGAAGTTCAATTAGCACAAAAGATGGCGCCTACCACAGGACCCAGGAGGTCGTGGACTCGTGTTTAGTTCGTTCTTCGCAGTGACATCTATTTGACGCAGCAACCCGTCTTGGTGTGGGTCGTCTGTCAAGATCATCATCTGCCCAGATCGTGCGACAAGTTCACCAGAAAAATTGCGGGTGTCTGTCCACCAACCGTCATGAAGATTCTGCTCATCGTCAATGACAACTAGTTGAAGATGGCCTCGGCTTGCTGGCATCAGCGCGGACGCAGCGTGGTTTCCGATCGTCATCGCAGGGGCAGGAGGACACTAATATGGTCTTTGCTAGTTTGCTGTAATGTTTTTGCTTTAGAATTTCTGACATCGAGGTTGCTACACGACGTAGAGCTGCTTCCTGATCAGTCCTTTGATGATCGACTCCTAGTTGTAGGCATAAGGTTTTAGTGGGTAAATGTATACAGGTGACGAGTTGTTTCACTTTCATTTATGAGAACTCTTAATCTTTTCATTTACTACAATGAGGGCCCAATGCAACGCTATGCATTAGAACCGCTCACGAGTGTAAAGCTTTTATGAAGCACATAAGGAGGAGTGGCACTAGTTAGGAACTGGAACTGCGTACATGCATATGCTGGGTCTGAAGATCGACGCAAGCAGGTGCCAGCAAGAGGATTAAATTTGGCGACGAAGCTCATGCTCAACTACCATACGACTTCCTGAATCGGAAGTAGCTCTCCAGATGCGCGATATCAGGGCGAGCGTGTTGGTCGGGCTTTTGCGACGTAAAAACGCGGCTCGACTGGCGCAGTGGTGCTCGGTCTTTCTTGTGGCAACTGTTCAGTTCGAGTATGATCCATGCAGGCGTCTCTGACTACTTATGAATGGTAGAGCTCTTCCCAGGGTGTAATATCTTGGATTTTCCTCAGACGTCGCGCTCACGATGAGCAAGAAAGACTTGCTGTAGAGGTATTAGAAAACAAAGAGAGAAAGTGTCGTCTATTGGTGTATGACTCAGATTAGCATCATATTGCTACTTTCTGCTGTGCTTCTTACTGTGATTTTTTCATCAATCAAGCGAGGCCATTCTGGTGAGTCTAATCCCTGCAGTGTTTACGATCTTACTGTGGTCCCGGCTCCAGCCATGTGTGGGGTTTGTCGTCGCGCGCCGGCTGGTGGAGCACCAGACACAATCCTGGGGAGCGACGGCTTACATCGATAGATGACATTGAAGGAAATCGTCGGAGTTCAGTACTTTGAGAAAGACGATCTAGCGACTCCTACTCGATGTTCTGTTGTTGAGCAGCCATTAGCAGCATTATTGTTATTTGTAGCTAAGCATCCTCGGAGCGTCGATTTTTTTTTACTGCCCTATGATCATGCTGATGGTGATGGCGCATTGTTCTTGTGAAAATATATTTTTGCGTGCTCCTGATGAAGAGCGTAGTTTTCTACTTCATTTGTGGGAGTACACGACGAAGCTATAAGCATGAAGAAGAGCAGCTTAGTGCCGACCCACCTTCAGAAAGGTTTTTGCACTCCTTTGTCATTCATGACGCAGCAAAGTCTTGCTATGAATTCATCTAGAAGAAAATGCAGTAGCTTTTTGACTCTGCAAATCCGGCCTATCAAAACGCATTATTTTGTAGGGGCATGAGCATCGTCGCGAAATCTTCTGCCAGATGCTACTCTGAAACTATTTCTACCGGACGCTGAAGGAAGCTTGAATGTTCGAACAATGTTGATGGCGGCCCTATTGAATGCACAGGTACTTCACTGACTGATTCATGGACGAGGACAGGAGGACTAAAAGTCTCTCCGTTCAAGAAGGAGGGGTGGGGTAATGTGATGCTCCAAGGCGCGGTGGTGTTTTTTGTGACCCCTTAATGATGAATCTTTAGCGTGCTGATCATATAATTTCTAAAGTTTTCTCTCGACGGTGCGAAATGGTCGTCATCTCCTAGAGGGTACGGCAGATGAAATAGGATTATGAAGAGAGCCACGGCCGCTGGCGCGGGCGATCGGTTGTTCTGGATGAGTGTATGTATTGCAAAACAGCGAGTATGACAATTTGAGTGCGGCTTTATCGTAATTCATTAAGTAGGGGCCAATTATGAGTATGTCATTTCATGAGACTGGTAGTAGAAGAATATCTGGAGTTGTGTGTCAAATTTCATCGGTTGCAACATGATGCTTCAGCAAGTGTGACGATTTTGCTTATCTGTTCTTTTTTTGCTTTTTTTGTCCATCGCCAGAAGATGAATTCAGCTATGAAGGGGAAGACTTATCTAAAATGGTCTCTCAACGTAAGGCCTAGTCAGTTGTTGCTCCTACAGCTGAGCACTATTTATCTCCGAAAGTAACTTACTGGAGGGCTATTGTGTAGAAGTGCTTCATGTTGGTATGCATCTTGAATAGCTTCAGATCGACTAGAACCAGCATGGTATGCTTTTGTCGGTCGTCTATCAAGCGGATTTTTGTTGTCGTCGCAGATACACTACACTGAGTACTAAGAGTAAGACAAAGATAAAACCAGCGATACGAGCGGTTGACATCATTATGCTGTGACGGCAAACTTTTTACTTGTTCTACTTCGCGACAAATGCGAGCACGTTATTTATCTTCGTGCGCGTCTTACTTTCCACTAGGAAGGTTTGCATCAGCAAGCATTTGAGCGAAGTGTAAAGCATCATTGATGCGAAGAGAAGACGTTGGAAAAAACTTTTCTGATTGGCAATTTTGCTAAACATCTACCAAAGCAACAACCTGAAGAAAATCAAGCATATGATGTCGTCGTCTAGCGATCCCTGCTCATCCGATCAGGATCTCATGCGGATCGATAACAAGACGATGGAGTCAGCGAATCCAAATCCAAACCCTGAGCCCGAGGAGCAAAGTACCGGTATAGATAATATTTCTGAGAAAGTCTACAAGTAAGTCGAAACTTTTTTGCTAGAAAGGCATGTGCATGGGCACCACGAGATGATAAGATGTTTCTACTGTATCGTCCAAATTACGCTCTCCGTCTCCCAGATGTCAGGAAGATGGTAAAGCAGCTGAACGGAGCTGCCGATGAGCTTAAACGAGAAAACGGCGTGGAGGTTATCGAGTCACTTTTTCACAGTACCAACGAAAAAGAGACGGCTGATGCACCGCCCCCGACATCATCTGGAAATGTCCAACTGGAAACGGAAGAAGCTGGTACTACAGATGATGCCATCGAGAAAATCTACAAGTTGTGCTACTATTTTGAATTTTACCTAAATAACCAGCACTCGCGCGTCCACCTCCACATAAGACGTTTTTCTCTATGCATCACCTAATTTATGACCTCTCTTCCTCATCTCTCTCAGAGCCAGATGTTGAAGAGATGATGAAGGAGTTGTTCGGGGAAGATGTTGAGCATGTCGATGAAGTCGCTCCTTTAGTCGCGAGTAAGCGTGGAAATAAGGAGCTGCAAGACGCGACGTCGGGAGACACTGAGGAGATTAGAGAGCGTTTATCTGGTACTACACACTTAGACCATGGACAAAGAGAGCCTTAACATGTTAGGACTGATTCTGTTACATTACTGCATCTTCTACCAATTACTGCATCTTCTACGCACACTATACCGGTTATTTAAGATCACTCTTCTTCTTTATTAGCTAAACCAAATTGCTGTTCCTCCATCATTTCCAGGTTTGAAATTGAACGTGGACTCGATCTCTACTCCTACTAACAAAAGCGAGCAGGAGCAGCTTGCGGCTTTGGTGGCCGATAGTAACCAAGTGGCAGATGAGATGAAGGGCGAGTCGCAGATGGTCGAGGATGAGTTCGAGGAGGTCCAGCGACGCCTGGATGAGGAGGCTGATCGCATGTTGGGCCGTCGGCAGAAATCACTAGGTTTGGAGGTGGAGCTCCCAGACCCGTCACTCTCTGGCGAAGAACCAGATCGTGATGAACTGCGAGATTTTCTGGAGGGTTCTCCGATACATCAAACATCTGATACAAGCAATAAGAACTCTGGCTCCATCCAAATCATATCTGACTCGGATGAGGAAAACGAGGAGGAGGAAGAGGAGGAAGAAGAAGAAGAAGAAGAAGAAGAGGAGGGGGCGAAAAATAGTGAAGAAGATGAGCAGGAGAAGAAAGAGAGCAATGCAGAGACGGAGAAAGTTGAGCTGAGCGCCAACGTAGAGAAAGGAGAGAAGCGCGGGGAAAAGAAACAAGGAAAGCTTATGGAGATATAAGTCAAAAATAGTGACCAAGACAAGACTAACTACTTGTAGAACAAGAAGAATTCCGCGGATATAGCACAGCAGGAGTCTTCCACGAGCGACGGCTTCCTCTTGCCGTTTGCCTGGGAAATTGTTCAACCCCACAGAGGGCAGCAGTCTTAGCCCGTTCCTTCCTGTCAGAGACGCCGGGGCGACGTAGTCACTCCTGGCGCCGCCGGGAGTGACTACGTCGCCCCGGCGTCAGCCAGTGGTAGTATGCATCTCGCCACAAGGTCCGAGGCCCATCCTCTCGACTGCTTCGCTCAGCACCGAGCTGGGCGAAGCCATCGAGGCCGAGGAAGAAGATAGGAAAGCCCCCAGGGGCATCCTTGCCGGGTCATCGAGCAAGGCCAGGGCTGCGCTTCAGGCCGGCCCTGGCGTGGGGTGGTAGTTCTGGGCGCAAAACGTCGCGAGAGATACCCCTCGGGTGCGTTCCGCTATGGAGCAGACGGGGTGAGGGGGCTGCGTCTGCTGGGGTAGGGGCATCACAGTACTAACAACTAGAATAGCATACGCGTCACCTACATTAAGATCAATCTTCTAATTTACGGGTGACCTTTGCGGATGTGGCAGAGGAGGCGAGCATGCGCGACGAGGCTTATTTTTTTGCATGCGTCAACGATTTTGACGCACAGGCGGCTGAATGCAAGAAGCAGGTACTGAGTTGCAATGGGTCGAATTTCAGTACCGATATGAAGTTGACATTGTACATAACGGATCAAGATGCTAGGATCTTAGCCTTGAAATTTTTTGAAGTACTATGGCAGGCACTATTTGCTGACACAATGCATTATCTCAAGCAAGATGCATACTTTCACTGACCATCTTCAAAATCAGTATCAATGACATAGGCTGGTAGGTTAGCACTTCTCTCAGATAAAAGCTGCCTTGTCTGCTCCTTGGTGCAAAAGACCACTTTGCGTCAATATGTCAGCTTTCATGCTTTATCAGTAGTATTCTTCTATTGGAGTTGAATTGCAGAAGTAGATGAAAAATATGCTTTTGTTACAGGGGGCTTGTGGTTTTTTTTTGCTTGCCAGTATAGGTAAGCACCAGGAGCTTGTTTAGCTTGGTTAGTAGCTGTCTCGTCTCTGGTGAGATTTTTTGGAACCCGTTCGAATAGATCACTTCATCCTGTAATCTACATCCTGGCAACAGAACGAATCACTATGATCATAATTTCTAGCCTTCTCCCAATTGATATTCTTGTTGTTGACGTGCGTGTAGTGATTCTTTTACTACTGGGACGCAGGGTGGAATTTACACCAAGGGCGGTTTATGTTATGCCATCAGTCAGAAATAGGAGGGCGCTTTTTCATTGTAGACCCTTTTCAACCGCGATATTGATGGTATTGATTCCCACCTGGCATCTCGTCGTCTTGTTGCTATAATATATTTTCGGACACTTTTGCAACATGATTGATGAGAATCTTCATCGAGGAAACAAACACAAAAATTAAACCTTCATCAGACCTCCGATATGGCTGAGAAGAACGTGTTGATTGAGACCAAAACGCCGACGCTTTTGGAGGGGGATAGTGCAGGTCAGACATTTGGAGGCAAACTTGCAGAAAGCGTTGCACCAGGAGCATCATCTTCTTCTTCTCGCGCTGTCAATCTGAACAAAGACGATGATAAGAAACAACAAATGCTTATTGCTCCAGTACATCAGAATGAGGATCGTCTAGGGCTTGCATCAATGGATGATGATGAGGAGGATGACGTTTACCCGCCGCGAGATAAGAAGAACGACATGAACATGTCAAAGGAAGTGCCATGCTTACTATCGACAAACGAGGGACCTGATGGGCCTGACAGTCAATCGAACCAGGAGACTCTGATCGCCCCCTTTGCTGGTCTATATGCACCGGCTGCCTACGCTGATGCGGCTGGTCATGTTGCTTTTGGTGGTGCTGTTAGTGCAAGTGACAACATGCTGTCGTTCTATCCTGGGATGGATCCGCCTCGCCATCTCATGATCACCGACGGGTCGCAGAACTCGAGGGCAACTTCAATCGATAAAGATCAGGAGATCCGCAATCTGGTGAACGAGAACATGTCCCTCAGAAACGAGATTGAATGGGTTACCGCCCAGAATACGACCAACGCGGATTTACGCGACTTCGGCTGTCAAGCTACACCGCAGGACATGCTCATGTCGTCGCTAGATCACGCTGTTGATAGTGTGCAGCGCATCAAGCGCAAGGCGAACCAGATCATCGGCAACGTGAAGAATACAAGATCTCCGGCAGCGCTGGACTTGGATGGAATTGGAGACCTGCACGCCAGTGTGGAGACCTTGCGCCCACTCATGAAAACTTTCGTACTAAGTTTGTAGTAAGTATGGCTTTGGTTATAATTGATATTTGAGTAGGTACGCATTATTGTTTGTTTCTGAGCTAGTTTTTATCGTCTTCCATCTAGTATTGTCGCGTAGTGGTAATCTGGGTGCACTTCTTGAAACAAAATTAGTCATGTTGTATTCCATCTTGAGTTCCTACCCTGTGTCGTTCTTCAAGTTATTAGATCACAAGTGCATTTTGGCACAGAGAAAAGTTTGGGAAGTCCTCTGGGAGTAAGCTGACTACATGACTGGACTTCTTTTCTGTGTCGTGGACAAATCTCATTATGATCATCTTTTTAACAAGCGAGTGAAAGATACTTAACGACGATGCTGCTGATGTATGTGTCATAGATTTTCTTTGAAAATTTTTACTTCAAGTGAGTTCTCATGTAGTTAGAATGTAACTCGACAGCATAGTTCTTCATCTGCCATGGCATCGCGGACCTAGTATTAATATCAATTATTCAGAGCGACGACTTGAAGTCGATGCACACTCTAGCGATTAGCCTACGGTCTGGATTTTCCGAGGTAGCCGGAGCGCAAAGAATCATGATCCGCGAACTCCGCGATCATGCGAAGAACAGAGGAGATGCATCACGTATTTACTGCTTAAATAGATTTGAGGTGAAAAAAGTAATGAGTTTTGCTTTCTACATCGAACACTGCTCAGGTAACTGAAACTCGACTCCTCCCTGACGGGTAATTTAGTTGAGGCGAGCACTCGTCTTGCATTTTCATAGTCTAGCACAAATAGAAGTAATTTTTTTTTCTGTATTTTTCAGATGCTAAGATAATCGCTAAAAGAGTATCTTAAGGGTATATAAGCTTCGCATGTGGAGAGGTTCCTTACAATGGACATGATAGGTCTTCCACGGTTTCACCTGCTCAGACTCACCGTAATTTTCTGTATAATACAAATAGTATGCGTACAATTGATAATGACTATGCCCGGAAGGTTGTTTTGACTAGAGAAAAGCGATCAAGGGGCACATTCGTAATGAGGTAGAAGCAAAGAACCTGTAGCATCAAGAAATCATACATCGACAAACTTCTTTCTGCTACGTAGACAAATCTGCGCGTCACATGATCTAAAAAACAGGTCGCCATCTCTCAGCAAAGCTATCATTTGGCATCAAGTGTTTTATCTCAATAGGTCGCCTCGATCGATATCAGACGGAACTTGATGAATTGTTGTCGGAAAAGGAGAAGGGCTTTGCGAGTTTGCTGAAGGAGGTGAAAGACCAAGCGAGTGCTAGTTCTAGCAGCGGAATGAACCAGCAACATCAGGCTGCGAGCAGTAGTAGCCAGGTGCCACCGCAACCGCATGATGCAAATAATCGTGCCTTGGTCTTGCGTCGGCCGGCGCCAGCTCTGGAGTCGCCGCCAAACTCTCGGAGCAGAAAGCGTTCCAAAACCGATTAAGGTAATGCTGTAGTTTGTAATGAGATCCTAGCTATGTTTCAACTGTTGATCTGTTGATGCCTACTGGCCTGGACGTGTTGACTTGAGTGTATCCATGGTCTTTTTACTTCGATGTCGTCGCAGTCAATTCCTCGCCTTCCTACACCAGGTTTGTGCATGCTGCTGATTTTCGACGATTGGGATGATGATAAAAGAGAATGAGGAGGAGGGATATGAATAACGGTACTATTGTTATCGTGACGATGGTTACACTCGCATTATTTACTACCTAGGCCCCACGGGAATCATTTCAAAAAAGATTGCCTTCTTCTTTCTAAATTGATGCTGATCTTTGCCTATGTGCAGCTGCAGACTCCTCTAATGATTTTACTACCAGACCATTAATTTGTCCCAAATCAGACCTTCCCCCCGAGGACCTTGCACTCCAAGTACTACAGTCAAAGGCTTCTCATATTTTACTCAAAACAGGTAGAACACGTGGAGCAAACTCTGCGTTTTCATGGGGTGAGTGGGGCGAATTGATGAAGCGTTGCTTCAGGTATTGAGAATAGATCATACAGGCTGTGCCTAGTCTTCTTGATTTACTTCCCGTCAGTTTTCCAATTCATGGCTTCGTATATCAAAAGGATTGCTTCAGTGTCATCTTCATGTTTTGTTAGCTGATGCAACGAGATTCGGGAGCAGGGCCCAGGGGCGAGAGCCTTTTCGTCGCTATGAGTGAAAATTCTCGAACTATTGCAATTCTTGTGATTGTGTATTATTTTGCTATAATGATTTCAATGGAGCAATAAATAAATGAGTCTCGATGTGGTCGTGCATAGTATGTGTTGCAGATTCATTGAATCTATTTGATCTTGTTATAATTGTGACGATGTCTTAAAACTCAATAGATAGATGAATTAGAGGCTTTGATCTTAGGGTGTTTAGCTTCTGCCACAAGTAACTGCTCATGCTATGATTTTGACGCATGTAATGGAGTAGGTGGACAGGTAAGTTTTGGAATGTCTTTGATTTTTCAGGCACAGGATACGTGCATCAAGATACATAACTGCTATCAATCGAATCAGACACTAGCTTGCTCATCGACAGACAATCTCTTAGAAATAGAAGCACTCTGTATGTTGTTCGTGTCTTTTGTGTAGTTCTTTTATTGTTAGGACTGTCCTCCACTTTCTTGTCTAACAATAAGAGGTCAGACTGATAAAGTGAGTCATAGTACAGATTATAGAGATTCACAGAGAGTCACCACCTCGATCGTATCAATTCTTGTAACAGCTTGCGATGAAGCTGCACGACCCCCCGGCTTGGGTTACATGACAAGTCGATGACTTTACTCATTATAATTCTAAATCGATATACATACATTCGTTGTTATGTAGAATTCTTGAGGAGCAAATTGAGCGTGACATAAACCACCAAGATTTCCTCAAAAATGACTTTCAAACACATGGGTGGACGATAAATTTGTTCTCTTCGTAGGATCTTGATGACATACATGAAAAATGCTCGAATCAGGTGACAACATAGCAAGTTTTTCCTAAGGTAGGAGTAAAATTGTTCTTCTCTCTGACTATCTTTATGATTTGTAATATTCAAGTGGGGTAGTAGTCTAAGCCATACCCTGCTCACTTATTGTTGTCCTTTCCGCGAGGGCGTAGCTGATCCTGATGCACGATTTTGATTTTGCAACATCACTACATATATACTATTATTAGCTCTTTCATCTTATTACAGTTTCGGAATGAGAGAAGAAGGCCAACGAAGTAAAGTACTCAGTAGAAAAAAAAGCCCTGTGTCCTGAACAATTAGTATGAGTAAGAGTATGTAGGAGTAGAATTTTTGACGTAGTGTCTCAGGTCTTGTATTTGTTGTAGGTCCATCGAAATCATCCACACGAAATGCGTCTTATGATCTTAGTATGGTAGTTTATACCTGAAGAACAAGAACAACCCCCTCTGCTTGCATTCAAGGTCTACTGATCTTGGTCCCTAATAAATCGCCGAAGCTCATAACCTAGTACTGCATTTTGGCTGTGAATCTTAGTAATACTCTCGAATACTAGTAACGCATCAGGTAAGAAGATGTTTGTTGATGTTATGAATCGTTTTGCTGCTCAAGCATGTCCTAAGGTGCAAACGTCGTACAAGGCATCTAAAAAAAGCTTCCATCCGATTGCAATAATTGTGATCATCATCTTGAATCACAGGTATAGACATGTTTTGCAGGAGGTCACGACGGTGGCCATCGTGTCCATCGGATTGGAGCATATTGTGGTTGTGGAATGAGTGTGGAAGGAAAAAAAGAAGCTTTGCAGTTTTGTTGAAGAGAATGGAGCAAGATCAAGAAGTTTGGCGCAGGAGTGAAGATCATGTATAGTCCTCTGATGGTTTTTACATTTTTAGTTCTTCATTGAGCCATAATAAATGAGGATGTGTCTCTAGTGGGCTTGTAGCTAGACGAAGCAATCACGTCGTTGCTTCTCAAGATAGTAATTTGACCTTGAGGCTGATGATAATTGAGTCTAGTCATGTTTGGTGAATTTATGTGATGTAAGTATGCATGACAGGAACAGCGTCAAATATATTTCTCAGCAGCAGGCAGAACCCAAGCCATAGAGCTTCAGCACCCATTTTGATGGTAGGTTTTCAACATAGAATCCTTGGACAAGATTTAGCTTACATGGATAACACAAAAGCCGACTAGTCAGTAGCCCTTCATGTTGACCTGTCTCCTCTCATTGCAAAGTCGTAACTATACCTCGAGCCCTTGTATTTGGAGGGCAGGAATTCAAAAGTGACCATTGCTAATTGCATAATCTTCATCAAACACGTAACCCTCAACCTCCTCTATTCTTCTCATGTAAGGTAATTTCAAAGATCATGGCGGCGCAGATTTGGCATTGGTTCTTCAGGCGTGTGCTCGAGAAGACATGGGCGTTGTGTTGAACGCATGAAGATCGGGTGACCTGCGTATGGAGGTTGGACATGATTGGTCTTCCACAATTTATTTAATGAAGGTCTGACTCATTTCCGTCATATCCTTCAGATTTTCCAAAATAGCTGCTGGGCGGGATTGAAATAGTAAATGTTGAGAATTATTATGTGTATCAGGACTCAGTCAATTTATATTTTGGGACTGTTCTTTGTTTCTTCGTCATAGATATTGATATCCGGCCTACTCCTAAAAGTTAGAAGTATGACTTTACCGAAATACTTGTAAGTGTAGTTTCTAATTCTATCTCCTAAGCTTCAAGGAACAAGTATGCTGATAACATGATCTGTAGACGTTGGGTATCATGGTGTATAAGAAGGTATACTACCTCTTGTTACAAGCTGACTATGTGGCAGATAGATTTTTTGTTTTTCAATAGAGCACCAATTGAAAAAAACTAAAACTCCTCAAGTAGTCAGATTTTTCGGAGGGCCCTTTGCTTGATTTTCAAATGAGTCTAGATACGGGCATATTCATTATTTTTTTAGGAAGACCTATCTGAGTGCGTGATGAAATATATGAAATAAAATTATATCGCAGTAACCGTAAAGGTAAAAAAACAGGATTGAGGTTCAGGAGGTTGCTGCTCGATTCTCGGAGGATGTGCTATGCTTACCCTATAGCGTTTATTAAGGTGTGCTTGGGTGAAAGCTTTACAGCTTGAACCACGCCAAAAAGAAAAATTATTTGTTTTAATACGTGTCTGATCTTTGTGGCATTTCTGGCACGAAATAATGACAAATAGTTAAGGTCGTAGAGATTAACTTTGTTCTTGATATTTGTTCAATTAATAACTGAAGGTTCAAAATACAGCTTTGATGTTTGATTTTGGTTAGTACTCAATGGGTGTTAAACGATTCCCTCCGTTATTTTCCATGCTCTAAGAAAAAAAAAATACCATGCAGCTTATGCGAAGTAAGAGAAGAGGTAACGTTACGGCCGTCGTGGATGCGAAGGTTGTTAATAGAGCTTTTGCCTAATGATGGAAGACGATGCGCATGGGGATTATGCACTCGAAACAAAATTATAAGCATTTTCCATAGTGAGAAAAAGTATGGTCTTTGTAGGTAGTTTTGATTATAATTGATTTTTTTTTGGTGAGTGTCAATGTAGTTGTACTATAAAGCTGATAATGAAGTTATTGAATACATCATGAGCCACCAGGGTGGAAAACCTTGGCTCAAGTGATCAACGTAGGTCCTACGGTCGTTTCATGACTAGGCGCATGACAGTAGATTTTCATCGTAGTAAAGAGATGGCAAGCATTTGCTAGCATATGGAGTATCAGCTATAATATCATGTTCTTTCAATATTTTTGCAATAATCTCGAAAATTTTAGCGAATATCAATGACGTCCACGGTTATGGTCATCGTCTTTCTGCGGAGTTACCTCCTTCAGTTATTTATTGCTACGGTTGAGAGCGTCCAGCTAGACTATGATCAGACTCACATCATCCACAGTCGTGATATTCTACGAGCCTTGATCCTCTTATGTTCTTAGTGGCTAGATAGTTCAAGTTCGCTTAGTTTGTATTTACACAAAAGGTGATAATGAAGTTGGGTTAAAATCATAGCGCTTCAAAATTGTAGAGATTGGAGGAGGAAGTAGCAGCTACTTATTTATTGAATTATCTTCCGGAGAAAGCACGCACTTCTACGAATCATCTGGTTCTTGCTTTAATGGGCTACCAAAAAAATGCTGCTCGTTAGGAGTTCTTCATTGAGGATATGGATATCCATTTTGCAGGTGATAGCTCTTGTTCTTTGATTCGATTACCTATAGCTGCGCCGACATGGCGGCCGCGTCGCTCTACGGCTTATCTCGATCATGACGTATCAACAAGTTTGTGTTCAGATGGTCTGGAACCGCTTGCAAGGACAGAGGTCTACTTCCGGTACGGAGTGCATGAATGTCGGCTCCCAAGTGCTGCGATCTGTGGCAATGTGGTCTGTCAAGAACAACTTAACTGACAAAAGGAGATGAGGGAGTTTTTCATTTCAGATAGGTTTCTCTCTGAGTGAGATTATGACATGATAAAAACAGGCATCAGTGCGAGACTTAAGATGAGGGAAAATGGGAGACGCATACTAAATATCAATATTTATTTGTTAGCTCGGTTCTTTTTGTTCTTCTTGCCAGGACCACAAAATATTGTCTGTGAGGGACGATTCGAGGACACCCATAGTCCTTTCCATCCACTTTATGTTAAGCCTTAAGAACGTGTTAAATTGTGAAAGTCCGGTCACGGTCTTTTATTTGACCACGTACAATAGTACTGTTGTGAATGTACATAGCTGAAGAATCGGGCTCTTCCGTGAGAATATGACTTTACTTCGATGGCGTCTCATCTAGATTCTTTTGATGTCTTATTCTTCGGTCGATATCTAGTCAACGCCTGAAGTTATGTAATTATCAACGATGAAATCGCGTAAGCCTACAAATGACGCTAAGCCCGGGAAGGGTGGGGCGGCTGCTGCGAAGGCAAAGCGAACTTCTTTACCGACTTGGAAGCGGATGCATTATCAATTGCTGGGGTCGTCTGGACTTCAGCAAAAAACGCAACAGGAAGTTATGAGTTGGTTTTTCGCTAAAGTTCATATAGATCTGCTTCTTCCCGCCTTCGTGGTCAAGCAATAGTTCAGTGACGCTCTCCTTGAAGAGGTCATCGCTGAGTAATTCATTGAGTGACTTTTATCTTGTATGGATATGATTCTGTCATGGCCGTCACGTTGGTCAACGATCTACATCTAGTGTCGAAATTTTCCGTCTAATTTAGGCGATACAATGCGCAGTGAGAGGCTAGTACACTCCTACAATGCGCGGGAGCTGAAAGAAGGACGACAAGACGCTGGTCTATCAGATGCAGCTTGTTCAGAAGCACCTGCGCCGCGTAGTGGAGGAGTAGCAAATAGTTCAATTGGGTCAATGTCGAACTCAACTGGCATTTATCATGTTGGAGGGCTTCCATCACGTAGTACCTTGCCGAGCCAGAGGCTGCTTCCGTCATCACATGAGAACAACACGAACAACTCCCAGGCTCCTGTCGGAGCAAAGGCGCAGCTGACTGTTGGAGCAAAGGCGCATCATACGAAGCCGAGATTTGCGGGCGTGCAGGACGATCATGAACAAACTGCTGGATGCACAAGTCCAGCCATGTTGTCATCAGTCTCGGGAAGTATCAAAGCCTGGAATGCGATCAAATCGATCGAGAAACTATCGAGCATTCACGACTCTGATGGGTCACTGTACTCCTCATTAGGTAGGGCAGGAGAAAGACAGTTTGCAAATATGCCAGTAGACAAGATCTTGGGACTAGCTATGACGCCGTGGAGGCAATCCATCACGGCGCGAATGGATGACCTTGAGGATACTTCGAAAACTACTGTAGATGGCCAAATAAATGCTGATGCAATCGGAAAGCCAATCGAGGTGGCTCAGGTGCCTGCTGATGGTGCGCTACACAAGCGGGGAAGTAAAGCAAGGATCTCGTCAACAATTTCCAACTGTACTCGTAGTCACGACGACCGGACCAACATCAATGATAATTGTCGTGATCGTCATTTGCAGTCTTGTAGATCCGCATCGGCATCGCTGTCAAGAATCGCGCAAGGTGCAGGTGGTGGCGCAGGGACAAGCGCCTCCTCCAATCTCAACGATGAAGGACAACACACCAACAGCATCGCTTACCGTTATGCAACGCAGGGCCATGGGAATCAAGATTCCTCCAAGAATAATACATCTACTTCTTCAAACAAAAGGAGTGGACAGATAGATAATCCGGATCAGGGCAGCTCAGCTGGAGAACTGTCTCCAGGGCAGGACGGTGATGGCCACGCTGCAGCTTCAGCTAAAGCTTTGAAAAAAGAACTAGCCGAAGGGCAGCGTGTTCAACGAGGACGCGACAACTTCGAAGCTGGCCTCGAGGCTTTCATGCAAAACGAGTACCAGACGACAGATATAGGACGGCGGAATCTTCTCATGGCTTGCATTTATGCAAATACAGCGATGGATGCGGAAGCAGAACAAATTGCGAAGCGGCATAACAGAGTCGGTCTGAGCATCAAAGGTGACGCAACAGATGCAGGCGTCAAAATTAGTGTCCTAAGAAAGTACAAGGTACTGCGTAAGAAACGATCTCAGTCTGCTCCTGGAAGAAGCTTGAAAGATTACCAGTCGCGTGGTACATTTTGATTTTCATTCATCATCAAAATTACACAATATTTGGGATTTTGCTTCAGAAGTGAGTTTCCTCGAGGTCCTTTCAAATTCGAATAATCAACAAGAGGTTGTCCGTAGCTTATTTTGACACTTGTGGTGTTTTTTCAAGGTGCTTGCAGTTTCCCGATTTTGTTCGCAAAAGCATGTGTAATTTGATAAAAAGTCGCGTCGTTCATTATTTATCAACGACGGCAATGTATAGGCGAGACCGAAATATTTGATGAGCTTGTCATTAATGCAGCTGATCAAAATCGTAACTACCTCAGCAGGTACTTTTTCAAGTTGCGACACATCAGATGAGGCTATCCCCAACTCGAGACTCGTTTCTGGTACCGTTGCTGGCCTCCCTTCTTCCTCTACGTCGACTACAACACTTCTCAGCGGTCAACAGGCAATAGGAAGCGATAACAGACACCAGTATCGTGGGGCTGTCAAGAGCAATGATCATAAAACAGGAGGTGTCGCTGATCGCGAAGCTGGACACACGGGCAATAAACGTGTCGAGCGTGCGTTGAAGGCCGCAGAATCGGTTGAAAATCTCGAGATGAGCTACTTCTTCTCATCACCAAACAAGTTTCATTGTGTTAATTCGCAAATGGGCGACGAGATGACTAGCAGTACACCTGCGGCCCAGAACAAGAATTTGATGCGTCACGCTTCTCGAGATGTAGTCCACAGGCACGGATCGCAAGAGAATGGCTTTTTTCTTTCTTTTGCATCTCCAACGAAGAAGAACGCCAAACAGATAGAGACTGGGTGCGGTGTACTAGACGGAAAATCGAAGAAGATGCTACTGGATAGAAAAAACAAATGGTACGCGATGCTGAGCACCTTGACTTACGAAGACGATTCTCCAGAGTGGGACACAGCGTCTGCGAACGCAGTGTATAATGTCTCGAAGCCAAGATTTGTCGATGTTCGTCGTACGCATGAAATCAAGAGAATGGGGCCAGTAGCTGTCTTGGACACGAATAGTGCAACTGATATGCTGTATAGCAACATGTTACTCCTGCAAGGCATGGACTTGAATGCAAGCGGAAGTGAAGGCCTTCGATCTGAAGCAGAAGAAGCTGTCGGCGTAGGCGAAGAATTGGATTCGGCAAAGCTTGCAACAGCAACAATTGGCGTCATTTTGCATTTGTTGAACGTCATGTCAGGAAAGAAGGAGGTTGAGCAAAGGGCACCTCAATGGTTGCGCTTGAACTTAGGCGTGGACAGGGGCGGACTTCCTTCCATGTGGATTGTTGCCGCTTGGTGTCGCAGAATGAACGAGTACTACGAACGAGCTGGAATAAGGATTCAGATAGTAGCTACAATCAGCGCATGCGCGCAGCATGCTCAGGCTACAGGATTGAAAGAGGGCGTCTACCGAACTTTGCGTTGCTTGGGGTGGAATGAGAAGAAGATAGACGACCGAATACGCGAATGGGTTGCCTGTTCACGGAATAGGTTGTATTCGTTCACTAGCTAGCTTTTCAAAAATCAAAATTTCAAGTCATTATCCATCTATCGTCTACTTGGCTGATTATTCAGTATGACGTATATTAGATGCATTTTTTTAACATAAGCTTGCCCCAGCATCAGCATTCAAAAAAGAGAGTGACATTGTTGTACTGACGTATCATTAAGCAAAATGCAGCACTTGCCTGCTATTGTCAAACTCTTTTGGTTAACGTCATGGCGAGGCTTATTTGCTCTAAGACAACTCGTTACTTCCCATGTCTGCATTCATGAAAACTAGTATTCTCCTGATGACTCATCAAATTTAAAACAGGGGCCACAACATCGGGCACACGATGGAAAGTGTTTCAGTTGTCGAGGATGAGGAGGCGTTTGATCCGGCGAGAGCAGATTTTGAACGGCAGTGGCATGTCTTTTATAATACTCCCTTCAAGGACAGGCTTTTTCCGGCTCACCTTGTCAGGGTGTCAGGGGATGCAGATGCGATACCTGTGAAAGAGAAAGAACCGAGAAAAAAGATCGTGCTTGGAAGTATTGACTATGCATGCCTTAAAGGGGTCACGTTGCAAGTAGCTTGTTTTACATCCTCAACATATCGATTGATTTGACATGTCAACAAGAGCTTTGATTTTTGGAGTCAAATAATGGATCACATCAACCCTCGCGAGACTACCTGTTTCTTGGGTGTGATCGTATATTGTAAATTTCTTCTAAAAAAGCATCAATCTCGTGTCATTATTTTGCTCCGAACTTAAATCAGCAACGGGAGGCGGTCTGCTGACTGAAATGGCTGAAGCTGAAAACCGTTTGTTCTTGGAGAAGACGCACGCGGCAGATCTGTGGAATAACCCATCATTCACTCGGTGGCTAAATACGGTTAATTGCTTCAGTGGAATTGCCGGACAAGGTTACTCAACAATGAAGCCGTTCGAAGCCAAGGTCGAGTATCATTCCTCAGATGGCAACAGATCAATATTTTCAACTAACCACCAAAAAGAGATGCAGAGCGGAGCTATCTGCTCTTATGCGGCAGCATTCCCCAGCAAGCACTCACAAATCACCACTCTAGAAGGTGAACAAGCTTCAGTTCGAGGACATTTCTTGAAATCAGGATACGAGCAAACCATTGCGCGGCTGTGGCGCTTCGACATGGATTTGGAGTTGGGGAGTTCTTATGGCCCACCACAAGACCAGGAGTCAGACAATTGCAGAAAATCGGTCGTCCTAGGTCTTCTTTGTACGGTGGGGTCTACCTATAGATGCGCCAGCACGGAATGCAAACGAAGATTTTTGCGCTATTATTTTTTCGACGAGGAAGCTCAGTGGGAGCGATTTGCGATTCGTCGCGCAGCGGCCCGCATGCGTGAGAAGCGATCTCTAATAGCGTCATCTGATGAATTGAGTGGGCGAGCTGAGCGGGACCTCGAAGACGCAGTAGATATCAATGCAGATGATTCACTTTCATGGGTCTTGAAAAGTTCTGGAAATGCCGGGACGGCGGATAAAAACGAAGGTCAAACTTCTGACGCAGACGCACTTCACGGCGACAGACTCATTTGCGAGGACACGTATGGAGTCAATGAGAAAGCAGATCTTGCGGCTTACGACGTGTTCCAGGGAGTGCGAGGAGCACTGGAAAATGAGGACTTCCAGGCGGACAAAAACTACATTTCCCGCCTGGCATCAAGCAATGCAGGCGAGGTCGTTGGGAATGCAGCGCATAAATATGGAATGGCAAATCTTGCAATGTCAATGCAGTCCTTTTTCGGAGCACCCGCCGTGCCTTCATCTGTGAAAGACGTGCACGCAAAGAAACCTTCAGATGGTGGCTCTGTGCAGCAGGACTCTTTGATCAATCCGAAGCAATCTCTACCCAGCAACCACGAAGGCATCGTAGATGAAGATAATCAAGACAGTGGATTCCTTGCTGCTCTCTCTTCGAAGAATCTGCGGCCTACATCTTTGACGTCAGAAAGGGCAGCATCTCCTGGGGGGAACACTAGGGATGACAAGGAAAATGAAGGAAGTTCGAAAAGATCCGGACAGGCACTCCAGGTTTCCAGCGAGCAACCAAGAACGCAGAGTGTCGGCTTTTGTCGAGATGGGGACGCAGCTTCCGATAGTATTGATGGCACTCGGCGAGCTGATGCCAGTGTCAAAGGTATCTCCACGACTGTTGCTCCCGGAACAAACTGTAGCAAGCTCAAACCGTTATCGCTTGGTGATCAGCAGGCAAGAATGCGCGATGAAAAAGACAGGACGGCTAGTCATTTACTATCAGCGCATCCACCAGGAGCTTCCGCATTTTTATCATCCTCTTCTTCTTCAGCATCATCCGGTCCTTCAGTGTCTGAGAAGGTGCCGACTAGCGTCACAGTACGCAACGATGTGGGAAAAGACGAGGTATGTAGCTTAGGACTCGACGAAGCGCTGCCTTTGCGAAGTGCGGCTGCAACATCATCAACCTGCTCATTATTCTCGGCGAAGGTGGTTCTCGCGCCATCAGGTCATATCACGACAACAACTAACATCAAATGGTCAAGCGCTTCTACTCTAGATTGTCAAAATTCAGGCGCAGACGATAGGCCTTCCGTCTTGCAGCGTTGTGTAGAGCATCATGAGAGCAATTCGGTCGCTCCGAAAAGCGGGCCTGACATCAAAAATAAATCGAATGCGTGTTCGTCTTCGCGGCGTATCAAGAAAGTTAGATTTGATGATGCCACCACTCGTAGAAGTGGAGCGCACGTGACCAAGCCATCAAGCATGCAGACGAAGCAGGGTGTCTCGTCTACTTCATTTTTTCGAACAAGGCAAAGGCATATCGCGTCACATCTCGCAGCAAAACTGAACTTAGCAGAAAGAGCACTAGAAACACCATGCGAAGATGTTCATAGCAGCAGGGGGAAAAGCTTACGAAGCGGAGTCGATACCCGGAGCATCTTCAGGGGACTAAGCGGTAGTAGTGCGTCCTGGAACAGAAAATCTTCCTTGCGGACCGTGATGGAACAACTCATGAGAGGTTCTCAGCCAGTTCCACAAATAACCACAGTGCACAAAGATGGAACACCAGATAGCTCAAACATCATGCCGGAGCCCAATCTTAAGATTTCGCTCAGACAGCAAGCGCTTCTGAAGAAATTTTTAGCAGAGTATGAGGGTGGACAAGAAGGCAGCTCATGCTTCGAAGCATTTGTATCGTCTGAAGACTGCAGAGCGGAGCTGTTGGCCTTCAAATCGTTGCATGAGACCCTTGCAAGAGCTACCTCTGACCAAGAGAGGCATGGCATTCTTGTTTTCGAGTGGCGGATGGTTAAACGATGGCGAGACCACAATCAAGACATCGAGTCGTACTTTCCGAATTGTAAATACTACCAGCGTATTCAGAAACAGTGGAAGACTACAGAGCACGTGAATAGCGCAGCGCAGTCTCGTGATACCAAGAAACAGCTTGCAGCCGCACGGCTTGCAATTTATCAAGAAAAATGCAGACAGGAGCGCATGACAAAAGTCATCATGTACGATGTCAAATCAGATTCAGGGCTAAAAGAATTTAGGCGAATAACAGGCACTACCAACGAGCTACTCGATGAATGGGAAGAACTGACGGCTAACCAACGTGCGAAGTTCTCGGCGTTGTGCAAGCGAAGACGAGAGCTTCGTCTTGTTGATCAAGAAGCGGAATGCCAGAAGCTGGTAGATGCACGGCAGACAATGCGCGCGCGTTTGAGCTGCGCTCTGCGTTCGATCGCGAGATGGAGAGCGATTGCAAAGGAGATGAGAAAACAGCACGAGGCGCATCCTCTCACGGGCGAGATGACGAAGCGTCTGGCAGTTGCAAAGACTTGCATTTACTCAGATTACATCATTCCCGACAGCATTGTGCCAAGCTTCGAGCGGTCATGGCTATTTGCGGAAGAAGTTGGTTCCCGACATCGCGCCTCCATCGTATCGCAAGCGGTTGGAATTTTACGAGCGATGCGATTGCGGGGTGTCGACAAGCAAAATAAGAAAAACGAAACATCTGGTACAACAACAGAGGATGCGAGCAAATCAAGCTCAAGCAAAAGTAAGTCCCCAAAAAAGGGTGCTGCAGGAAAGGAGAACGTTTCAAATCAACTTAGCTTTGATCTTCCGGACAGGGTTCCCGATGATTTCGATGTGTATCCAGATGTGGCAAATTGGCCTGTGCGAAAATACGACGCATGGTGGTCGCGCAGAGAAGAACAACGCGGAGAACGGCGGAAACTGGAAGTGCTAGATAGCTTGTGTAGACAAAAAAAGGAGCAGGATGAAGCGACGTCATCCATCGCTGAAACTAGCAAAAAAAAAAAAGAGGACACTGGCTCCGTGAAAAGACGGAGTCGACTTTTCCTTAATGCTCTGGAGCCTCTACTAGAAGAATCACCCGAGTCTTGCCGACGTGGAGCGTCCGGGAGTAACCGCGCCCCAGATGGCGATAGAATGAATCAGAAGCTGTCAGCGATCGGCGGTGGATCCAGTAGTTCTTCAAAGATTGCTGCGGCATCAGCTAGTGGCGCTTCAGCTTCATCTGCATTAAAAACAATTGTCGAAGGAATCGTGCCGGGTGCTTCTAGTTCATCGTCCTCCTCCGTGTCAGTTTCAGGATGTAGTCTCAAGCAAGTCGATGCAGATGGTAGAGATCTCAAAAACAATACGGGGAAAAAGGCGGGAAGTCAAAAAAATGGTCTTTCATCTTTCGCAGATAACAGTTTTGCGCGTGACACTACAAAAACAGCATCACAAACGAAGAAATCTCAGTCAGTAGCAGTCGAAGGACTAGCAGGTAGCGCTGTGACGTCGTCAGCAGACAGTCACTCAGGTCTAAGCTTTACTTTAGGCCGACATCGTGGCGTGCAGCGCGGTATTGAAGAGCTACGGAGAGAGCTGGATGCTACGTCAGAACAAATAGAACTAACTAAAGAAGAACTAGATCAAGCAGTAAAAGCCGCGGCAAAGGACACTGCAGAGCTGCGCTTGCAACAGTTCTACGATTCCAAGGACAAAACCCTGCTTGTTGTAGTGCAAGTTGATTCTGCTGTGGAGTCGCAGCTACTTGATCTCGAGAAGTATGACTTCTCACATGATGTGTTTCCAGCCTGTCCACCTTCGTTATCAAAAACCAGGAAGAACAAAGCAGACGCCGGGACAACGTCGAATCCGATCTCGGAAAGCAACACTTCGTCCGCTCGCACGGGAAAAGCAAGCATTGCGAGCTCCAGCGTCAAATCAAAAGAAACGCAACACGCGAGAAATCCGGGATCATCATCTACATCTCGAGAAATTTCGAGAACGCAAGCCAGTAGCTCTTCGTCGTCATTCAGTATGGAAGGACAGGGTGCTGCAGTCAATAATCAAGATCGTAAACGCTCTGAAGAGCTTGGGCCAGTATATTTGTGTTTCGCGGTAGTGTGGGATCTTTTGGAACCTGACAGAGCTTCATTAGTATTACTCGACAAGATGACAGGGGAGCAGAGCGGCAGCTTCTATGAAGCAGGAGCAAGCGCTGGATTGGCTTGTAGTATCACACCCAAATTAGGCCGTGTGTCCATCGGGGCTGTTCCTGGACCACAAATACTGTCACTTCGAGGACTTTCGAGACAGAACGACAGGTGGTGGCGGGGAAACGACCTCCCTTTTACACCTCATCAAATTAGCTTTTATCTGGCGAAGTCCATGGTGGTGTTTCCAGCAAAGCAGTACTTTGAAACAATGACGCACGCTATCCGAAAGCCGATGGTCATTTCAGCGTATTCTGCTACTACTGCGTTTTCAGTCTCGGCTTTCAAGGCGGCGGGAAGGCATGCGAGAGAGTATAGCTTCAGAGCCGATAAGCAGTCTTTAGCTAGCGCATCGCGATCGCAACAATTACGCAGCCCTTGTCGTCATGAAGAAGGGAGCCTGGGCCCGATGTCGGTGACAGAAACGAATCATTCTACATCATCATCCAATGAGACGAAAAAAAAGAGCGTGGACGTCGCTACTAGAGCGGAGCGCGCCTGTTCATCGACGGACAAGCTGCAGCAATGCGCCATGGATCCAAAATATCGAGCAGAGCGCGTTTCAAAAGCCAGGCCGCTGCAGAATACCGACCCCGTCCACGGCAAGCAGTACCAAAACGCCTTTTCGCATGAACTAGAGTTATCTTCAGCTGCGGCGCATCATCAGCCGGAAAAGAGGTATAGACCCCTGTTTCATGAGTATTGTATATCTGCTTTATTCGTTGATGGGAAGCGGTCAGCTGCAGTTTTGAGACAGGCAGCGCAGTATACGCGGAGAAGAGAGGCAGTGGACGCCGAGAGCAGAGCAAAGCTAGCAGCAGAGACAGGAAGGCCTCCCATGTGGAATACGAAGCCGTCGTCGGGACTAACCCTTCGTGGAGAAGTTAAAGATCAGGTCTTAGTTGGTGAGCAGCCGCGTCTAGTTTTCTATGGAATGGAGCGAGTTTTTCCAGCTTGTGAAGTTCCTCGAGCAGAAAAATCAAAAGAGGACAGGCAAAAGGCATCAAGACAGCTCAGGAGCGACTTAGTATTTCGAAGGAGCAGAAATGAAAGGGATAGAGAACTGAAGAAGATGTATAGTGTTCAGGAACTAATACGACGCAAGTTCAATGTCAAAGAGATAGAGAAACGACTTGTGAGAACCCACGCAGGGGGTGTCGACGATTCAAATGCGGATGGGTTGGATAATCGAACTCGCGGCGCGGGAATGCGTGGCGCAAAGAAAAAAGACCGCTTACTAGACATTGATAAGATCATAGACGAAGCGGCGCCGCGGGGTGGGATGCCCTCAAATCCAGCAATACCTCCCCATGATGATCCGGCTACTTCGTCTGGTGAGAACATCAACAACATCAACTTGGAGCCTTCGAGTGGGGGTCCAGGAGGCATTGATAGCAATCGCGTGGAAGCACAAGAAAGGGAAGATCTGCGCAGCAGCCGTCGCATCGTTAAACGAGGCACTATGCCTATGCCTCTGCTAACTGCGAGCCAGGAAAGACAATTCGAGGACCTTGTCGCTCGGGAGGAAACTGAGCATTACAGCGGACATCCACACTGGGATATCGAAAATGAAACATGGGGAGAAAAGATGAAGCGAAACATTTTCTTGCAATCAGAAGGCCAGACTACCTCGACTCGTCTAGTTCTAAGGCCAATTGAAGACACTCGCGAAGGTGATTACTTTTTGGAGTTAACCTCTGATCCCGCGAAATGCAAGGGGCCTTTGAACTGCCAGCCTGTCCGTCGAATTTACCAGAGGGATTACCGATTCTCAAGATTGACGCTCGCTAGGTAAGCAGAGAGTCATGCGGTAGTTGTTAGAAATTGTAAATATGATATTACGTTTGTTGTGTTTGAATCGGATGTAAAAGATCATTGTTCTTACAAGAAAGCCGTAGCGATGGCTTCCTCTTCCACAAGAAGTTAACTACGATCTTGCGCGTGATACTGTTTGCTTCATAAGGATCGCGATCAATATCTACAGGTCGTATATACAATTGCGACTCGCTCGAACGCGCTTTGTTATGCGGCATCATTTGCAGCACCGGCGAACGTCTCCAATGTCATCCACAGAAAAGGAGGATTTGCGGAGTAAATTCAAGACGTGGATTGCGGGATGGAGGAGAGCCGCACTGGCTGGAGCTCAACAGCACGAGATAAAGGCAGTATCTAAGATAGACAATCTATCAGATGCCGACTTGATGTGGTTAAGCCCTATTCAGCAGTTTCGTTTGACTTCTGTCAACAATCACTGCCCCACTTCAAGCACCACGACAGAAAATGATCTAGAACCTCGGACGAGTAGCACTTCTCAGATGAATCCAGAGACCAATCGACAACAATGGGCCTCCTCGTCCTCCAATAATGAACAGCATAACTTGCCAGCAAATCAGCAACGTGTGAGATTTAACCTTGGCGGTTCTACAAAGTCTCAGCCTGAGGATGCACTGATGGCCGATGAGGGTGTAGAAGAAGACGACTTGTCAGCGGGTGAGGAAGGTTCCGATTATGGAGAAAGGGTAGGAGACTAAAAGGGCGTCAAGCCGTTCGGCTTGGAGTAAACAAAGGGTAGTGCATTCTTTTTTCAGTCTAAGCAGGCATTTTTACCTGATCACTTGTCAGTCTCAGTGGTAGGCCTATATGGACTTTTATGGTCATGGTGATAGTACGACTATTGGGTGGTCTTCCCAAATGGATGACATAAAGGCAGCGACCTTCTATTTACATCATAGCATGTTACTTGTTTCTATACAAATCGAGCATTTCTGCTGGTGTTTGAATTTCATTCGAGCCTCATGTAAGGTTAATCTGCGAAATCGGAGTTTGTCACCGTGTTTGAGTTTAGATTCTTGATTAGGATGGGACGAGAAAAACTACTTACCAATATCAGAGACACAACTGAAGATCCGCAGCGTCTGCTGGTGTTTGAGTTTGCTTCTTAACTACATATGATTTGACACGTAAAACGGTAATTTCTGATGCTGTTTGAATTTTGTTATCTGGGTGCATATAGAGTAGGACTAGGTTTACGCGAGTGATGAAATAATACTGACTAGGACAACGTGATACGCGCTATCAGAGTTCGGCGAATTGCCAAATCCCAATGCGCTTACTA
The DNA here is from genome assembly GCA_905178165.1 of Amoebophrya sp. A25. Lineage (NCBI taxonomy): Eukaryota > Dinophyceae > Syndiniales > Amoebophryaceae > Amoebophrya > Amoebophrya sp. A25. The sequence continues at coordinate 860,353 of CAJINU010000018.1, read as the reverse complement.
GAACAAATGGCGTGAGAAGTAATGACCTGGATGCTTCCTCTTTTAGACGTGTTATTTGGTACCTCAAATTGATCAGAATTTGACTCAGGAAACTTGTCAGAAACTTGTGCTTAACACGAGCAGGATACTTTCCAGAAACTTATCAGAAACTTATCAGAAACTTGTCAGAAACTTTCCAGAAACTTAAAGGAAACTTATTTTTGGAGAAAGTTTCCTTAGTGTTTATAAATTGATAAAATCAATGTCCAAAACAACAAAAGTCTTCATCTATTCGATCCGCTCGAGTCGCCCGATTCGCTAAGTAGTGCTTTTTGGGGCTTTGCTAGCTTGTCTTCATCTTGCAGAGACATCAGGGAGGGACACCTTCATTATGAGTATACTTTTTGAAGCAAAGTAGCTGGTCTTAGGTACGTAGGTATTCAGTCTGGACTTGATTTTCGTTGCTAGTACATGGCACCCACCAGAGCTATGCTCCCAAGAATGGTCGAGCAGGAACCAATGAGAACCCGCAGTTTCCCTCCTCGAGATGCTTTAACTAAAGACGATTGCTGGTATTTATGATGAAAGACTGTCTCCCACAGAGCTAAGACGTCGACGTCGCTTTTTTTTGTCTTGGAGAGCCATGTCTTTTCTTGCCCTTTCGAGTGAGTCTCCTTTACCTTGACAAAGAAATAAACACGTCATGTCGCACCTGCAGGAGAGGTTTTTTTTTGGTTCTAATATATTTCTTTCACCGATGAGTCTCTGGCCCATTGAGCAATGAATACAAAAAGACCTGAAAGGGTGACTGACTTAACCGTGCTTATTTTTTTGTGGCCTGACCTTCCATCAACTGCTTCACAATCTCACCTGATGCAGCCTCCGGCAACAAGGGAAATTTGGAGCACTTCTTCGTGAAATTTATCTCATCTTTTGATATTACTATTGCAAACCGCACCTCTTTGTCTTTCTTAACTGATAGCTGGCTAAGATAGGAAGAAAAACTGGGATGAAATGCTTGCACTTACAACTAGGACAAACATTGAGCTTCTTGGTAATTCGTACTAGGCACAGCAACAGCAAAACGTGCTAGCCTGATAGGGCATCATCATGAAGCCTTCAAACTGTCACCCTGATTCTGGTCACGCCAGTCAGGGGCTCTCAGAGAAAAAAAATCCAGATAGGAAACCATACAAAATCCCGTCCCCCTCCCATCATGTTTATTTCGGGCAACCTCTGCACGGTAAGCCAATACCTCTGCAAGAAGCCTTACAACCTGCAGACTATGGTCTTGGATGGCGAGCACGTCCTCGAAGACTGGATTTCTCGCCACCACTTGCTGGAAGTCCTGTGATGGTGATGGTATCAAGGATTATTTTAAGTCTTTTCTAGTCAGGATGCCGCATTGTCTCGAATAGATCAACATGGACGTCTTGTCTTCGCAAAAGCGTAGTGTATAGTCCTGTTTGAAATGTGAAAACCGTGTAAGAACAGATGCATCGTTGACGCGGCAGTTTTCACTGGTGTTTGAAATTCGATCTAGTGCACTTTTACATGATAGAATAAGCACAGCGTTTAGTAAAGGCCACGGCCCTCCATTTGATGCAAAGCTGGAGATATTTTGCACATGCTGTAAGCATTCATCCAGTGTCATAGAAAAGAAATCTTACTACTTTCTACAATTACAATGCTATACCCTTGTCGTACTCATTTAACAGCAAAAGCCTCCACCAGAATCGATACCCCCGAAGTGGACTCCGAAACCCCAATTAGGAGCACTCAAAAAGAAAGAGGAAGGCGCTGCGCAAGGAAAAAAGTGCGTGGATGCAAAAACGCAAAGACTGCTGGTAAATATCGGAATTCCCTGCCCGCATGGAGTACAAGACCCGAACGCTACTGTACTACTTTATAGCTGTGCTTTTGTCTCGTATTGCATTTGTTATTGATCCTTTGCCAAAGTTTGGGTCAGGATTGGACCACTTCTAAGGAACATGGGGATACTGATGAACTTCTCAGGAACCCAATACACCCCCAACCTTGACGTTTGTTATAATACTCAATGTTTCCCACAGGAAGGCACTATAACTATGTTGCAAAACTTCTTCGGGCGATAAGCTTTCGTCCTTTACGATTTTCGACATTCCCTCCTTCTAATGATCTCTGTCTGATCTGTTCTATTACCAAATTACAGCCGTTCATTGGTCGATGTGATTGGCACTACGTCACGCCTGGTGAACATCGACAGCAGCAGCCACATCATCATCAACCTCTAATGCCAGGGGGGATGATGTTTCAAGACCACCCTAAGGCTGCTCGAGAAGATTGGAAAATGAGGAACTTCTTCGCACAGTACAATGAGCATGAACATGAGCAAATACCTATTAAGCCGTTTTCGTTTCTCACCACAGGCAGTTCCAAGCGTTACTTTCCTAGTTGTGATTCTCTTCATGACATGGACGCGGATTACAGCGACCCCATGCAGCACAGCAACATGCTGCCAGGGACAGACCAAGCTGCACACGTCCGCGCATCAACTGGGAAAGAAGACGAACTATGGCCAGAAGGGCGAGAGTTCGCGACAGGCGACTGCGTCGATATTAATGTGGACTATGCCACGAAAAATGCATCTACTGAAGACAAGGGCATGGAGATAGATTTGGTGCCAACTTCAACTTCCGAACATAGAAAAGCCAATAGTAGCAAACAACAGGCGCTACGGGAACAAGATCCATCATCCACTACTAATCTTACATCATCAGACAGTGCTAGCCTTTTTCTACCACGCGCAGAGGTGGTCTTCGAGGAAGATCCGCGGCTTGAAGACCTAGTAGACAAGTACTGCAAGCAGCAATGCTACATCGAGAGTGGTACTAATAAGCTACGGGAGTGGAGAGGGTCAGACCCACCTAAAAAAATGTCTGCAGATGATATTTGTTGTAGGACTCAGCAATTAGAACCTCTGGCGCAGTATGTTGTGGGTGCGGTCGCAACTACTGTCACACTGAACTACAGCACTCTTCTTATGCGAGACTTCCAGTGTCGAACAATTTTGTGCAAAACCAAAAAAATTCTTCGACGGGGAGGTAGTAGCATTCGCGCCGATGATAAGAAGAAGCTAGAGTGGATAGTATCGCACGTCGCGCGGGTTGCGGCTCGAGTCAACACAGCACTGCATCGCATCACAAATGGCAAGACTCATGACAGTCGAGAGGACAGAAGCGCAGCTACCTCTGCCAATCGCCGTCATTCCTGAACATGAGGCTCAAGCGTCACACTTAGTTAGATGACATATGCGATCAGGCAGTTGGAATCGTGTGGACAATATTGCTTGCTCACTTGAGTATGCCTGCTTCTTTGTAATCTCAAGCACTGAGACGCGTACATGCAGTTTCGTAAATGTCTTTCGTAAGTAGCTGATCTGTGTCTCGTACTAGAAATTCGCGAGCTCGTAACTAGTAGTTTGCTCTTGGGAGACGTAGTTTGTCCTATCAAGAGTCCATGATTCTGATGGCACATGATAATCAATATATTTTCTCAGGGCCAGCTAATACGGCGGCTCTCCGACTGCAAGATCAAACTATTTGCAGTCAAGTAAAGTGCTTAAGCGTAGAAAGACATAAAGCTGCTCTTCGAACACCTCCCTAGTGGATTTCATTTTTTTATGTGTCGCAAGCTTCACGCTATAAACCAATGGATCCACCGTTTACTGTTATGTTTTCTCGTAAAATAACGTTTCCCTTTACCATACACAACTCGGACGAAAAACTATTGATCCGGTGTCAAGTAATGTTTCCTAGTGTTCATTAACACATTACAGTCGTTTTAGAGCATCTCCCTTGAGTGTGTGCTCTTGTTATGAGATTCAGTAGAATAATGAAAAAAAAAACGAAAAGCTAGGCTCTTGCACTTGCTGCTAGCGCTCTTTCCTCTTCCCTTGGTTCAAACAAATAAATATCCTCCATATTAAGTATGATATCCACGTTCTGGCGCGTGCCTACCATAGATTTGCGTAGTAGTACAAAATGACATCCGCGTATGAGTCGGCTTTAGGATGGAGGTTTTACCACAATTTTTTAGGACCCGGAATCGAAGAACTTTCGATATGCTTGAATAACCTAAATCATAGGAGCACTAAAATCTACAGTCGCTACCATCGATCGCAAAAGCCTAAGTTCGGAAAGTCGACCGGTACTGACACGATACCAAAACTTATGAGGTAGTACCTCGCTGACGCCTGGTGCGCTTGCAAACCTGGAGACACAAGTTTAGCCCCCGATTCTATTTGGTTGTCATAATCAAGAATAGACTTACAACATTGATTGATGCTAAGGCTCGTTTTGTTCTTTCTTATAACAATGGACTACATTTTCATTTCAGGACAAGCGAGGTCTTACAGCCCAGCACATTACTGCTTTGATCATAAATCTGCTTGTCTGATTATCAAATCGGCAGTAGTCAAATGCACTTTGATTGGAAGCGTGAGCTTCTGAAAAGACCACGTACATAGTCGGCTCGTGGGACCCCAACACCCGAAACGCAGGCGCGCCGAGTGATGTTCTCATGTGATTTTTTTTTTGCGAAGATGCTTCTTAGATCCTGCACAACCAAGGACCAGCACAAGGATGATCTCGAATCTGTTGCCTTTGGTGTCTGGTTTTTTTTCTCAACTGGCGATCGCTAGTGCTACAAGAGCACTGACGATCCCAATCATGTGTGAAGCAATGACTGTGCTGCAGTTCCATTCTGTCGTGACAATGCAACAACTTTTTTCTTTGATTGCCAGGTGAGTGGACTAATTTGATGCTGCCAAGATTCGCGTTTTTTGATAATGATAATCGAATACCCCCATCTGGTGCTGCAAAGAACTAAGACTTTCTTTTTTTTACTATGCGAGCTATAAGCCGTGATTAGTGATTTTCTATCAAATTCTCAGAAATATTGGCACTTTTTAGACTTTGATCAGCATGTCTTTGTGCTACGGATGTCTCACTACTTAACTCCATGGAGAAGACCCAAAAAGCCAAACTCATCAGGATCCAACTTTCCTCGAACAAGAACCAATTCACTTTTACACATCTCCAACACCATCCATCTGCATTAGCCAAAGCAATAAAGACTGTCAGGAAAAAAAGCTCGATCATTGATCGATACAATCCTCAGGCTCCATAATATAATTTGAATAGTAATTGACACCGTGTGAATGCGAAGACTATAACTAGGTGGATAAGCAAGCGAGCACTGTCAACACATTGCTACGTACCAGTACATGAATATCCAGCCGACAGATATTATATAAGAGCAATCGCGGAGGTCCCTTGCCTAGTTTTTTCTCAATAACTCAGGCTAGAGTCAGACATTGAACAATTAAGATCATTCACTATCTAAAACGTGTACTTTATTGCTCTTCAATCATAGATGGACCATACAAAGGGAAGCACCGACTTATACATCATTTCTTAGAACATCCGATAAAGTAGCTGTTCACCAAGTTGTCGCTGTGTGAGATTGTCAACAGCTGCATCCTTATACGTATACTGATGTCTGGCACCGTTGTACTACTTGCCCGCGTTAAAATATTCTAGTACTCTAAGTGGTATCATATAGCTTTGATAAGGTCATCCCTAGAAGCAATAATTTCCGGACAATAATCGCAATTCGTCAAAATTATTGAAAAATACTACTGCTTTTTGCAGTTCATTCGTTCCCATTTCATACAGTTACAATATCTCCCACCATCTACTACATGTTTAGCATGGTCGTCGTTTTGGTTACTTGTCATGTGTAGTAAGACATATTAATGGGCGCTATTTTTATTTTCTTCTAAAAAAGTACTATATGATCTATATTCAGGGGTTGCTACCCGAGAGGACCGCGCAATTGATATCAAAACTTCTCCTCCATTTGAAGATATATCTAGTTGAAGCATTAACTATTAAGATACCATCAATAACTTATTTTGCTTGTTTTGCTTACGATTATTGTTCACAGCCCTCTTCTGTACGCGTCGTATTCTTTTTAATCTAACGCCCGGGTTTACACCTACATCGGTAACAAGTCAAAATGCCTGGCGGTCGTGCAGGGTCCCGGTCCCCGAAGAAGAAGGCGAAGGGGAACGACAAAATGAACAATGACACATTTCTTGAGGACGTCTACGAACGAACGTCCATCATGGACTGCGACAGTCCTCTGATGAGCAAGCTCCAAAAAAGGACTGCGATTCTCTCCTTGGGGATGAAGAAGGGAGGATCTGCTCAGTCTACGGTCAACAGCATCATCGAAGGCCGTGAAGCTCTTGCCAAAGACCTCATAACCCATTGCAGAAATAAGTGCCGTATTGAAGTTTACTACAACTTTTTTGCGAGGATTTCTCTTGTCTGCTCAGTAGTTAACCTTTATGGCTAAATGTAAATGTAGCTGTAGCTCATATTTCTGCAAGGCTGTGCTCGTGGCCGGTATCCAACTACGCTTGTAGAGTATAACGGCTTAAGAGGGCTGTTCAACATCGCCCTCCAAGATAGCATATACCTTTCTGCGTGGCCATCATTTATCCCTCTATTCTAATCTATCGAAAAAATGTATTTCTCATTAGCTGAAAGCACTCCCTCATGTACAATATAAAAGCTCTCAGATAGAATGAAAAGAGTACCGCTTCGAGTACAACTCGGCAAAAAAAAAAAGATACCAGGTCAATCTCAAACAACATCTTGGTAAGCCATACATTTTTTATGTGTTGTAAGTATATCTTTTCTTACTTTTCAGCGATCTCGAGAAAAATTTGCTCCAAGCCGTACTGTGACGATTTTTTTGCAGAATTGAAACTGAAGGCGAAATTCTTGAAGACGCGAGCCGCCTGGGTCTACCTGAGTGTATACTTACATTCTGTCCTCGATGTTATTTTGATCTTCTATGTTTGATGTCACAAATAGGATCACTTTTTCCTCCACGAATAGTGTTGATTTTTGCCTTGAATATCATCACAGAGCACATGGCGCCGACGCCTTAAAGCACGCGAAAAAACTCCGAAATTGAAGTATACTTTCGTCAAAGAGGCTTTGCAGGCTTCGAAGAGGCAAAATCTATTAGCCGAATACTCTTACGTCCGACAAGCTTGGGCGAAAATCTGCTGCTTTGTCATCATGACCCTACTGCGACACCTGGTTGTCAAGACATTGGCAAAAATGGCTGCGGTATTCAATGATATACCTGGCTTGCGAAGATAGGGCGGCTTGTTTACTTAGTTTTGGTTCTGACGATGGCCGTGAGTAACTCAAGCAAGTTTTATCACAGTACAGCCTTTATTTTTGCAAGTGATCTTTTACAATTTTAAATCTCCACCTCAAGCTATCTTGTCCAACAATCTCCCACCACTACCTCCATATGTATGCCCTCAACTATGTTCTAGGTCATCAAGGGATACACGTTAATGGTGGAGCATTCGTATCCGGTGTGGACGTGGAAGATTTTCCTGTCTAGTTTGAATCTCACCCCGCTACCTGGAGAAAAATCAGGTGCGGGAAAGCTGTGCTACGAGTTGAGTCTCGATTCAAAAAACAACTTTCCTCCCTTCAGTGAGGAACGACATCGCATCTGGTTGCAGGTTGTTGCGTTGTGGAAGGAAAAAGGATTCGACAAGTTCAACTACAAGAAGACAGTGAAATCCATCAGCAATTTGACGAAGTATTTTCCTCGTTCGGTTTTGCTCTGGATGGTCAATCGAGAACGCGCATCCAATGAGCATTCGTTTATCGAAACGTGGAAAATTGCAGCCAAGGAGCGGGACCGACTACTGGCTTTGAAGTACGCAAGTAATGACACACAGAAACTGTTGAAGGCACACACAGCCAAAAAGCGGTCCAGAAAGGTTCGTGGAACTCCGACGCCTTCTCCTCCAAATGATAAGCGGTACTTGGAACCCTTGTCTTTTGTATCAATTATTGATAGTTTTGAAGTTGGGCTATGTTATGGTGACGCATACAGTTGATGCTGTAATAGTGCATACTGGTGCTAGCCCTCTTCCAAAAACAAGAAATGCACACGGATGAGAAAGCAGCACTCGTTGCGAAAAATGAAGCTCGTTGACCATCAATCGCACAGGTACTGGGTGGCTCTCCCCGTCATACCCTCCAATATCCCTAATTAAGAAAACAAATTGCTGCTTTATTCTTTGCAGTGTTCGAGTTCTCTCTGTGTGCATTTCCTGAGCTTTGACGAACCACCTAGTAGTGTTCTATCTCATGATACTCAAGAAGTGATGGTCGTTACGTGCCTTTTTTTAGGTACCCATCAATTATCATTCCTTCTTCAACCCTCAGCCCCAACATTTGCGGCACACCCGCGAATACCATGGGTGGACGTGGTCGCACGGTATATCCCGCTGACCTGCTGACGGGATCATCTGCGGTTGATATCAACAAACTAATTATCGACGACAATTCACGCGGTGGAAACACGACGAAAAATCACAACCAGAATCCCCAGGATGCGGAAAGTGGCGATATCAAGATTGCGACTGGAGAAAGTAGTAGTAGCAATTGCACAACTACACAGCCCGTTTTCGTCAACACTTTGAACAAGGCTTCCGAGCAAGGCAAATGCGACGAACTGGGAACGCGGATGGCTTTCGCGAACCTCAACCCTGATCAAGCCGCTGTCCCTCCCAAGGCCACATCCGCCTCTTCCTCCTCCACCTTTTCCTCTTCAGCCGCTAGCGCCTCGCGGATGACCAAGGACACCTTCGCGCAGCAGGCAACTACACCAACAACTACAACAATTTCTGGAGAAGTATTCCCCCCAGAGACCAAGTCTTCTTCCACGCTGCTACCAACGGGGCAAGGATGTAAGGACGAGGTCATGCATAACGACAACGCTGATGGATCTTTGGGTGCAGGCGGATTTGTCACACAAGGAGATCAAACGGCTATGCTGAAAGCCGAGTTGCAAGGCTTCCACGACGCAGACGAGCTTGGTAGCACGACTGGTGGAGTAGGCGGTGAAGGTTTGTCCCATGAAGAAGGTACTAAAACATGTCTCCGCTACTTCAGTTTTATGTTACCAAGATGATTAACAAGCCAAGTAGTCATGTTGTTCTCTGTCATCATGTACATATGGTTATGGATTTGGATAACCTTTAAATAAAGTTATGCTCTATCATTACGTCAATATTACAGGAGCCTCTGGAGTTGAAAACATGGTGTCTCTGCCTGGTAATCTTATCGACATCCAAGCAGATATGGGAGATGCGGCTATTGGCGTTGGACCTGAGCAAACGCAAAACAGTGCTGCTTTTAGTGTGGACTTGACTGCCAACACCGATATGCTTGACGCTGAGCCGCAGCATTTTACCGGCTCCGATGATGTCCACGAGAATGATTTTGCCCAGCCAAATCTTGCTGAAGCTAATCCGGCTACCACCCCCGCATCTCACGGCGAGGGCTTTGGGTTGCAGGATAACAAATCTGAGATCACGGATTTTCTTGCTGTCGACGGGACAACTTCTCAGGAGGTACTTTTGAATCGTATGGTGGTACAATTGTGCGAAGGTCTCCTCCTTCCTGCAAATATGATGCGCTAGTACGACATTACTCCACATGTGCGGTTACCTTACTGAACACATGATGATCATAATAATTGATAAAGTAAACGAGCAAAGGACATTCTTAATCATGATCACCAAAAGCTAGCACAAGCTGAAAAGGCAATCACGCCAGTTTTTTACTTCTTCAGAATCTCCATCTTCGTCTCAACAATGTCAAGCCACAAATTCCCCTTCCGCAAAAGCAACCTCTGATGACGCAAAACGTCACACATCTTGGTCATATCTGAAGGTAAATGCCTCTTACATTAACTAAGGTTAAATCTGACGCAATGGCGTCACCGACACTGTTGTGCGAAACTTCGAAATATGATGTCAATGGGAAACCCGTAGTCGGTTCTCCGGTGCATCAATTTGCCGCTTTCACGAAATCTGCAGTCAAGCCTGTTGCGGAGTTTGAGAGAGGTCTGAACTCGATGAATACAGTCTCGCCAATTGCGCAGTATCAATCGCATCAGAAAGACAACACAGCATCCGCCCATGATCAGCGCACTGCTTCCGTGCCCTTCAGCTACACAATCCGCGACGAGATGGCTGGTGGTAATAGAGTTTTAAACTTCGATCAGATGATGCTCGACAAGCAATGTAATGATCTTAACGCTGGTGTGACACGAAGTAAAAGAACGAGTGTTATTTCGCTTGGTTACCCCAAGCCTGGAACTCCTGTAAAACGGAACTGTACTCCTTACGGCAACGAGCTGCGTTGTGTTGATGAAGATGATGTTGATGACGACCTACGAAGAAAAATACTGGGGGGGAACGATATTCGATTCGCACTTTCCTGGAAGCTTGACAGGGAGTTCCCCGGTAGAAACTTCCCTACGCATCTCTACGCTACCCTGCGCAGCCACTCTTTAAATGATTTTAAGCGAACAGGAATAGAACTAACATCAAAAACCATACGATGATCTTTAACATTGATCACGCCGTCCCTCATCTGACCCCTATGAATGTCAATCATGCCACTGATGCAATGCGAGTGGGACACTCTTGTACTCGCAACATATGTTTGTGGTGGCAGGGGGACAATTATCAATTATTGACTCTAGGTCAGACGTTGCCCAAGGGCGAACGCCTTTTGCCGCCTGAAAACGATGATGGCCGGAGTGCAGCGCGCGAGGGCCGTCGGGTTCGCATGATGGACGTGGATGATGTCGAGTATTATTTTTTGCTTACTCTATTTCTCATGATGCATGTCTTACATCTTGATCTTGATGATGTCTAGATCGATTTCTGATCATTTGTAGAAGTCATTCATCGCGCAATCTCAAGAGCTAAAATGTTAACTATTACTTTCCAGGGAAATTCCGACATCGACTTGCAAGGAAAGCAAGAGTGTGCCTCTCACTGCCAAGAATCTATCTGGAATTAGCCAGAACGATAAGAAAAAACGCATGCAGTCCACTATCAAGGGAGGGCCGAAGTCCTGGGAGGCGACTTTCGACGGCACTGATTTGGGAGACATCTACGACGAAGTCAAGGAGGTACTATGACCCTCACTCCACCACAAGGCATTACAGCGAAGAAATTATGCTACTGCTAAGTGATAGCCATGGGATCGATTTTCTAGGCAAGATCAAGAACTCACTTCAAGAAATTTAAAGTTTCTCTTCCTCAACCCAATTCCCCTGACTAGACCCGCAGTGAGCAATTTCAGGCGAAACATATTGAAGTCCTTACTTTCATCTGCGTCAGTATTATAGTGTCGCTGACTTACACCCGATAATAGCACTACCGTATCATCAACCAGGCACTTTGCCGAGAAGCAGAGAAGGACTTGCGCGTGGAACTTGGCGAGTTTTTATTCGTTTTGTACGCGACTGGGCAGAGTATCTCCGACTGGTTTGAGATCGAGCATGAATCCTTGTTGACCCAAACTGAGTGCGTGGTTTCCTTTTTGACCCATCTTGCACAAGGCTCCGAACTCTTGGAGACTCTCTGCACGAAAGTGGATATTCCGGGGATCAAAGAAAAGCTAGGCCTTGACCTAGAAGAGGTGTGCGCCTTGGAGTCCAAGCAGCTCGAACTTCAAACTGCGATGCGAAAAAACGGAACCTCAACTGGACTGGCTGGCCCTCTCCTCAGCTATTTTACCCTTTGCAGTTCGCCGGACTTGGCTTTGGATAATTTAGATTATAACGCGGCCAGCGTGTTGGCGCAAATCGACAAGCGCCTCACAGAGATTCCTGACATGCTGAAGCAGGTAATACGACCTTCGAACTAGTATGACCTTTCACCGTGTGCTCTCAGTCGTTTCTATTCTCATGATATAACTACAACCCTTTGAATTCATCAAATTAGTCATCTCTGGTCTACATAGATTTATCGCGATCGACTTTCTTCATCTCTCTTATCGATTCTATGATCACGTCATGCCCCCTACCATCCGCATCTACAATCAGCTGTATTCGAGCATCGCAGACGAGTTCTTTCCAAAAGTGGGCAACCCTGGCAGTGAAGTCGACGTGACGCCTTTGAAATTGGTGCAGTCCTGTAGCAGCTCCCCAACAACGACGTGCCCGCAATGGGCAAAATTGATGGCCCAGATGATTAGCGCAATTCAAGAGTCTTGCTCGGTGGCGCTTACCCTCCTTGAGGCTTTTCAAGGAGAGGACGATCTTGAAGCTCTTGAGAAAAAGGTAACAACATGGAGAGGACTACCATTTGTAAACCATACTACGCAGCGCCGTTTTCTCTTGCGTCTTTGTGAGCTATTATAGCAAAAAGGTGCTGCACTAAGAAACATCCCTTTTCTTGTTTATCTCACTGTCTGACACGTACATTCGGGAATCGTTTGATTGATTACGTTTGCTCTTCCGAGTCGTCAAATCATAATCAACTCTGACACGGATGGTCTTTTTCTTACAGATTTATAGGCCCATCTCTTATGGACATGCATGATATTGAGAATTTAATTTCTATTTTCGGAAACTACAAAATCCTTTTGCCCAATGAATCACAAACAGAAGCTCGCAGGTAAGATAAGTGAACTCAGATCATACCACGAACTTTAACTTCTTGAGTCACCCAGATAACGCATGACTTCACTCGCCAAATATTAGCTCATATATCTTCAGGTCCCTCTCGAAGCCTTGGAGCAGGCTCTTGGAGATGCTGACTTGGATGCCAATTTGTACGCCCAGCAGGGTAATGTTAAAGCAGACCTTGCATCAGTTATGAACTCGCATTTGACCGCTGTGCGTCGGGCTGTGTTCGAACACGCCATTCGACCTCTACTGATCCGCTGGACGAACATGATGGTGGAAGGAAACGACATAGTACGCGGCTTTATGTTGGACAACTTCTGGTTGGTGAACAGTGTCTTTGTGTACGCGCCGGCGAAGCAGTTTATTGCAGAGCTACGAGGTATGCTGGTCCAGAAGCAGATCGTGCCAATGCGGCTCTGTCTAGAAGCACATCGCACCAAGATGGACGATGATGAAGACAATGACGACAAGGCTCAAGTGGAGCAGGAGGAAACCGATCTAGATAGTAGCGATGACGATGAAAACAACAATTTGTCCGACATCCCCGAAGAAGATGATGTTGACGTTTTTGGTGTTAGCACCAAGTCTCAGAACAAGAAGACGAAGAAGCACAAGAAACATGAAACATCTGACAATGCTCTTCTGGCCGAATCGGCAGCAAAGCACATCAAGATGGGTAATGTCGTTGGTGGTAGAGTAGTCAACAAGAACTTGATGCCCATGCCTTTTGTCTGGAAGAAGTTCGGCTCCACGAAGATGAGTGAGCTAGAGGACGACATGGATGTGGATGGACGAGCAGCGCAAATCCTAGACAACATGACGAATCGAAACTGGATTGATGATCTAGATGAAGACGAACTGGGGCACAGCCTGGACTTTTTGGGCGCTGAAGATGATGATGAAGTCACTTCCGACGTGGGAAGTGTCTAAGAGTTTCTAGGAGTAGAAAAAGAGAGTTTTGAAATAGAAAATGAAAATGTGAAGAAAATTATAGTAGTAAATGAGGAGTATGTAGTTGACGCTCAAGTGGAGAAGATACATACATAGTAATAATAGTGCCTTCTCTCTTAAACCTGGTAGCACTGTAACAACTGTCATGAAAAAGTAAGAAACAGACGTGATGCATTTTCCAATCGTGTCATCAAACGGATGTGGTAATATCAGTACAGACATAATCGGAAGCCAAGAAAATAGCCGTTCTTTTCTCAAGCCAGATCAGTGCTCTTCCTCATGTGACTTCGCGGCGATTCTCTACAAAGTTCTGCATGGTGATTATACTAAGGGTTTACGCCTTTTTTATTTTGTTATAAATGACAAAGGCCATCTCCCTGATTGACTGGCGGCTGCCACCGACACTGGGCAAGCGGTGCGAGTCACTGCCTCCACACAGCTACGAATCTGATCCACGTAGCACTGCGCAGTCCCACAATATGAGGGAAGGTAGCTTACTTAGCCGGTTGCATTCTAAAACCATACTTGAAAAAAATACCATCATCGTTCCGATACTGATGCTCCAACTACTAGATGCCTACCCCCTAGAAGTATTGTGTAACTAGAATATATTTCGACAAACCGAATATTTATAGATCGTGCGCGCCCCCACCAGGTACGAGTGGGAAGGTAAAGGCTCACTGTGACTCTCCTCGGAGTACTATCTTTATCGTCCTTGTGTATATCATCAATACCATGATCGTGTCTGGGTATATCATTATCATCTTGCCTGGTCAGATAAATTTGTGAATTCATTGATTGAGTTGCTTTTCTTTGTGGGTCTCGCTCTCGGTATGAGTGTAGGGGTTATTGCCTTTTTCGTCTGGCTCTTGCACCACGTGGCTATAGCTCTCGTAGATAAGAATATGTATCGCCAACAAGAAGATAATGCATACTCAAAAGTTACCCAGCCCATCAATTACTCGCTGTATAATTCACGCAAACGAACAATCCCTGATGAAAATACAGCCGTTGGCTTTTGTACTTGAGCGCTGCATCTGTTAAACAAAGAGAAGCTGAACAAATTCCCTCCAGACTCCGAGTACCACGACATATGCTCAGCAGAGAGACCGACTTGGTGACAAATCTTCACTGATTTTCTTGCTTATTTCATGCTTTTTGTTAGATAGTGATGACGAACTGGACGAAAGACAACGCAGCCTCAGGGTTTTCTAGGGTAGGCACTACTTTATTTACAATTGTGCAGTACATGTATAATTATATTGATCTCGTGATGGGGTGCCTGATATTCCAGCACATTTTCTATCTTCAGCCTGCCATTCGGAGACTCCAGGTCTGTGCTGAAACTGCTTATGTTTTTTGGTAGGCAGATGACGACATTGGGACTAGGGCAAAGATGTTACGAGTTCCATAATGAATATCACAGACAAGAAAGAAGCTCCCCTCTCTCATAAGTAAGTTCCAAAAAAGTAGGAGGCAAACGAATGCCAGAGGAAGTAGTATTGTTCTTAACAACGAGGTCCTTTCTATGGTGTCTACTGCTACAATATTTTTAACAAAAAATTGCTGCTCGCACCAAGTTCATTCTTGTCGTTGCCAATAACAATACTCAGTGGATGAAAATCAGTGAGAATATAACGTGGCCGGCGCATTGATTTCAATACGTAGCATCGATATAAGGACTATGAATCTCAAGTATATAATTAGCCTGCTGTTGATGATGGATTGCTCTGACGAGTTTCTTCTGAGCGAGGAATGCTGGCAATGACTTGTTGGATAAAGATGCGTCGAGAGACCTTCTCCATCTTCAATTCACTCGTCGCCGTGCATCATCCGCGCGCTTGAAATATGCAAGATTGGATTAGTGTGCAGCTTAAATTCTTTTTTTTGTTGTCGTTAAAATAGGTAGCTAATCCCACTTGTGTCTCACATGGTTCTCTGAAAGCTAAGCTATCGGCCAACTAAAATCATCTGCTTCCGCGATCGTCAGCGTTGAGCTCGATTTTCTTGACAGAAAATTGAACACCGACAAGATGATTGCGATCGGGATGCTCAGTGAACAACACCAAATGCAGCACATAAATACGGACGCGAGGGCGCCGGATTAAGAAGCTATTCAATGCTGCTGCGCTTTCGATGTAAGATTTTTCTCAACGCACAACAAAAATGGGCACGTCTATAAGACAATGCCACTACTCAGACTTCTAGTATCATGGCATATATCTCATTTTATCTAAACAACTGGAGGCTGGGTTTGCTGGAAGACCAGACATTTCTAGTGATACCAACATCATCCAAGTAGAGAAGGAGCTTCGCAAAGTGCTGGCTTTCGTTTTCGAGACGATTCCAAGCACCGGGGTGGAATAGCAAACCTGCATACGTGCTGCACGATATGCCCGTGCGGCTCTTCTATGGTGGGTGTATCTGGTCCTCGCTTATCTCTAATGT
This sequence comes from Amoebophrya sp. A25, assembly GCA_905178165.1. Taxonomy (NCBI): domain Eukaryota; class Dinophyceae; order Syndiniales; family Amoebophryaceae; genus Amoebophrya; species Amoebophrya sp. A25. The sequence goes on along the minus strand of CAJINU010000018.1, from coordinate 844,396 downwards.
TTTCTCCTATTGTGTGATATCGTGATGACCGCGGTATCTCACGGACACGAGAGGTTTTCTCCTGATAGTAGCTTGTGAAGAAAATAGGAATAATACATGATGTCCTCGTTTGCAGTTGAAATAAAGTGAATGTGATAGAAAGTTGAAGTGCGCTGAAAACCCCTTAGATGTGATTCAATTAAGCAGCTCAAATTTTGGAGTAGATAAGTTATATAAGGCTCACAGACATGGCATGCATGTTTCTGCGCGGTTCATCTACTGAGGATACCAGCGATGGCTTCTTGAGATTGATTGAGGGGCTACTAATAGAAATTCAAGAAAGTGCAACTGATGACTAGCGTAGAGCAAATCCGTCATTGCAATAGCCTTGCTGACAGGTATCCTGTCATGTCTTCCACATCTTTCAACTAGAAGTCGCTTAGGGTTAGGTGGTGTCCTAGTATCACAGTCATCGTCTAACTGATCCTTATGCGATACCCATTTCTGCGTGACGATGTGAGAAGTTGACGTCCTCGGCTCATCAAGATTGTTTTACTGTGCTCTCCACTGTTGCATACGATGACTTCAGCGCAGTCTGACTCTCTGCAAAATAGCGACTATATCGTATCTAAACCTAGCTCATTCAAAAAAAAACTATCTTGTCAGAGAATCGAAAGCTCCTCGGATACATGGACTTACGATATTCCGACAGTGTGTCTTCGTTGCGTGATGTCTACATGGACTACATTTTGCTTCTATGGAGACCAATCCATTAGCTCAAGTCATAGGGCACATCAATGAGGGAGATTGCGACTGTGGTATCTTCTACACTTGTTGCATTGAGACGGCGCACTCCGGAGAGTTGTGATTTGCTATGTGCTTGAATATATGCAGAGTTCAGAGTCAGCAATTACTGACTACCCCTCTAGTATTCACACATTTATAACTGAGGGAGTTTGAATGACGTCGACGCCCGGTCACCCTATACGGGTGGAACAACTGACCGGTGGAGTGGGTCGTGTAGATATAAACACTACGCTGGAGTCATGTATGTAGAACATTTTGATGAGTGGCCCAGTGGTTCCTTATAGTGGATTTTATTCTTTAAGTGTATCATGTATAGCGCGAGCATTGCAATCCGTCGCGAGTCATCATCCATTTCCATTACTTCGTGTGGAGTGCGTCTCTTCTCAAAGTCTTAAGCTTGAGTGCCTACGGTTGGAAGGATACGACGAACTACCCAAATGAAGATACAGCTTGCTCTCCCTCTCTGATTGTTCTTCTATTTTGATCTTAAAACCTCCATCATGATACTTAGTAGCAGTTTTTTATACGAGTAAAAAATGAGGCGTATACTTTCAGTCAATGTCACTATTTTTCCATGCCACGGAAGAGTAGAGAGACCTAGTGGCGTTCCTAGATGAGTCAACAGCTAAAACTGTGGCTGTTCTCTTCGTGACATTGCTGCACCATGAAAACCAAAGGCAGTCTCAGCTAGAACGTGGTGTAGCAGCATTTGAGTAAGGCCGAGATAGCATCGCTTCATGCTCATCGTGAAAAATCTGAGTAGACGGTTGCCCTTCGTGGGAAAATTTATGACGAGAACGAGCGACAACGACAAGTCTGGCTTTGGCGTGAGCAATTGAGTACACCACTCTTGTTTGGTGCCATTAGCTTCTACTCTTGAAATTTGCCTCAGGTACTTGCTTTTTCTGTCTTCCTATGACTGAGGTGAGTGTGATTGAGATTATCAAGATGATGATGACCAAGTCCTGTCGTGAGAGCCTGCTTGTCCATCAACGTCACAGTGAAGGTTTTCGACCCTCAGAGAGTTTTCGGCGTATCCTCTTAGCTCCCTCATTTATTCGTCCTCACAGTGCGCCTGTTCGTGTTCGCGTAGTATTGTGGAATTTTGAACCCCGACCCCTTCTTGGTACAGGCCCCACATCATGAATCAATATAATTATACAAGACATATAGTTGATAGCTCTAATTGTTCTTCGACTGACACCTCTCGTCTACCCGGAAAGTGCATTTTTCAAAGTATGACGCATTTCGAACAAGTAAAATTGCTTTGATTCTGGTGTTGCCATATGTCGGAGAAAAAATGTAACTAAGTGAAAATGTCACGCAGTAGAACGACTTAAATAGTAGCATGAAAACGCCCTATCTGTTGAGTATGAATGTCAAGGTATATGTATTGAGACAATTTCCAAGTGGGTCTAAATAGTCAAAAATGCAGTATCCTTCAATAGGCAAGTCGCAGACGCTTGAAATCATTCCCTAAACGATCTTGCCATGGTAACGTATCTAGCTAGAAAGCTACAACGTTGTAGATGAAAGATATATTGAACAAAGTCCAGCATGCTCCTGCAAAGGAAGTTGTGGGTACAACCCTACTGCACTGAATGACGCACCGCTTGCAAAATCATTTCAAAGCACTTCGCAATCATCATCCACGGCAGGAAATAAAATCAGTTTGAGTAACCAATAGGAAAGCAGCAACAAATAATACAACTTACGTGTCATGAGTCAGATTCGAATCCAGACACTCAATTACCTTCTTCACAGACCTTAACGATTGGCACCCCTACGATTTTGTGAGGTCATATTCTTGCTCTTAGGCACCCGATAAAACCGATTGCGATTGCTGTTGTTCAGAAAAAAAAATTATCTTTCTAACTCGTTTCCCGCTCTTGTTGTATTTGATAAGTTTTGCAGTGCACTAAAATTTACAAACCATCCGTGATGTGGACCGTTTTATCTTCAAAGTCTCTTGTGACAATCTCTTTATTATCGAAACCTCTGCACCTCTCGCTACTCACAGTTCTTATTCTTCATTGCTCGTGGTGAGATTTTGAAAAACAAACACCGTAGCCATTTTGGCTCAAGGCTGCGGCTGCGAGCGTAACTAACAAACAGAGAGACCCAACCGCTTTTTTCTTGTGTCGAATGAGAACAATGACGACTAATAGATCTGAAAGTGAATGGCAAATCAATCAAACATGAAAACACTAATGAATCAAAAAACAAAAATCAATCATCCTTTTCCCCGTGCGGTTGGGTCTATAATTGGGGCTAATCAAAAGTATTCGTTACGAATATAATTGAGAGTCCGAGTCCATGATCGCATTAAGAATACATGACTCACACATCAATCGCAATATCATTAAGCATATCTAGTTGACCCACAGCAATGAAAATGGCTAGTCACGCTCACACATCCTCAAGGATCTGCGACGATCTAAAACTACACTCTCAAGGAGACGAAAAATATCGACGACGCGCAGAAACAAGTAATCAAAAGCCCAACTGGTCCAAGTAATGAAATAGCGAATCAAGCGAATCAAGTGCATAAGTTCCGGGCTACAACGTGATAATAAGCGAAAGAGGAAGTCCGATAATGGTAACATCTTGAATTAACAACGAGCTCCTCGCCACCCCACAAGCAGGCTTACCGAACGTCACTAAGCGCATAATTGTCGTTTTTCATTGCATCAAAAGCACTTTAGCGTACCTGTACAGCAGGCGCCCATCAATCATCAAGAACTACTCTCAAGTAAGAATAATCGAACAGCGCGAACCTGCAACATCTAGTCACTACCCCGCAACCACCACAAGTTAACAATCATGGGTAATCGCAGAAATAATCGAGGCAACAAGGAGGCTGCTCGGACCCGCAAACCCGACGATAGTACTGGGAACCCCAGTGCAACCAGCAGCAACGCAGGAGCACCCACCACGGGCACAGCAAAACCAGCCAAGTCGGGAGTCAACAAAGGCAAAGTGCTACCACAAAAAGAGGTTGATGAAGAAGCTACGGGTCGCAACATCACAGCCAAGAGCGAAAGCAAAGAGGCCTCCAACAAGCAAGCAGCAACGGGAGGTAAAAACCTGCGCAAGAAAAAAGGATCCAGCGTAGCAGTAGCTGAAGCGTCAAGTGGTGCAGTCGCCACCACGGGAGCGAACAGTGCAGTACATACACTGGCCACGGGAACGAGCCCTCTTCCAACGGACGAGAGCATGGACATGCCAAAGGGAGACAAGGAGGAAAAAAATGAAACAGCAAGTGGAGAGGCAACCGCCCAAAGCGCGGAACAACTAACGCTAGGTGGAAAGACCTTCGTATCTTACCAGACGAATGCAACTGGCCTCTCCGCACTTCAAACTGGTTTATTCGCTGGCATAGACCTTGGAGGCAAGACGGTAGGCACAGCAGAAGATGAGGCGGCTCCGATTGTTGCCGCACCAGTGAGGACCAATACAATGACCGGGGAGATCACTACGGATCACAAGCTACCTCCGGCTCAACTCCACCCTGCGGAAACGCCGGAAGAATACCACGCTCTACTGGTGAATCAAGCATTAACAAAGGATGATGATGAAATGCAGGGCATTGAGGAGGAAGCAAGTCACGGACAAGCACGAGACCAATACGAAGACATGCTGACTTCTCCTCAACACCACTACAACGATTCAGCGTGGTACGAGGATGAAGAGGAATTATTCTATGCTCAAATTGAAGCAGACTCGGAAAATGAACCACGAAGCAAAGAGTCGGAGGACTATGAGGAATCAGCATCGCGGGAATATTCCAAAACTCTACTCTCACGGAGCTCAGCCTCAACAAGCGTGCAGGACGGGAAACGGTTCCTGCCTAAAACGGACCAGAGGACAACAAGCACGCAAAAGGGAGGTGGCATGAGAGGCAGCAAGGACAGGACCATGGAGTCACAGAAATACCCTCACAGCATGCACGCGTCAGCAAGGCCCTATACCTCCAGCGATAGTGGATCCTCAACATGGACAAGGATACAAACAGAATACGACGTAGTTGCAAAGCTAAGGCAAGATGAAGAATTCCCAGACGATGCCTGGACCGGGAGCCCATGTCAAATTCCACATGCAATCCGCAGACGTGACTTCTACACATCTGAAACTGACCACACTCCGCGGTGGGGCAGTGATATGCAAGGAAGATGGAATCTACCTATCGGCTGGTACAAAGTCGTCTGCACATATGTAAATGTGCAATCGGTAAATTACTTGATCCAAGTGCGGGAAGTAGGAGGCTCCGAATGGCATCATGTGCCAACTTTGGAGGACTACGAAGCAGCACAATTCAGAGTAAACTTCGATGATGTCCCCTTCGAAGTGAGAAAAAAGGACACATTCGCGGCCACAGCAGTCTGGTCCTGGCGCCGCACAATCGGCAAATACCTGCTCCAAGTCGATAAAATCCGACCGATGCTCGATCCGTCCAGATGGGCAATGAACCCAATGACCTCGATGAAACCAGCACCGCCAACGGGTCCTGAAGGTGAAATCGTCATGAGAGGAAAAGGGGGGAAGAAGGGCAAATACAGTGCGTCATATCAAATGGAAGCGGCATCAGCATCCTCATCTTCGGAGCTACTTCCTGCAAACTCTGGCACATTCACAGCTGAACTAGTTCAAGACATGATCGACAAGTCCATCACAAAAGCTAATGCAGCCCTGAAAGAGGAAATTGGAACGGAAATTCAAGAAATACGGGACGAGCAGAAGAGACATCGCAAACAGATGCACAAATTCAGTGGGACGCAAAAAAGCATACTGGGAGGACTTGGCGAGATATTGGGCATAATGAAAGGCACAGGGGCAAAACAACAAATTGCCCTACTACAACCCGAAGACAACAGTGACGACGCAAGCTCATCTTCGGCATCCGAAGCTCCGTCAACCAGTAAGGACAAAACGAGGCGAGCCATAGAAGATGATAAGGCAAAGCGACAAGGCGCTACATCGAAGCAAGACCCGAAGATGTGTGACTCACTCCTCCCAGCTGCAACATCGAGCAAAGCCCAAGGACAGGCTGATGGAGACAACGTAAAATATTCTGTGCAAACAATGATCCACGGGAGACACCTACGCAAAAGCCTACCATTGGTAGGGCAAGGATTATCACACAATAGGGTAAAAGCCGATCGCGGATCCTACTCATCGATGCACCAACCTGACCATCCACCAGGCGATGAGGCACCGAACAAGTCAGGAGAGGTGAAAGAAAAGAGCGAGTCGCGATCTCACGCAGGGAACCCTTTAGGCGAAGCTCCCCAATCAGTCGGTAAAGACATCAGCAGGCATCAGGTAGAGATGGGGTTAGTTGGTGAAGAAGGAGAAGGTGCAGAGGAAACGAGCATCAACTTCAACGAACAGGGCAGTAAGCCAATGGACCTCGTATCCACAGCAGTCAACATCCAAAAGCGGAGAAGATCTACATCGGAGGAACGCAATAGCGACAGAGAAATCTTCAGTAACAACAAATCATCTCCTTGCCCTCCTATGGAAAGCAACGTGAAAGAAGAAGGAAAGGTTGATGCCAGCAAAGCCGCGAGAATAAGGAAAGAATCGGAAAAGAGGCGAATGCACAGTGGAGCACCGGAAACGGACGAAGAGCAAGCTCTCCAACCTCCTGTGCCAACTTACCTGAACATGAACAGGGAACAATCTCCGCGGAAAAACGTCCAAAAGAACGTCCAAAAGAACGATGAGGAAAAAAAGCTAAACGAAAGCGAATACGAGAGATACGAAAGGTACTACCATGCAGTAGCATACAACCTCTTGGCAGAAATTCGGAACAAAGACGAAGCATCAACAGCAGAATCCATTGCCAGGTCAGCAGCGAAGGAGGCATTATCTAGCAACAACGGCACTTACCCATCCGATCTACAAGTAGCGGTGCTAGCTGCGACGATAAAATGCATGGCTATAAATTCACGCTCATCCCCGGCAACAATAAACAAGAGCTTCCAGGACATATCGACTCAGGAGATCTTCGAGTTAGTGCAAGGAATCCTAAACGAAGCTCAACCGATAAAAAAGGTTCACTGGTCAGATCAAGATAGAGCGACTAAACCGCCGGAGTTCCTTGCATTGCGAGAAAACGCGATCCTCAAGCAAACCAAGATGGCCGAACAGCTGGTGGGTTCAATCGTACTACCGCCAAAGCGCTTCGTGTATGGACATCATTCAGCAGAGACCTCTGACTTCGATGATACTGTTCAAGTTGGAATTCCTCAACAACTAAGCTGTGAAACCCAAAAAATCTCGGAGATGATCAAAGAGATACATGGTATCTCCGCTGGAACTGGTGCAGATGGTCTTCTTCTAGTAGATAGGCACAGTCCTCACATGACCACAAAGACAACTTCGCCGAGAATGAAGCCGTCCACGTACACACGATACCCTGATGACACTGCTCTACATGCCGAAAATGCCGCAACGAATCAGCCGCGGAGCGAACAAATATTGTTGGATGCAGGAGACGTCGACTGCCTAAAGCTACTGGAGGCTTACAAGAATGCTCAATTGGCCTTACAGATGCCGGAGGACGAACAAGCTGTTGCGTCGGCGGTAGAGCGCATGGCAGAGTATCCGCAACTGATCAGTGCAAATCCCCCACTAATCTGCGTCGCAATGGCAACGTATGTACAGCAAAGGGAGAAGAATTTCAACTCAAAGGGGTCGTATGCCACCAGTCGGAAGAAAAAACTAGAAGAGATGCCGACTACATGCACGCCGCTAGCGCCCCATGATGCTGCGACGTCCCAAGAAAAAAACGTCACTAAGCAAGACGAAGTCGGCCTATCACCAAAGGCAACAACCCGCAACATGAGCAGCAGAAGATCGAGCTCAGTATACAGCCCGTTACCGAACAGCAAGCCAGTTGAAGCGATAGAAGAAAATAGTTCCGGCACCAGTGCCAATCGGATTGGAGTGTCGATCGAAGAAAAGGACGCTGAAACGGCTCACCAAGCACGATCAGACGTTTGCCCAGAGAGAGAGACGGCCTCCTGCGCCGAGGCAGGAGTTCAATCAGGAAACCCAGTCTCATCGCGTCGCGCAATCGCCTCCGAGGATGAATTCTTTAAGGCTGGGGGCATTGGTGGATTGTTGGATCCCAGAATCAAGGAAGATCCCGACTTACAATGTGGTGACTACATAAACGACACGCTCAAAGGAATGGATATTCCAGGCATCCACACGCAGCAGAGCCAGCAGGAAGCAAGTCAACCGCCGAACGATGAAGCAATTCGACCGAAGGAGGAAACTACAGTAACGGAGAGTAGTGCAGCAAAGGAAGAGTCAAGAAGGACACATCCGCCGAGTGGGAAGAATCAGAAGTGCAACGCGGCAGAATCAACCTCATGCTCTACCGGGGCCTACATACACATGAGTGCGACTCAAGACAACATTCTCAGTGTTCAGCCGGATACAACCACAAAGCAGCAAAAAGACTTCGCCACGCTTCCATATCAGGATATCAAAACAACAAGCGAAAGATACAAGAACATTCGACAAAAAGCTGCTGTGGTGCAAGTTGCACTAAGAGATAAAATTGCTGAAGGATGTCCGCCCCCAGCGCGTAGTGCCACTGCCAACCTGTACATCACTGGAGAACATGGGCAATGGCTTGCGTTTGGAGAAGAGTACACGTTGACCTTGCTGCACCGTGCCAAAAATGGAGTGAGTAACTTTCTTTACCAGTTCCGCTGCGAGCGCCGAGCAGCCAAGCGCTGCTGCACATGCCATGGCGTTCCCCCATGGGAAATTTCTCTGATCAGAAGCAAGATGCACACATTGGAAAGGTCCGCTTCGCACTTCGAGAGCCTGATCATGAACAAGGAGGCGCTGGCGCTGCTGCAGTACAAACCGCAGGCCGTTGCGTACAGTCCAGATGTGGAGACCTTCAGGGGCCGCAATGTGGTCGAGGCCGTAGGTCCAGTGGAGCCTTCGGAAGACATCCTCGATGCATGCGACGAAATCGCCGAAGCGCTACGCTTGGTGGAAGAGCAGACCTGAAAAAAGTTCTGATCCTTCTGATTTGCGTCCAAGATAAGACCATGTGAATGGTCGCTATATGATTGCTCTGAACAAATCTAATCCTACGATGCCGCGCGCCATACTCGTAAAAGCATAAAGATAGATGCAGCTCACTACATTAGCTGAAGACTACGAAAAACCCCAAAACCCTCAACCCATGACATCGCTAAAGTACTCCATTCTTTCCAACTCGTACCGAGGCAAAAAATAGAACCTCCTACAGTGTGTTCTCCTCTGAATTCCTGACACCTCTACAGTGTGTTCTCCTCTGAATTCCCTTTCCCACGATGGACCTCTGTAAACTAGAATGCCTCTAAATGATAAAAAGGGGCTGCTGTAGTCGTTGAGAGAAAAAAGACGAACGATTACGAGCCTGCCACCTCCTTTCTCCCTTGAAGTCGTTGGGATAAGAGCGTAGTCGTTGAGAGAAGAAAGACGAACATTTACGAGTCCGTCACCCTCTTTCCCTCAAAAAAGAACTTTGTGGAGGAAGATCGACGGTATTAGATACAGTTGAGATTTACATCATAAGATCACGAATTTGATATTAAACTCCAGGAGTTTTGTCCTTACCCTGAATCCGAATGTTAGTGCCAATGACGTGCAGCTAGCAATGTTGATCTGATCGTTCAAATTTGGCTCTCTATTTAATTACATACATTTTCTTTTCTGTCTGCGGGTCGTACTGGTATGAGAATGCTGGTCGTTCTAAATCTCAATCACCTTCCAACTTTTCAGCTCCTTTTTATAGTTCAAGTTTTGTTCATCTCCTGTGTCTGTGGTGTGGCGGGCGACCTCCCTCAATCTTAACCTTCATAACCTTAGTGCTGTCTTCTTGCTTCAAGAATTTTGACAGGAGACTCCTACTCTGTTCTTCCATGACTCATCGAGTACTCATCCAGGCGTTGTCGTACTCCTACTCATCTAGCAGCACTCATCTAGTAGCACTCATCTAAGGCTCATACTTTGTCTTCCTCAAGCTCTATCTGTGTATCTTCATGGTCATATTAGCTTAGCACGTCTAGTTCTCATACTCTGTCTTCTTCAGGCTGTTCCTCATTGAAGCTGTCTACCTCTATCTGTAACTGTATCATCTTCAAGTACTAGCTCAAGTTCAAAAACAATGGCTGGCGCTTATGTTTTTTGTTATAGCTGCGGCGACGATGCGGACCATCGTCCATGATAACCCAGTCCATCTCGATCCGAATCCAGAGGAAACGCCGCCGAATGCGAGACGTATTGTTCGTGCTTTTTATATGATATGCTTCGTCCTTCGTAATTGCGCTCGCCTTTACGTGAAGGTGGTGGTCCTGAAGATTGAAGACTTAGTTTCATGTTGACTCACGTCTAATTATGATAAGATAGTCTGGAGTTGTAGTTGCTCCTCGTTGATAGTACAGAATTCTCGTTCTCCTCGTCGTCTCTCACTTTCTCCAGCTCGAGTTCGGGTCTGTTCTACTCGCAGTCCTCTCCAGCGTAACTTGAAGAAGATGGACGCAGATACCGCTCGGCTGCTTTTTCAACGAAATTGACGTCGCAGCTTTTTTCCTCCTCTACGACACAACGACACGCGGCCCCTGCAGCAAGCGCTTTTCGTTTGTGCTCTCATGATGGACCGCGGCGATGATTACAACTTCACACTTCTTTCCTGCTTATCACTCTATGCCACACTATATTGTCGCTCACCGTTCATCGTTTTCCTTACGGTCTTCGTGCAGTAAGATTTTGAAATCCACGGATGGGCTGCACCATTAACATGGTGCTGAGCATGTGCTGCCAAACAGAGCTGCGGCGAGGTCGTGGCAACTTCGTGGCCATCATCTACACCTCAACGCAACTCTTCTGAAGGTCCACTCACGATACATCATGCCTACCACACGAGCAAGCACTTTATGTGGGCTCGTGTTCATGCCGCTCCATCCAGAGTAATCTTCTACTTGAGTGGCCAGCCCCTTTCGATGTTGATCGATCATGAGCAGGATGAGATCGAGAACAACCATCAAACAGTCGCTAATACACGTCGTCGAGAAGCTCTTCCAGAATATCATCTTTGCAACATGGTCCAACTGTAGAGCGAACTGAACGCGAGGGAACACACACAACAACTAAATTCATGAGGAGTATCCAAATCCTCAGCGAGCGAGTTTGCTTCTTCGCGAGAAGTTGTCCTGTTATTCTTAACTTTTAGATATTTAAAATCTCTAGTTTCAAAAAATTTCGAACAAGTCTCATAACGCGGGTTTCACGTAGTGGAAGGTTTCTAAACCGGCACAAAGCAGGGCTGCTTACTTTCGCCACTCATCTTCAACATGTGCATAAACTACGTCCTAGAGCGAACAGACCTAGGAGAAGGAGCAAAGATGCACAGAACAAAACTTCTACGAAAGGACGAGGGCGCCGAAGTAGAAGTAGTCCGACTAGGCCATCTGCTATACGCTGACGATATCGCTCTGCTAGCAGAGGACGCCGAGAGCCTCAGGGGAGCCACGCAAAGGCTGGTGGACACGATGGCGGAGTACGGTCTGACAGTCAACCTCACAAAGACGAAGTATGTAGAATTCGACCTCAGCGGGCAGGTGGAGGTGGAGGAGACCTCGGCAGCAGGTGGGCTCACCCTGGAGCAGGGCAGGGTCGAGCAGGTGCACGCTTTCACCTACCTAGGTAGCACACTAACCCAAGACGGAGACGACGAAGCGGATATCCTCAGCAGGATAGAGCGGGCCCAGAAGAAAAGCGGGGAGCTCTCCAGGGTCTTCGCGCACAGGAACATTAGCAGGGAGCTAAAGACGCGCATCTTGAGGGTGTTCGTGTTGCCGGTAGCGCTCTGGGGATCCGAGACCTGGACACTAACGAACAAAACGAAGGCAGCGCTCGACACATGGTGGCACAAGAAGCTACGCTCTTGCATTGGAGCAACGAAGGCCGACCACATCCGCACGGCGGACCTGCTGGAGGAGACAGGGCAGGAGGAGCTTAGCAGCATTGTCGAGCAGAGGCGCCTCAGATACATCGGGCACCTAGTGCGATACCCAGAGGCAAGGTGGGCGCGGATCGCTCTAACAGCAGAAGGAGAGCGGCCGCAGGGCTACAGGAGAGGCAGGGGAGCGCCGCGCGCAACCTACAGGAGGCAACTGGAGGCAGACCTTAGGGCGAGAGGGGTGCAGCTAAGCAGCGCGGAGAACAGAAGCCTCTGGGCACAAGTAGCAAGACAGAAGCCAGAGCTTCAGCGTTCAACAACAGGACCCACAGGAACAGTTGGCCGAACACTAACAATCCAACAACTAGCTAGACTGGCGGGTAGATCTCGTCTGGGAAATCTTAGGCAGCTCGCCGAATAGATTCAAATCATCAGATCAGGAACGACTCTATGTGAACAATTCGTTGCACTGCTATTCTGTATAGTCTCTCGGGTGGAACAAGCAGGTTCGACTCCTAGCGTTCGCCTTTTAGAGATATGCTTATTTGACAGAGAAGGAAACGGTGATGAGAGATGAGAGGGCGTTCTTCACGAGTGTTATTTCGCTGGATCTCTTATGAATGGTTCATGATGTCGTGACTCTCTCGTGTTGTGTTGCCGCGAAGGCTACTAGAGGCTCGTGCTTACAAGCGGGTTACCCGAAAATGGAACGAGAATCATCAGCTCCATCGCACGAAAATCCCACTACGCCACCGTCAACACTGCGTTCTTCTTCGTCTTTGACGCTAGCTGCAGCTACAGCTGGAACCAACAATCCAAATCCTCTCAACCCAGCGATATTGAATAGTTTCCAGCAATGTCCTCTTCATGACCCAGCCCTTTTCTCCTTGGACGTCGGATTTCTGATTGCTTTACCGTCTTTCTCCTGTTTCGAATTGGACAACAACACGAGGACATCAAGCTCAAGCACACCCGCAACGTCCTCCAGTAGTCGTAAGCAGACGGCCTTTTCTTTTCGGTTGTCATGTTTGGCAATCGTGTTCGCGTTTGCCCCCCTCTTCAACTGGCAGGAGGACATTGCTGTGGAATGGCAGCAAGACTTGAAATAGCCAGATACGGAACGAGATGATCTTCTGAGTTTCCCTTTGCTGACAATTCGCGTCTGGGTGTCCGGATGGCGTACCGCAAAATTCTGGCTCATGTTGATTCTCCTTGGAGCGGCCTTGGTTCCCGGGCATTAGGATCATGACCAACATGAAGATGATGGGGAGCAAGCAGTTGATGAACAGCAGGAATCTATCTAGAAGCTCTAGGGACGAAAGTGAAAGAAACAATGGCAATGCCCCGTCGTTGTCAAGAACTCAAGCAGTGCCCTTGCGCCTCCTGCGAGTAGAAATCGTGCGTGCTGGCTTCTGTCGGCTCCTGGAAGATGTACCTTGTGTCTTCCCGGTTTTGATATAATTACTTATGCTGAATCCAGGACATTTTTGGAAGAGTGACCCAGATGTGAATCCGGACAACGACAACTGGTTAAGTTTATTTCAAGCGGATGTTTTCACAACAAGTGACAGCTGTTGTTGACGCGTTTGCGTTGGCGCTCGGGCGATGCTTGTGGAGGAGGAGAAGAGTTTATTCCGCACAAAAATATTTAGTTCTTGGGACGATTCCTTTACTAGTACTCCTACTTCTGCGCCTACTAGTAGCTACATTTCTGGACGAAAATCAGAATACGCTTGTGCTGCAACCGCAGGCGATAACTCTCTCCGTCGAAGCCTCTTGTTCGATGAGACAGAACCATGCTCAAAGAAGCGGGATCGGGCAAGACAAGGCCACAACACCGCCTCACCCTATCGTCGGGAGATCGCACACGCTTTGCTCGTCCTTGTCTTTGTTGTCTCCGGCTTCTGGAGTACGTAGACTGATTCTTGCCATTCGCAGTTTATTTTGGGTTCAACAATTGACACAGACACGACAGACTCAGACAGTAACAGCTACAACATGTTGCTCATCTTCATGGAGATAGGAGAAACGGCGATCGCATTGTTTGGCCTGCTTTTACTTCTCCTTTATTGAGCATGCCTTTCCGCCATGCTGCTATTGCCCATGCCTTTTTTTTCGCACGATCCAAGCCCCTTGGGAGCAGCACCGCGCCTACGAGACGACGGTCTGCCTGAACAACTCCCGAAAGCGACAATTTTGTCCACTTCGTGCGACGAAGTCATTACCATTATGGAAGTCTCTCTCTGACTACTGTCCCAATCCAATTAATTATAAAGGAAGCAGGTTAATACTGTTACTAATAAATAGTCCTATATTATTTTCCTTCTCAGTCTCAGTGTCACACGACATGTATTAATCCCTGCTCCTTTGCATTTGGAGGTTGAATTTCTTAACCGTTAGCAGGTGTGCTAGAACTGGAGGTAGAAGCAGAAGAAGAAGATTAGTAGGAATCATAACCAAACTGGACGTATCGGTATCCGTCGGCCCATGTACTTTCCGGAGTTCGCAACCTATCCCTTGTTCGTCATTCTCTGCTATCGGCGCATATACCTCTATTTTCCGCAGTGTTTCCTAGCGTCGATTGATTATTGTCAACGTTGCAAACCCTTGCCTCCATGGGTTTTCTGGGCTGCTACACGTGCATACGCGTCGGATGTTTCGCACTTTACGCGTTTCGTGATCAAGGAGATGTGAACCTTCTTGGGAATGCAAACGAGGGAGCGTCTGAAGTTGATGAACAAGAAGAAAATGGCAGTAAAAATGTAGAAAGAGAAGACAAACTCGACTAATATCATCGTAAAAATGTTCTTAATCTTCACGCCCCACCACTGCAATCGAGCCAACCGCAAGCTCCTGCAACCAAGCTATCTATTTGTAAGTGTTCGAAAGGGACTAAGACAGCGGTTATCATGTCGAATCAGTGAAGTCCTCTTATGAATAAGAACGCTGAATAATGGACGACTCCAACAAGGAGAAGCATTAGGATAAAAAAGCAGAAAGAACTCACAATAAACACTCACTGCCGCTGCCGCAACAGGGCAGTATCGAAAAGGCCACAAGTTGTATTAGTAGGCGTTGACGAGTAGAGGTCACTGACTAATTGTAATTACTTAAACCGCAACATGGACTTGGACATCTTCCTGTGCTTATAGAAATAGAACTAGAAGGCACCAATTAGATAAGTAAGTAGGTAGGAACAGTTTGCAAACAGTTTCAATTCTGCTTTCCTTCATATGTGCGCGAGTTACAACTCATTCCCAAATCAAGGTCTACTATAGACGGTGACAAAAGTCATAGTCAAAGAGATCAGAGATTCCTCATCTAAGTAAAGGAGAGAAGAGAGACGCATCAGCTTCAGCTGCTGTCGCTCACATAATTTCCGAGAAGGGTCATAAAATCGTACCTTTATTTCTCATTTTTCAAGAGGTCAGGGTCAAGGTCAAGGTGAATCCATAGTCTCATTTACAACTAAAAGAGTAAGAGAGATCAAGATGTTGGGTGATCTCAATGCACAGGTGGAAAAGCTGAAGGCGCAATTGCGCCTCTTGCGTTTTCCTATTAAGGATTTCATGGAAAACGGAGTGATGACGGGCAAACCGATCGCGCTTCTGCCAATCCTCCACTACATTTTCTTTAGCTTCAGCAAACCGTTTGCCACATTCGTGCGAGAGCGTGGGTAATGCGTCTATTTCTACTTCTACTGCCTCGTAGAGTTCTTGTATTCTTTCTCTCTCTCTCGCGAGTTGTACGACTACAACAAGATTATCTTCTTCTCCGTGATTCATCAGAAGATAACCTTCACCAGATGAACCAGGATGATTGCGCAAGAAGATGTATGCTGACACCTTGTTCCCCTTGAGGAGCAACTACAACGAGGAGGAACAGGAACCAGATTTTGATTATAGTCGTGCATGATCTTTCTACTTATGCAAACATCACATCATTCATCCAGGTATGAACTGTACGCCAAGTCTGATCTCAGATTTGTCGAAGAGTGTTACAAAGTGCTGCGGAAAGAGATGCATTACCGCCCTACGCTTTCGACCCAACAGTTTTTCTCGAATGGGTTCGTGGAGCGAAAGGTACAACTATGCTTTTACCCCTCGGGCGGGCGCTCCCTTGTAGTGCTGCATAAGTAGTTGTCATTGTGCCAATGGAGTTATCTGTGGCCCCTGTTCTCGTCTTCTGGTTTCATCTGATTCATTTTTCGAAATGAGCAAACCCTAACCCAAACTTTCATCTCGAAAATAAAATTTATTACGAGCACGATCAACGGACCTGTGAGGACCTGGTGCTTTGCATATTATTCAGGTGATGCTTTTGCAGGACATAATTCGTGTTGTGCGTAGATGGCACAACGAGACCGTGGGGCAGCGTGATGTCCTCGGTGGTAGCACTGCTAGTGCATTATCCGGTCGAAGTGGCTCTACACTGCGAAGTGGTGGGAGGACTGAAAGCGCCAAGGTAAACAAAGTCGTGGCCGGAAACAGTAGCGTGGTAAGCCATCTAGGAGCCGAGCCCAGCCTAGCAGAAATGATGCTGCGAAAACGCAGTGGCTCGGAGGGCGCTGCAGGTGGCAGTGCAGGTCGCCCAGTTGTCGCATCACAGGAACACCACATCGTTGATACGAGTAACATGAACGTGACGGTGACAGCGCATGACGACATGCATTTTTCTACTATTCGTGCAGCGCGAAAAACAAGTTCGCTGGCTGACTATGACGTAGCACCAGCGAAAGTGTTCAGGGATTTCGTCCTAGATGCAGCCGGCTCAGTAGAACAGGAATCGCCAGCATTGTCCGATGCCCTCTTTTCAGGTGATGCACAACGGCTCAACACTGCTGAGCAGTTCTGTCAAGAAGAACACGCTGTCAACGTTAAGTCTTAGTCTGAAGCGATCACTTATAGATACATAGTTGTAGCGACGCGCACTCACACACACAAAAACAGGCACTTGTCTCATCAAACAGGTATTCCATCATTGGATTTCTTATTCGTGCTTGATGAAGTGGTAGTGGTAGTGGAAGTGGTAGCAAAAAGATGAAATCAGTTCGTGCTTCTAATATCAACAGTCTGACACCAGCAGCAGGAGCTAAGCGGACGACTCCTTCTCGAGGAGGGACTGCTGTAGGCTTCTCAATGGAACTTGACCATACGATGCCGCCTCCACAACCCATGAGCCTGGACGTCCAGCGTAATCCATGGGATCTGCAAACCAGGACGTCCGGAGCAGCTGCAGACCTGCTCTCTCCAGCTGCTGTGACGAGTAGCCGAAATGTTGCCAAAAATCGGAGTCGTGAAGAAGCGCCTTTTGTAGTAAGTGGTGCTAGAAGCGATGGTGGGCTTGCGAGGAACAACCTGTCTTCACCACAAGAGAGTGCAGCGGGTGCGGTTTCTTTTTCGAGCTTCAATCATTTTGTAAGTTCTGTGGAACAACGGATGAGCGAGATGCAACAAACCATGGAGTCACTGGCTGCGCGTCTCACGATCTTGGAAATGGAGAGAAAGCTGGACCAAGCACGTGGTAGTACGTCTGGACCAGCTACTTCTTCATCATCGACTACAGGTCTCCAACATCAATCGCAGTCTGCTGCTGCTGCTGCTGCAGTGCCAAACAAATCCGATCAACCTTCATGTTCTATGACCGCGACAGCAGGTGGAGGAAGCGCGACGTCTTCAACTCCATCGCGGGGTCCCTTCACGGTCCAGTGGACATCGTCTACTCCTTCAGCATCCTCCAGCAGTTTCATTCGGGCTGGTGTGAACGCCGCTCCAACTTCTACTACGACTGGTGAACCCGCCAGTGACCAACTTTCAAGTAAAAGCGCAATGTTCGAGTTCGACCATCAAAGGATACTAGGTCTAGGTGCGACTAAAGCCGACACGAAGTCAACAATGGCACCCAGCTATGACACGAAAAAGTGTACTCATATTCAAGAGAGCAGGGAGGACTTTCCTAGTTAGAAAGTACCCCTTCCGTTGAGGATGAGTAAATTTTTTCCTTTCATACCAGCCCAGACGATCCATTCGGCGCAGACGCTGATAATTTCCTCTCACAAGCACGATACGACCCAACACCTACAGCATCCGTCTTCACACCGAGTAGTGTTGTGTACGCCCGAACAAAATCCACTCCTGCTACCTTTAGTGGTAGTTGCGGTGCAAGTAGATGTACCACGAACAATCATGGTCATGCCATCGGAACAAATAAGTTTGCAACCGGCAATATCGGCAGTGCTGGAGGTGGAGTCACAGATTCAATCGAGGTTTCGATTCCTTCTGCAGAAGAAACGCAAAAACTCATTGTAAATCTGACGGAGAAGTTCCGAGACACGCAGGCCCTCCTCGAGAAGGCAAAGGCACAGACAAGGCGACGAACTGCGTCGCATACCGCCACTTCAACCAGTGACGCAATGGCTTCTGGAGTCGCTTGATGATGATCATGATCATGATGAAGGTTGGACATCAATATTATTGGCGAATTCCTTATCCTTGACGAAGTTTCGTCCACGACGAGCATGGCGCACAGGTCGTGCTGGGAGTCGTGCTGGGTGTACTTCTACTTATGTTGACGTAAACTACATTGATGAGGATGATCCACCTTGAATGATAACTTTCATGCTCATGGTGATGCTCTTCAAAACAAGAAATCGTTGTTGCCGAAAATTTGAACTTTTTTTCTAAAGATTCACTTACACTTTCTTGTTAATGTTTGTTACAGAAACAGATGAACATCAACAAGAATACGAATACCCATAAACAAGTTGGAAGAAGTGTGGGGCATTATATCTTCTTCACATTTAGCCGACGGCAGATTGGTGTGGCCAAAGTGCCACCAGTACCAGGGAAGATCGTAAACTAACAATGAACTCGAACTCGTTCAAACGCAAAATATAAAATCGTAATGGTTTCATGGTAGCTTGTGACACGCGTATCGCTATCGTGGACTGATGTTGTTCTAAAGATGAAAAGATAGTGTTATAATATCCTACTTGTTCTCCAAAAATGGGCGGCGTGGACTTTTGCACCACTTGCATGTGTTCACGAGCAGGATGTTTGACGCGGAGTCATCAGTCATGGTTCCTGCGGTTCGCACTTGTCTCGAACGTGTTGAAGTTGATGCCTGTGATCCTTGAGCTTTCCTTTCAAGACGACCTTGGAAATGAGAAATGCGCTGATGCTGCTCGTCCATCATGCCAAAAAAACTTCTTGAGATCATTGCTCTGTCACATTTCTATGCTTAAATAAGTTGAAGTGACTAGTATACGTGTTGTAAAATTATGTCAGACAACATGTACATGTAGAAGCACCGCCTCGTCTTCCTATCATGTGCAAGAACAGCATTACACGCCCTTATACTTAGCTGGGTCTGGGTTCTTGGCAGCATGGAGGTCCTCCTTGACAGCTCAGGCGCACGCCTTGGGCGTCACAGCTACTTCAATACTGTCATCTAACCTTATCCCCGAACATCTAGCAAGTGCTAGAACTAGAAGCACTTACTTACAAAAAATTTCAAATCATCTTCAACACCTACACCAGCAGCAGGTTGTAACTGTATCGCCTTTGTTCGCAAAAAGGTTTCTTTTCTTCTTTTGACCTGATCAGATTGATTGAGTCGACAACATTGAAAAAGAAAGAAATAAAAAGTTTCCACTGCAAAATGCCATTTTTTACCAATGCGATTGGGTACACTACCACTACTGCTACTACTACGACGACTACTACAATAACATTCATCGAGTTTTCATGATCGTGCTTCTCTGTAAAAGTACTCAGGAAATATGTATCTGTACCATCTATGACGCCCTTAAGGCAGTCTGCACTGAACTTTGTGCGAGATTAATTGCGTTGTATTGTACTTGTGTCAGACACAGATGCTTCCAAAGCGAGCCTAAACCTACGAGGTTCTATCAATAATATCAAAATAAGTAGATCAAAACTGACTTATTTTTTTTGGTTCGTTCTTGTTGTTCAATATTTTTTGGAAAGAAAGAGCTACTTGTGAACCACTCTGGCAAAAATCAAACATGATTTTCTGTTTTCGTCAAGCGGAGCCTATTGCGCCTCCTGAGCTTCATGTTGGAGAAGGACGTCGTAGTTCGAGCCTGTCGAAAACGAAGATCATGCAAGTTGCTGGAAAATTGAAAGTCAAATGTGCAGTGCGCCTTTTGGCTAGTGCTTTCGTTTTTTCCTCCAGCGGATGCTCTTTCGATGTCTCTGCGGCACCCCTGACTCTCAGCGGGGGCGTCGTCCAACATGATCATGGCAAAGTTCAAGGTGACGCCGATACTGAAGAAGATCCCCGAGAGGTAATGTTCGCACGGTTGAAGAATGTCTTGATCATGCAGGGGTCGGACGTGGATCAGGAGGAATCTGTGACTGGAAACAGCTCCTGCTACTTCGATTTTAATGCACTTGATGACGTTTTTCCACCTTGCGCAGGTGATGGCACAAAAACGCCAACTGCTACTCCCAGCACGACTCGTGGACCTTCCGTTGCCTCCTTTGAAGGCTCTGTCTCCCCTGTAGCTTCCCCAATGGGCGCTACGGCTACGAGTAGTCTGAATCTAACTTCTCGCGCGAAAAGCCGCGAGAAGTCAGAAACAACCGGCGGAGGTGAAGCAAGTTCGCCTGCTCTGAGTGGAGGAGGGAGTCCGACATCCTCGGGTGATCGCCAGTCTGAGCCAATCAAGTTTAACATGAACTATTGTCTCCAGATGGCCTCAGCTGCGGTGACGCGAAACAAAGACATGATTGCATTCCGCGAGAGCGTCATGAGGCAATTTGGACCTTTCGCACCTCCACTCTCACCTCGTCGATTAATCTTGAGAGGGATCAATGTAATATATCCGGCTGACCTCTTGAACAGTCGGGACCGTTTCATCGACATGCCCCAGTTTAATTAAGACTTGCACTTGGTCACAACTGGAATTTTTATTACAAGGAAAAAATACAAAAGCTAGATTTGATGCCGGTTGATGTCTATTCTTTTCACATGATCATGAAGATGTCCCAAGAAATTCTTTTACTACTTTTCGTAGCGTGATGTAGATTATCTGTTTCTTTCTTTAATATGGTGGTGATGGATGATGGATTGCATGCCTGGACATGCCTGGCATGCATGGCGAAAGTCGAATAAGGTCAGGTCGCGACATTCTAGAGGGAGCCAGATGAAAGTGACGGGTGGCGGGGCGGCGTGATGGTTCCTTCACGTTGTGCTCCGCTGTTGCCCTTGAGGCTCGCTGTAGTTGCATTTCTTTGTATTTGTTTAGGTAAGGCGTGCCTCACTTAGCCGCCCCCGCTCCCAGGTCCCGCTGAAACACAAACATGCAGAGTGCCCGGAGCCTGCCCACCCTTTCTCTCGCTTTAGCTGTTGGGGGCTGGGTTCGAATGGGTGGCGGCCTTGGTGCGTGTTCATATTGTCTCTTCTTGCTTGTCATGTAATCTGCAAGCGATTAGGGGGGAACTACGTTCGAGCTATGGCGCCCGAAGGGCGCTGCCGAAAATACAGAGGGTTTATTTGGGGCGCACATTCATGCCAGGCCTCTCATCCATGCCATGCAGTCCACATCTTTAAGAAAAACCAAATGTCTTGTAATAAATATAATATGTTTATGTTTATCGGATTTTACGTCTAATTGATTCTTTTTACGTCTAATTCAGCAAAGAGGCGGCTCAAGAAATTTGCGACACACTCGAGAAGGACTCAAAGCGGGGTCCGCAGGATGCGCAGTACTTCGCTATGCCGACTCACATCGAAATGAAGAAGGTTGGATTGGCCGATCAGCGGCACTGGACGAATAAGCTTACACAAGCAATCCCAAAGCTAGTGACCGATCTCACGAGGAAATACGATTCCATGCTGAACGCGTACAGAGGGTACTCTTCCGACCAGGACTAGCTCTAATCGTTTCTGATTCTATAATATTTTTATTTTACTTTTTTACTTTTTTAGTAGAGTTTGCATTCCTTCTTTCGCTTTCTCTATCATGAAAATCTGCATCGACTCTTCATTTTCCAGGGCTGCGGACAAACAGAAAGAAAGCCTAAAGGCATGTTTCGAGAAAGATACAGGAAAGGGTCTGGAAAAGGAAGGAATCTTGAGGTTTTTAGACTTCTTCTCGCGTCAGACGCAAGGCCAACAAAAAGTCCAGGGCGGAGTATCGAAAGTTGTTCCCGTACTAGCCCAGAATACCCCGGTAGCTGCTTCGAAAGGGCTGAACGATCTGCGGCACGACGTTGGACCGCGAAAGTCCGTTTCACATGCTGGCGAGGATCGCATACTTGTGGGGTTTGAAGACTACGTGAGCGCCTGTCAGCATGATCCCTCGAAGACCGCCGACGGGACAGCAGCGGATCCTGATAGTTGTCGTGAACCATTTTCACAAGTGCAAACAGTAGGTGGCAGCTTCAACCATGCGATTTATTTTACAAATGAACCCCGCTTAATCTCGGAGGATACCCTATCGTATAATACGAATGTGATAAGGTCAGTCGTTCAGCAATCGGCAGAGAATCGAAATTATAGATCGGCTATGTCAATGTCAGGCCCAGGCGTTTCATCATCAAACAAGAAACTGCGTCGCGGCATGCAGATGGTGCATATTTCAGCCGATATGAATCCCGCAAAATGCCACGTGTCGACGCAGACCAACAATCAGTCTGCTGGTCCGAACCCGAACGGAGTCACTTCTCCTGGATCCCTAAAGTCATCAACATCGCAAGATAGCAAGGCATCAAAAACACTCCGTCCTATTCAGGAGACCCACGCTGAGCAGGATGATACCAGCTTTGATGGACACGATCTGGCGGGTAGTTTATCACCTACGAAATGTGCTGGCGAAGATGGGCTGCCTCAATCCGATAAAATTAAACCTGCTGAACAACGTTATACGGAAACGGAGATAACTAGTGACACCGCGAAGCACCGCTCTCCTGATTGTCGTCATGCTGCTACTTGCGACCAGCAAGACGGTCGTTGTCTTACCCCGTCTGCTGAAGCATCGCTTGGCCAACCATCTGAACCTGAAGCGAGCCATTTAATTGGCGAACACGATGCACCATCAAAGGGGGACACACGCCGTCCTTTCGAAGATGAGGTTGAACAAAACGGAGGACGCGAAGCGGAAGAAGGTACGAAAGAACAGCCTGGCGCTAATGGCGACGAAGAACTACTAGAAGTTAACACGATGAAGATCAAGATGATGATGAAGAAGGCCAATAATAACATTTCAAGTTGTTCAGATGTTCCTAGAAAGGGCTCCTCGACTTTCGTGTTTCTCAACGGGTCTGAAACAACAGCGCTGCGTCTTCCCCGCTGTTCTCCCCGTGGTCGTGAGCGTTCTGCCCCCTCATCATCTGCATCGCTTGCGGTGGATGAAGATGGCCGCTCGGGTATGCCAGGAGACGACGAAACGACCGGAAACGCAACGTACATCAATGTGACGCGTCATACTTTGAGCCCGTGCTCGTCTTTTATTGAGGTAAAGGAAGGAGACAAAGACTGGGATGGAACAAGAAGCGGTGGCAGCGATGGGGACGCTACTCAACTTCGGAACGACTGGGACTACCTGTCGAATGCTGCAGCGCTTCAACATTACTACATCGGCGGCAGCGATGGAGACGAGGAAGGCAACGATGGGGGAAATTCACTAAATTCGTCCTGGATCCTTGGTACTAGTGTAGCAGCCTCCAGTAGTTGCGGAGGTGCCTGTGTCCCGGACGAAGACGAGGAGTTCAATATGCTTCCGAATGCAGGAGGACTAGGAAGTGTCAGCGGAGGTGGACAACTACAAGGAGGAGCAAGTGCTTCTAGGGGAGAGCAAAAAATGCGTTCCAGAACCCAGATGCTCAGTACCGCTGGTTCATCATTTGTATTTAAGGCTTCCCCTAACCCATCTCGTCTATTGAGATCCGTCAACAGTATGCACCCCAATACAAGGGGGACGCGGGCGCATATTCTTGAGGAATTTCCACAGGGATGAACTGGGGGAAGCTCTACTGTATACGGAGACCAGCCGCGTCGTGGCATATCACCCCTGCCTGAGAGTGCTAGCGGTGTACGAGTTTCTTCGTTCTTGGATTTCGACAACATGAGTGAGGTTTCATCTCGATCTGTCAGCGTGGCACCCTCGTCGATTATGTTTGTCGACGGGGCCGCTGTGGACCACCTTCAAGTGCCACGTGGAGGATCGGGATCCTGCTCTGGCTCTGTTTCCCGAACTTCGTACTCGGTGCCCGGCACACCAGCTGCGAATGACATACAACTAGAGGTCGTCGGTCTTCCTGGGCGGTCGTTATCCTCTAGCTCCCTGTCTTCTTTTGTGGTCCCTGATAGACATGGAACGTTGCGCAGCACTATCGTTTCCGCCACCTCTGGCTTGCTTCGCGGGCACCGATCGGACGCAGAACAGGAAAAGGATCAGACCACAGACGCAGATGAATGGGAGTCTGTAATCAAGCCTGCTGAAGTAGATCAGGACGCTACATTTATGGAATGTTTTTTTAGATCACCGCATCCGCACCCGATGGTGCTGCATGTTTATGTTCTACTGAAAAGGTAGCTTGAAACCTAAATCCAAAGTTCAAGAACATATTACTTCTTCTTCTACAGATCCACCTGTTGTTGCATGAACAAAAATACGACAGCGAGGTCTTCTACGTTTGTCCACGACGGTGAGTGTCTCTAAGGATACACACCGTGCACAACCGAATCCGAATGCCGTTTCTGGTGGTGAAATGGCGGAGAGCTTCATGATGGTAGAGAAGGAGCAACAGGGGCTTGATATGTCGTTGCTGGCAAAAAAACTCGACAGCTCGTTGAGCCTTTCTTCTCGCGGAAGTGAAGGAAAGTCGTAGAGCTAGAAGGAAGGTCGAAGGATGCTATTTATTATACATAGTGTTCTTTGACTTTGGAATTGGAATTAAAGGGAATGGGAAAGGGGATGATGGATGAACATAAAGATGAAGTGCTGCACGGCTGTGCATCTACTGTTCGAACTTGAAACAAGAAAAACAAAAAGCACCAACGATCATCGGTGGTCACCTTCAGGTGAAACTTTGGCTAGTACTAGAAAGATGATCATTTCTCTTAATGTTTATACGACACGAAAATATATAATGATAATGATAACATGTTGGAATTGCATGATCGTCTTCTAATGAATGTATTTAAAGAGTTTATAAACGCTAGTTATAGAAGTAGCGAAAGTGTTTTTTGACTATCTCATCGCATTCGCGGAGAGTCATTTTTTGAGGATACTACGCAGTTAAAGTTAATCATAACGAACTCTGGTCATGCGGCTATTGATGATTGCTACAAATAATGAGAAATACCACTCAATCGATGTCGAAGTCGATGACTTTCACCTACTGGATGCTATTCATGCACGTTTATCTAGCCTGCTGACCGAATATGTATTTATTACATTCTTTATCCCTTTACCAGTAGTTTCCTCTGACTTGTCGTTGTTCGACGATATTATCTCCTATCTTGTTGCCAGGATAAGGATTATGACACGTCGTCACAGCGTCGGCGTACAACATCTGAGCACGTTCAATATGAATATTGTCCTTTCTGTTGTAAAAATTACCATCTAAGACTAAGACATGTTCTTGATGTTGTACATTTTTGATGTGTTGATATGTTGAAGAGATAGAAGAACAAGACGCTCACAGATTGCTTGTTTCGTTTTCGTCTCTCCGTATTTTCCACGACCGAGGTCGAGGAAACTCGAGCAAGCGAGATGACGGATGTATTTTTACGACGAAAAGGTTAGATCACCGATCCTGGTCTTATTTTGAACGAACACTTTTTCCATCAGCAGCCTCTGCCTCCTACCCCAAATAATTTCACGATTTTCGCCTTGTAGAATGATAACGTGTTTCGTACATTTAGAAGCCAGTTCTTAGGTGAAGTGCGTCTCTTGCAAGATAAGAAGTCGCTTCGATAGTAAGTTGAGCTCGTGGTGGTCTCAGTCTTCCCTAGACTGATGCTACGCCAACGCTAAAGCAGCATGAATTTATATGATATTCACATTGTTCTACAAAACAAGAAGGAACTAGATCTAGGCAGATAAGGTTTTTTATGTTGTAAAATTGTCTGCGATCATCACTAAGACTTCATGATCTCAACCAATAAGGTATTGAAATAGAATAAACAAAAAGGTATTCGTAGTAATGAATACAAAATAATAATGAGATGAACCTGTCTGTATACTTTTTATGTGGAGATGGCACTGTGTATTAATTAAGGTAGTACTAGTGTTCAAGGGGATGGGGATGACATTTCTTGGTATGACTGTAGCGCATTACTATGAGTAGAAGATACAAATGATGAACGTTGCTGGTATCCTCGACGTTTTGCTCTTGATTTTGATGTGGTAGTTGATGTTGAAGCTCAAGCCGAATAAGTAAGCTTTTCCTTTTTTTACTACCCATAAGCATATTAACAAAGTAATCTGCAACATCAACAAAAAACTTTGGTGGTTGGATGGTATGTCTCTTTCGTCTCTACAAAATTGTTTTGTTTCTCGTCTTTCCTATATTTCAAAAAATACTGAAGATGTTTAATCTTCTAAGAAGTCATCACTTTGGCGATGACCAGAAGAAGTGGAAGATGTCTGTTGAATTATTCTTGGTTGATGGTCGTGGGTGGATCGATCTCGATATCGATCTATCCTACAACATTTTTGGCTTATTTATCTTTCGGCAGGAGAGGCTGGTGGTACTAGTCACAGCTAACACGAGTCTGAAGGCCAGAACTTCTTCGAAAAACTTCTTCAATCAACAAAATCGAGGAGTCAAACTACAACGTTGTTCTTGCTGAAGATTGTGACAAGAATTATGTCTTTTTCAACTGTTGTGGTTGTCGAAGATCTTCTTCGTGAAATTTCCTGTCGTAGCTTCATCCAAGAGGTGTGAGCACCCTCCTATTTCACTAGTCTATCGCGTGTTATCAGCTGACAATGTGAAAGAGGTGCTTTGCATGATGGTTAACTCGGTTTCGATGTCGGCCGTATGTTTCTGTGTCCTCGAAAGTCCCCAAGACTTGCTAAGTCGGAGCTTGCGAGAGGTAGCCAGCAGAAGTCCCCTCGAACTACTTATTATGTGCTGCCTGCGGGTGGTCAACAACAACATGCTTATGCTCGGTCATGTCTGAACAACTTCACTTGTCGGTGCCTCTCTTCAACAGCGTGCATAGATATCCACGTGCAAACGACTTATATCTAGTCCCTTCTGATTATGATTTTTCGTTGTCATTGTTTTCCTTTTCGATATTTTCTATCATAGTATGATGTGACGCCAGCAAGGCAGGGCGACGAGTGCGTGCCGTTGAATCTTGACTCTACTCCCATCATTCCTGTCGTTGTGAATGTTATGCTTTCTTCAACAGCCTTCAACATTGTCATGATTGCACCATTGGCAAGTACAATCAACAGCTGTAGTATGTAACAGTTGAGAGACGCTACGCCTCTTAACATTCCGCTGAATGATGTTGATGTTGTTGTAAACAAGCATCTTGATCAATGGTCCTTTTGTCTTCAATCGTTTCCTCGACGGCACTTCACGACCCAAGCTCTGGTGATGCGGCAAGCCACGATCCCCTCAGCGCGCTGTTCAACAGTGAAGATGCATCCGGACCCACTGCATGCTGCACTAGGACATTCAAAGCACCATCCGCGAATCTTTATCCGATCAACACAGTTAATGTTGTGACGCAACGGCCGCGGCGATGGAGCTTAAAAGACAAGCTATCGCACTCGGCTACCTCAAGAAGAGCTTCTGCCTTTATCTTTGGGCACACAGGTAATTGGCATGAGCACGACTCTATTACCACGTTGCCCCTTCCTGAAAAGGGAGAGGGACTACATGACTCCGACAGTCATTCTACAACTACGAAGACTTCATTCGGTACGATATGGACAGGAGGGGTGCCGATGGGCGATTCCGGACCTTACCCAAAACGAGATACTGACTACGCAGGGATGCCTATCAAGGTCTTCCCTGCCGCGCAAACTGCATGCGATCCGACAGGTACTAGAACCGAACGCGCAATAGAAGACTGTATGATCTGCAGATTGGAGGCCGCAAACCATCAAGAGGCAATCCAATAAATTGTCTTCGCACTTGAGTTCCTTATCTGCGAGAAATACCTTCCATAATTTTCTATTTCGTTACAAACTCTCACTCTCAGGAGGAATCCGTCTTGACCAGCGCAGTCTTGTTGCTCGCGACGGTAAATTCTGCGACTCGGTTACCTATCCCTTGAACACGGTTTGCGTGCGGCATTTACCGCAGGATTGGTGCCCGTCTGTGCGGCCGCGTACGACGTTTTTGCCTCCGAAGTGGCGCCCGGTATTCGTGAACGAAAAAAGCGTGAATCCGGTTTCGGGAATTACGGAGCTAGGACCAACCTGGTACCAGAATGCAGTAGCTGCGGACCCGATCGAGGGTCAGAAGCGGGAAGTCCTGGTCGATCAAGGCGACGTTTGCTGTCCTGTGCGGTACTTGAAGTCGGTGGCGTTGCCGGATCCGGCGGGAGGGAAAGACGCGAAGCCCAACGCTGGAGGCGACGGCTTGAATACGCCAGTCAGGCACTGCGAGGACCACTGGAACAAGCCTTGGTGCGTGACGCCAGCCGCACTGTACCGCTACATGATCAACCACCCAGGATGGAAAGTGGACGTGGACTGCGCGGCGACTTCGCAGCCTCGCATTGGCGTCCTGGGTGCCATCTGCGAGCAGCAAGACCGGGAACGCCTGGCTGCAGCCGCCTACAAGGAACGCATGGGTGATGACGACTACGCACGACAGTACGAGGAGCTCATGAAGCGGCAGAGCGTGAACGACCCTGCCATGTTGTCGGATGGAAAAGAAACGCAAGAGGAATCCTTGGCCAAGGATCGCGCAGTGCTGGACGTGACGAGCACCACGCCGCCAGGAGCGCCGGCGAGCACGGAGCCCGGCTTCTTCGGCATTCCGGATCCTCGTCGTGCGGCTGGAGGCCTGGGCAGCGACATGACGTCCTCGCTCCACGGCCAACGCCTTATTCGTCCTGGCGCAGACTTCGGCATTTACGGTGGCGAAAGCGTTGTCGCAGAACCGCTGGAATTCAACCACGCAGCGGACGCGGAACACGAACAAGCAAGCGGTGCTGCTGCTGATGGTGATGGAGCACTTGGACAAGGATCGTCTGCACACCAAGAAACCTCTAGCTCTAGTCCGGGAGGCGACGCAGAGAGTGGAGGCATACACGAGCCAAGTGACCTGGCGTCGCGAGCCCCTGAGGCGCAGTACAACGAGCCGCCACCACAGAAAGGAGGTGTGGTGAAACCCAACGGCAGTCATCCACGCAGGACTTTCGAAGAAATTTCAGGTCTCCACCCGAGATGATCAGGAGAGACTAAAGAAGCAAGCGTAGGCGTTGACGTGGAAGACGACAATAGTACAACGACAGCACGACGAAAACACAAACAGTAACATGATGTTGATGATAGCGTCTTCATCAACGTCATTTGATTTTTCACAAAGGTGAACGCGTTCTAGTTTATTACATGATTGCTAGAAGACAGCACAATTATCGATGGTACTTCAACATTGACTCCTTCGAACGTGATTCCTTCCCATGATGCTTATTCCTTCCCATGGCCGTTGCCGTTCTCCTCCACCCCTATGGCTTATTCCTTGATGTTAGAATATGATATTGTTCCGAATTTTATCATTTTCACGACGAACTTTTAAATTTTTTCTTTCATAATTAACATTCTCACCCGACGTCATGTCGTGAAGACGCCGCAGTTTGTTGTGTTGCTAGCCTATGATATTTGAACTCTAGCCAGCGCTGCCTGTTGGCATGCTTGGGTCCTCTCTTTTCTTTGTCAGGCATGCTCATAGCTTGTTCGACGAAGTAACAAAAATGGAAAATAAATGCAACACATTACTGGATATGGACGTAGCCGTGCGTCTGATTTTTTGCGAACTAGGAGAGGTCATGCCCATGACTTGGGGCTGTGAAAACGCTATAGAGAATCTCAATGTTGATTTCCTACTTTGTATTTAGAGTATGCTCCTGGTCCTGGGCAGAGTGTAGAATACAACTAGTACGAGAGCAGAACTACGACAATGATGTCCTCCGTACCAGAATCGGGAGCCACAGCTGGCGGCAGTTGTAGTAGCTCACAAAAAAGAGTTGTGCCATCTACTTCTTCTACTCTTCCAATGCGAGAAGAAAAAATTGGACGAGGGCGAGTAGGACCATGCCCGCACTTGCGCTTGATTTCGTTTCGAGAAGAGCCTCAGATCAAAGTGGAAGTTGAGAGGAGCAATCGATGCGTCATCTGCGCACGTTTTTTCGAAGAAGCGCTGTTGTTAATGGAGAATGACGAGATTGCAAGCGCTTGGTTGACATCTGACAGTGAATTTTTGCAAAAAGGACCACATATTCAAACAGAAGGTTATAGAGGAGAATTTGAAGGCGAAAGAGAGGGATTGCATGTCATTGAGCAACTGGCCCGTGCCTGGGTGGAAGAGGAACGAGAAGAAGCAGCTGAAAATGCCTCTGGGCATGTTCACTGAACTTACGAGAGCACGCACCATCGCCGGGCGCCAATAGCGTTGCTTCACTGCGCTGCCCGGCAAGGCTGGGTGGGGCTGTTGCGCTATGCACTCAGCGAGTTACCTTCCGTGGATCAGGCGATGACAAAGTCTTGGTTTTCAGGGAATGCAGTGCTAGATTCATTTGCAAGTAGGGCTCGCTCGCCAACTACAGACTCATCCACGCCTGGACTTTCGGAGAAAGCGGTGGATGCTGGTAATAACCCTCGGCAAGAGCAAGACGAAGAGCGGCGAGCAGAAAATGGGGATGGATTTCTTCTTGGCAAAGCTTTCAAAGCAACCGCAAAGAAACTACCGGGGGAGTGTCGTGAAAACGCTCTCATATTCGCAGCGCTCGCCGATCGCCCGCAGATAATTGAAATCCTGCTACACGAAGACCCCTGGCCACTCTTATGGAGTGAATCAGATATCAGCAGAGCGCAAATAATTACGTCTGTTAATATGAAAAAGCGTGATCGTGATGTTGAGCATGGGCACTAGCAGGAGGTGCAGCAGCAG
The DNA here is from genome assembly GCA_905178165.1 of Amoebophrya sp. A25. Classification (NCBI taxonomy): domain Eukaryota; class Dinophyceae; order Syndiniales; family Amoebophryaceae; genus Amoebophrya; species Amoebophrya sp. A25. The sequence continues at coordinate 813,523 of CAJINU010000018.1, read as the reverse complement.
GGAGGACAGTAAGCATAGCATGATGCTGTCTTTCACAGGACTATACGCAGATCGAGGTGATCTTGGTCTTGGACATGATAAGAATGAAAATGTTGCCTTGGTGTTGTGGTGCTTGTGCACAAACATCAACAACATCAAGTAATTACAATTAGTACAGACCGCCAGATATTACCTAGAGAATACAGAGGACGTTGTAAGTTTATTTCGAAGCGATTGTGCCTGTAAGTCAGCATTGACATTGAAACTGATCCTGACATGAAGAGAATTTGTTTCAGTTTGTTTCAATTTCATCCTGTGGAAACATTATATATCTTCTTTGTGCTTTTGTGATATTAGAAGTTCGGTAGTGCTCAAGGTGAGCTCGCTTATCGAAGCATTTCCTTCTTATACTTCCGATTGATTTCAATTCCCTAGCACCATCCATTGGCCCATTTAGTGCAGGTATAATGAGCGTCGCGATCATGAACGATGTCTGTTTTTTCTCGGCAGTACAAAATTTTTGCCTGCTGAGGATTACACACTCGTACTGATTTTTGGCAGATGAACAATATGAATCAATAAGTTTCAGTAGATTTCTTGCTGACTTGGACAGTCTCCGAATCTGATAGCTACGGTCTCACATTGTGTCCGCGAGGAAAATCCCGGGCAGACGGGATTCAGAAGCTAAACGGAAGAGATGGAGACTCCGCGAGCAGGAGCGATAGAGCATAGCAGGCGTGATGCTTGTTGCGAAGCCCAAGATCGAAACCAAAAAAACGATATCGTCGTCTTTTGTTACGCACTACAGTAAAAAGAAGTCGAGAAAGATGACACTATGACTAGAGGAAGTTGCACCAGCAAAATCAAGAAGATAGAGAAGCTGCGAGCAGATGGAGATTGCGATTGATGTACCTGCTCCACAATGACTGCTACTAGTGTGGGTCATGTCGTGGCGTAGTATGTAACTGTAACCTCTTGTTGTTGGAAATTCTTGTCATAGAGAAAACTGTAAGTGAACATTAAGGTTTTTAATAAATAGTATGGATATGGTCATGAACATGATGTATAGCTACAAGTGCTTGTTCTTTCTGAACCTGACGGACGAGCAGCTGCTATTATTCTTGAATTCAGATGCCCTCGTGAGAGCAACGGCCGGCGATTTGTAGTGCACCACATAAAGCTCCAGTCATGAATGGTAGCACGGAAGGCGATGCCGCTGGTCTACCAGGACTCCCGGGTACTCCTGTTGCAGCGGAGGTCAATCTCCCGAATCGACGTGGGGGAGCGTCTGTCCTCTCGACTGCGTCGCTCGCTACATTGCTAGATGACGATGACGGCGAGGCGACGGCGATGCAGGCACCTCGGGTTCTCGTGGTTGGGCAAGATCACGATCTGAGGGTGAGTGAAGTCGTGCGGGAAATTCAGAAGGACATAGAGCGCGACAATGTCTTGGCAATGAACGACCATCGAAATGGGCCAAGGACCACACCAGATGACAAGAAGAAGAGCGTAAATGACAATATTAAGCAAGGAGGGGCCGATGGAGGTAGAGCCAATGGACAACATGCAGCAGGACGACCGAAGGCAGAGCGGCCGTGCGAGTCGGTCGCTGGCGGATGCCATCGCGGAGATGAGGGCCAGCATGCCGCTCTCACCGGTCGTACTGCCAGACGGGCGGTTTTTTCAGGGACCTCCCAGGCCAACAGGTGTACGGGAGCTGTTGCATCAAGATAGCGAGGCCGCAGACGCATTTTTGAACCACCTTAGCTCGCGAAACGCAAACCGTGACCACGTGGCGAGTCGACTCCTCTCCCGATTTCTGAGGCTCCCCGCGTTGCTAATTGGTGTGCCTTTATGCTATGCGCTCACCTACTCTGTGCTGAGCGGTGACGGCCCAATGTGGAAGTTTACCCTTGAACAGCTTAAAAATTCTATGGCGGCCGATCGAAATTCAAAGTAGCAGACCGCGATGGGAAAGACCTGAGCAAGTTTTTCGAGACGCCTGCCGTTCCAAAGATGGGTTGGGCCATCCTTGTTGTTGTTGATCACTTCATAGGAATTTCGTTCACGAATGACTACTTCATGGTTCTTGCAGCCATCGGTTATCTTTTTTGGCTGTTGCCAGCACTCTGGCACCTTTTCTGCGCGGTTCCGAAGGATCAACCGAGGAAAAAATTTGCACAGCAAACTTAACCGCTGAACAACTACAAGGCGGGACGAATCATGTCACGGTTGTAACTAGCGCAAACGGGACCGACAGTGAAGCGTCTTTGTCGTCGAAAAGTGAAAACATCAAAAATGTTTTCTTTTGGAGTTGGAGCTCTACTCCTGCTCCCCCTCCGCAAGACCAAAATCACACACTGGAGATGATTATGACTGTATCCGATCGCCTTCTTTGTCGGTGTAATTTTCTGCGCTTTGTCCCGATCGCGCTGGTGAACGGTCTAACATGGTGGTTTGGGATCTATGTATGGTCGTCAAGAAAACTGTCGTTGACGCCAATGCTGCGCATCTTAGCGCCGGTTACATCCATCATCGTACGGCCCCTCATCATGGTCGGCTATCAGTTGGCCGCTGCGTCATCGCACCGCAAGGTGTTGCAGCATGAGCGAGAGGTTGCGGCACAGAGATGCTCCGTCGCAGCAAATGCCACAACTGCGTCGACAACTACACCCGGCGCCGGCTGGCTTCCGAACCGCAGAAAGCGACGCGAAGTCCTTGCCATCTTGCGAACTATGTATACATTCTTTCTTGCGTCTCTTCCTTGTCCGTGTTCCACACAAAATTAATTGGCCTGTCGCCTAAAAATTCTTCTCTGTCTGTGTCACACCTCTGTGTTGCTTATATATGCCTGCGCGTTTCCTTTGTTGAGGTGTCATGCTTTGGATTGAGTGAAAAGGTTTGAGCGTCGCCTTCTGTCCTGCAAATTCTGCTGAGGCAAGCACTCAACTTACATAAAGAGGAGACGAGGCAGTCAGTGGCGAGTCTTCTAAGTCGCTTAAAGTTACTAAGTAACTAAATACAAACAGCTTCGTCCGCTAATAATTAAGTAACCTCCTCCTTTAGCAGGCTTTTTATACGTTTTTCCCGTCTCTCTGAGGTGTGCGGCAAATCTTGATTGGCTTCTCCCTTTCTATAATGTTGAGGCTTAGGCCCAGCGGCGCTCAAAGCACTAAATAAAGCAACCGGCTCGCTTTTACCTCTAGCGTGTAGCCCTTCCAACAAAATGTATACAATCGAGTTGAGTATCGGAGTCACGTACAGGGTTACCACGATACTCGCAGACAGAGTGACTCCAACGGTGATGGAGAAGACAGCCGACCTGCCCTTCATTGTTTCGCTCGGGGTGCAGTTCATCGTCACCTGGGTTTTTTCTCATTATGGCTGCCGCTCCTCGGTTTCTTTTTCGGCCGATTCGTTATGTGAGACCAAGAACACAGAACTTCTGGCTCCATCCCGTCAAGGACAGTGCAAAAATTGTTACATACTTATATATGTTCCAGGGCGCGGGGCGACGCCCCCCCCCCTAGCGGGGGGGGGGCGGGCGCCCGGGACCCCTTTTTGAGGCCTCTGCCGGGGGGGGAAGGCCTCAAAAGGCCCTCCCCATGTCCCCTTCCAGGTGCTTGGGGTCCCCTAGAGGCCTCAGACGTAGGTGGAAGGCCTCAAGAGGGCCGCAAGGGGGGCCGCCTCCGCTTCCTCCCAGCTGCTTGGCTGTCCCGCAGAGGCCTCCGACGTAGGTCGAAGGCCTCAAGAAGGGCCAAGGGGCTCGCTGCCTCCTTCTCGTTTGCATGTACCCTACAGACTTGAGGGGTTAAATCGCAGCAGTGCACCGGCAGCGGAAGGCCGCCGAAGATGGCAAAAGGCGAAGGGCTGGACCCCCTGAGCCGTGCCGCTTGAACCCTCCGGGCCCTTGGTCATCGGCTTGCCTGCGACCGTGGCCCTTAGGAACACGCTGAGAGGCCCAAGGGGAGGAAGTCGCCAAGTTTTGAGGCCTTCCACCACTAGAATCCGCGAAAAATCCGCGCGGAAAAGCGCGCGGGCGCGCCACCACAGACCAGACCACAGGGGGGGGAGGGGGGGGCGTTCGGCCGTGAGTCATATATACATGATTAAAAACTCCTAGGCAGAATTGATATTATAGCAGATCCTAGCGTGACCTCTGTACGAGATCGCGAGTAAATGTTTCTGTCATCGAGAGTGAGAGATTGATGAGAATGAGTTCTCGATATCCAGAAGAGAGCACCTGATGCCGTCACCGAAGATTCTCTTTTTCGCGTTGATCTATCTCCTGTCATTTCTGTGATCATAAAGAGGACAAACAACTACATCTTGTTGCGACGAGTTGCCCATCCGCATGTCTATCGTACTGACGTCAGTTGTGGCGCATGGTTATTTTCCAAGTTGCGCATCCATGGACGATGATGACGAGTGAGAGATGTGTCTGTTGCTGAGTGAAAGTTTCACCTGAGCCTGACTACCTTATCATTATGTGTGACTATGATCTGTGTACTTACTTAATTTACTCTGTTTCCGGAGGTATCTTCTAATGTCGGACAATGAAGCGTTCTTGAGCGTGAGTGAAGTTGTAGAAATTCACATACTTCCACCTGATAGTACTTCTGACCGGCGTCATCGAAAACTTTAGTAAGCTGTTCTGAAATCAATTAAAAGCAGGCTTCTTGTTCTAGTTTTATTATTATTTTTCCCACAAGTAATAAATCCCAAGAAGATTTTTCTTCGTTCTATGAACTCGTAGTTCTCGTACTCGAACCATCTTGTTTTCCGAAGGTTGATCTGTTTGTCGGTCCGTCTCCGTTGTATAACGTCACGCTCAAGAACAAGAACCTTTCATCTCATCGCCGGTTCTACTAGAAAATGCAGCAAGGTAACGAGTCCTCGACGCCGGCCTCAGCGCCAATTGTGCAGGCCAAGGTTGCTGGCCTCGGATGGTCCACCCCGGTCTTTTCTAGTGGTGTTTTGGGTAGTCCCGCACCGAGGAAGCCCCTGGACGTCCAGCCGCTTTCCGTCCCGGGTATCTACACGCAACGAGCTGTGGGAATGCCAATGGTATCACCACCTAGGCGTGCTTCAGCATTGACCAGCTCGCCCATTGCAGAATCGCAACAGCCAGGAGGCCTCCTTTTTGGCAAGAACTCCACAGCAGGTGGATATGGTAATATTACACACCATTCTTCATCTACCATCGTGGTCTTCTTTCACAACGTAGGTACCTAGTCGAAGATGAACTTGTCCAGCGAGGTTCAGCCTCCTCAACTTGGAAAAAATATGTAGGACCTCCATCAAACATCAACCCACGATGTTGATGAAGATTATTATATATATAGTAACATAATTTTAATTACTACTAGGACACTACGACCACTACTAATATTACAAGCACAACAATGATAAATATCATTATCTGAATCATTCATCTCCAGCCCTCCGCAACCCGGCAACCGGTACCTTGATGGGCGCACCGCTAAAACAAAGACGCGAAGGTTCCACCGTCGGCGCGCGAGTGTCTACGGGATCGGACGACAGTCAGCTTGCGAGCTTCAAAAAGCTTCGTAGCGACTGCCAGTTGCAGCAAGTGCCGGTGAAAGCTGCTGTAGATGGATTTTCCAAGAAAGCTGTGGCAGGACAATTGGACCTCGGCGCTTTCACCATGGCCTACTCGGAGGTACAGCTTCTATTTTTCTTATCGTCAATAGATCTAGAAGAAGTTCGTAGTTTGTCGTGTACTTGAACTTGATTGATGTTGCGAAACGATGCTTAACAAGTAGTAGGTCTAGCATCAACGAACTAGTTTGCAATATCCCCATTTGGTGACGTGTGATACGCATGCCGATATGAAAACAGTCATCATGTCTTAAGCCGCATCTCCTGTTATCAACAACAAACCTTCAAATTTAGTCATTCTTCTTCATCAACATTTTCTTGAACCACAACAGCTCTGTGAGGAGTGCAAGATTGAAGAGCCAAGTCACGATACGATAACCAACGTTTTCAGACTTTTCGATAAGGATAAGAACAACATGATTGATCCGATGGAATTGTGCTCGGGCGTGAGCATGCTTTGCAAGGGTACTTCTTTTGAGTTTATTTTGTTATGTGGAAATTTGCGTTCGCGTTGTATTTGTAGCGTTAGACTTTGAGAAACAATACATGTTCTTACTGGTTTTTACGCATATTTTCTTCTCACTCAGTCCTTGTTTATCAAGCAATACATGACACTTTTTATTACCTCCATCTTTATCACAGGTACCGAGGAAGAAAAGATCCATGCTGTTTTCGATTTGTTCGATACCAATGGAGATGGTAGCATCACACTCGACGAAATGTTCAAATTTTTGCTCTCTGTTTTCCGCGTTGTGATGACCCCGACCGTTCTGGAAACCGTCAGGCAGCAAGGTGTCGATATCAACAGTCCCGAGGATCTCGCTTCCATCACTGCGATGGAGTGCTTCAAGGCGGTTGACACGGAAAATACGGGAAAGCTTGGCGTCGAACAGTTCAAGCAATGGTTCAAGGCTCCGAAGGCGGATGAAAACCATATGCTCGAGCCAATGCAGCGCTTGTTGGGCTAAATCCTCCGTATGATTTTTACGATTTGGAAGTATGCCAGACAACAAGGCCAACGATCATGACCACGAATATGATCGTACAGATCGATAAAGATACAGATCGAAAATTTTTTTATCATAGGGAAAAATCGCGACAGAAAAGGAAAAGTAGTAGGAGCATGAAAAGTGAAGCAATCAAAAACATCGAATAATGCTTCGTAGCTTGATACGCAGCAACACAACAAAGACACCATGATACTTACTCATTTTGTACACACAGACACACAAGAAAAGGAAAAATAGAAACACATGTATTCATAAACTTCAACTGCATTGTTTGAAATTGAAATAAGTAGAACCAGGAAATCGAAATACTAACATGGTAAATAATAGAGACAACATTCACGTAGCGAATTATACTTTGGATAGAAAAATGTACAATTTCTTCTTTGGGAAATAGAAGACTAGGTCAATATGAAAAAGGTAAGGAATTGGATTGCTGAAATTAACCTGTTGATGGGAGAAGATTGCGCATCTTCAATAGAAATACAAATGGTTTGACGGGGGACCTAGATTCCAGGGACAGAAAGGTAAGAAAGAAATATCCTTGAACTTTAGCCGCAGCTTCGGAATCGCTCCTGGCGGCAGCGCTGTCTCACACTCGTCGGCTGCGTCTCTCATTTTTTGTGGGCTCTGTGACTGGCAGCACTGGGTGTGACGACCTCTCTTTTTTACCGAGCAGACGCGCGCTTGAGTGGTACAAGAGCGAGGCCAAGAGATGCAGAGATGAGAGAGAAACTAATAGACTGCTTCAGGAGCCGATATGAAACTGACGTGATATTAGGGTCGAAGGCTTCGAGGAGAAAACAATATAAGCGTACGCGCACATCACAATGATAATATGACGAAAATCAATCCCGTCATAGCTATAGCTCGTCATTATCCTCACGTCTGTCATACATATTGATCTTGTTGATCAACATACGAACACGTCATCGACATTTTGATCGTCGATTTTTCTATGATGAAGAACAATGAGGGAATGGCCTGTGCGTGCTGCTGCTGGCGTCCTTTGGAAATATAAGGTTTGTCTCCTACCTTGAGTTTGAAGGCTTCGTTGCGCTGGTAAACCGTGACTGCGAGCTGCAGAGCACGACTCAGAGAGGCATACTCAGTCGTAGCGGAATCTCGCTTCGATACACAACACGCGAGTTGCAACGACTCGGTGCCGTCATCGTCCTTAAAGAAGGCAGCAGGCGGCAAATAAGATGTCGACGACAACGATGCATATGCGGCACGCGCAAAACGACGAGACGGATGGACCGGCTGCATCACGAGCATGTCAGTACCGGTATCGTTATTCATATCGTGCCTCTGACGACGAGCAGCAAAGAGGAAGTCCGCTCCAGGACGACGCACGAGCGCCACAAAGTCAAAGTTCGCCATCGTCATCATCCTGTCCGACAATGGCGAAATCTTCCTTGGGTAGCTCTTACAGGTTCTATGGCGCGTCCGCCGATAGAAGTAGCACAGGTACAGAGTCATGTAGGAGGCGGGAGCGTAAGAAGCAGAGGCGCCAAATACCATGCGCAACAATCACTAGGGGACCAAGTGATAACCAGAAGGCAAAAGCAACAATAAAGACCGCAGGCAACATTAGGACGAGTAAAAAGCGTTTCTACTCAGCCCTCGTCGCTATAGGAGCCGCAACATCGATGCTAGGTACAGGTGTCACCTTCGTGTCTGCTGGGAGTTCAGTGGCCATACAGGCCACCGCTGACATGGGACCATGCACCTGTGACGTCACAGCTTACGAATGCGACCCACACTGTTGTTGTGACACGGACTGTACGGCGGCGATAAAAACGGGTTTCGACTGCCTGCCAAACGGACCTTCAAATGCTCTGGATACCCAATTCGCGTGCTACTCGAAAAGCTACGTGCAAGAAGTGAATCCCAGGTAGATACTATGGAGGACGCTCGTGAGCATGGGCTAGCACCAGTTCCAGTAGACGTGGTTTTCGTTGATGTTATCGCCGCATAAGTAAGCGTAGTCAGTGTCTAGTATTTTGATATCGTCGCACAACACTACATAGTTTACAACGAATTCCACCTGATCCAGGGCGGATATGTCGGTATTACAGGATGACTTGCGCAATTTACTTTGTGTGCACGTGGACAACAGCGCCGCGGATGGGCGTTACTTCTCTTCATCTGCGAGTCACTCTCATGCCCAGTACACTTCCGAAATTTCTGCGCGCTCTCTCACTTCCTTTCCGGCACTTACAGCAGACTATCTCGACACAACTGCGGGTAACACCGGATATGTGGTAGGCAATCTTCTTAAGATCCAGCAAGTTTGGTCCACAGCCGCGACGCCAAACACAATCGCACAATTGACGAGTGCGGGAGCGCTGCAGTCGGGGTCGAACACGCAGCAGAAGAACAGGGAGTTCAAAGTACTTAAGACTTGTCCCTTATCTTCTTCAACAACTTCATGTTGTTGTTTTAATAGAAGTGACTAGTCAACAGTGTTGATTCATCTTGAGCAGATTCCGCGACCCCCGATCTAGAATCCGAGAAGCTCTCACCAATCATAAAGTTAAAGACTGAAACTCAATAGAGCTGCTACTAGGCAGTAGGTTCAGGCAATGCGAACAACAACTCTCGTCAGATCTCTCTTCCCGACGCCAGCGGACGGTGCAGTGAGCAACCAGTCGCCTTTCTCATGGATGTGCCCAGAACAAAATGCCGCATTCAGAGTGTAGATCTGAGTACTGCGTGCGCCGCGGGAGGGAACCTGAACGCACAACAAGTCCTTTCGTTTGCTGTCCAAGCACAGAATCTCTATGCAGCATCAGCAGATGATGCGTCCGCAACCTGTGTTGCCGGTACCACATGCATTTTTGCGACGTCATCAGTCGAGGGATGTTCCTCAAACACTTTCCGGAAGCCCACGTTTACCGGTACAACGCTAACAGCCGCCCTTGCTGGTGTTGCGTGTAGTCTGAGCGCAGAGCAACAGAAAAAGGGCGTTGCATCGGTATTTTCACCTTGGTCGTGCGGAGGTCCTTTTGTCTTTGTCGTGGTGCGTGTTTGCCAATCAGAAGTAATAAGGAGGATGCATTTTCAAATTCATCAACCTATCACACGATCATCATCATCATGATCATCTATTAAGCGCGCGGTTGTACACGACATCGTATATGGCGATCCTTTCTCCTTCATCGTCTGCTTAACAGAACTACACGTCGACTTCTTGCACATGCTCTAACGCGGTTATCGGAGCTCATTACACGGTCCGCTATCAAGCCAGTGCTACAGCCACGAAAAACGAGATTACGCAAGTCGCTGTTGCATTCGAGTATGCCGATATTGTAGCAGGAAGTGCCGGCGCCTGCTCTACGACGGTGTCTATTCTTTAGGACGTGGTGCTGGACGTCGCTCTCGCTGGCAATGTGATTATCAAACTCACTTGATATTGTCCCATACGACTACTTCCACCTCTGTCTTGCTCACTTCGACTTGATGAACAGGAGTTGCTTGTTCTTGCCTAATGATCTACTACTTGTCCATTTTTTTTATCACCCAATCAGGACGTAGTGTTTTCGTCTTCGGTTACTTTTGTTCCCGATGCCGCTACGACCAGTGCCGCAAAGAGTGGAAATCCGGGGTATCGTTTCGGATACCCCCTTCTGTTCGAAAAGTGTGGGGTCTCGTCGTCAGGAGGCTCTTGCACACAATTTACCACGACTGCCGATCCGAAGCTTCCAGGTATATCACTCGGAGAATGCATGATCAAAAACGCGGCGACGGATGCGCAAACCTATCAGCAACAAGGTGTTTCTGTGAATTTTGGAGAGGACACAGTTGCGGGGTGCCATCTCGCAATGACAGCCTCTGAACTGGCAACTTTTTGCACGGGAACATGTACCATGACTTTTTTTGGAAAGAAAAAAGGATTTTGATTGAAATGGTCTACTTGCACTTCTTGTTCAAACATATGAGCCTAACGCACGATGGGTTCGAAACAAGAGCATCCTTTTCGGACTCATCTACTATGGTTGTTGACCCATACTCAGCCGTTCTCACTTTGTTTGATCCGGTTCCGGCTACTGGCAGTGGGGGATCGCAGCAAACATACAAGTTCGGATTTTCGCACGTTGGCGTTTGGGGTTCTTCTGACCGAAGCAACATGAACGATTACCTCCCAATAACGGACCTTTCCGACGCCACAACGACAGGAAGTTGCAGCAAAATTCAGTCTGTTTCCTATTCCTTCGCCTACGCGCCTTTCGGTGAGGTCAACAACCCACAATACAAAATCACTGGCGCATTCGGACAGAGACAATTCGTATTTTTGAGCTGGTCGATATGCTCATGCTTAGTTGTAGATTTCGATTTGGATTCTTGAGATTGAAAATTCTAAGAGGTTTGTGTGAGAGCAGCTACAGCATCCATCTGATAGCGTCTGTGGTCCGATTACCTAAGCATAGGGAATCATGTCTGGTGCTCAAATCCGAAGACTTCGGCTTGCAGAGCCATTGTTGCAGGCCTTCTACAGTTTTCTTATATTTTTCCGAACTTAGGAATTTGAGTTTCATTGAAGATTTGGGAAGATTTGAGAAACATGTGTTATTCTAAGTGCACTTTTGCTTTTCATTTTCTTGTTCTCGTCTATGTCTCCAGGTGAATCTGGTCCACACATTACCGGATCCGTCACAGAAACAGATTTTTCCGTTTTTTGTGAAGACGCACTTCGTCAAACAAGCGGATCAGACGGAATTGGACATCAATATTCCACCACGACCGGAGCTGCCCGTATATTTGCCAGCTGACGTTTTCTACCCTCTCAGACTCTTCGATAACAGCGCTCCTCGCCGAACAGGAGGGCACTTGGCGATGCTACTGCTGCCGCTCGTTGCGGGCTTGGCATTTTCTGGATTTGAAAGGGGAAATGGAGGTAGGTTGCGCTAGGGCGTCGGCAACCCGAAGCAAAATGTTGTAGCAAGAAATTTCGATGCTGGATATTGCTAAGATACTCTCGATCCTTGTCCACCCGTACCCCATGAGCAATTGTAAAATATTTTTTGGCTTCAAAATCTCAATTTCAAACCATGGCAGTCATAATTCTAATCGTGCAAATTCGTGCACTTATACTACTGCAGTTCGAGGACAAAAATAGTGGACACTGAGAAAGTTCGGCTGATTCCTTTGTATAAAAGTCACGCTTGATATTCAGTCCTTGTATGAGTGACTAGTCAATGAAATATCAAATCTTGTGGCGCTGACGCCAAATAGTAAATCTAAATGTACGTGGTCATGGCCATGGGTTCATCTGGAAGTAAAAAGTGATGACACGACGACGACGACCATGCTGGTAAAAAAAATGTGACTCTCACGTTAAAAATGTGGCAAGCTGCTTTCCCTAAATTTTAACTGCCACGACCATCGTCAGTCTCCTTGATTTTGTGCGGACTGGGCTTCGCACGTGTTTCCGGCAACATAAGGAAGTCCCTGCGCTGTGTGTGACCTCCACTGAAATCGCAGATTATGGCATACTCACCGCGCCGTCAATGCAGCACGTCCACGACGAATCTGTGTGTCGCGTTAAATCCCCAATCAGTGACAAACGTGAACCTGCTCTCAGTTGAATGCGAAACGTACTGTGCCCCTTTTGGTGGCCAGAAAACTTTTTTTCTGAAATCTCCAAATCCAAATCCAAATGTCCTCTATGCATCGGTCGTGGTATCTCAGAGAATCTGTTCATTTTGTTGTGCTGTCCTGATTCGCTTGTGATGTTGTTACAAGTAGGTCGGTGTCTTGTGCTTCTGTGCCATCAACTTTGGTGTCGAATTCTGTTTTACCTTACACGCGACCACGACCCCGTTTACTCCCCCTTTTGTATTATCGGTATTACAGTAGATGTAGATACGGATGAGTAATACTCGACATTGAATTTGAAATGAAATCCAGTAATATAGAATAAATGATATCTTTAGTGGTCAAGAGATAGTATACTTTCCATTTCTATTTCACTCTTGGATGTTGCCGAATCCGTTTGATATTGAGTAACAATTGTTAACGTTGACCGTAAGTAGATGATACAGATACCGTAGATGATACAGATAATTTTTAATAGAGACACGTACTACCTAAGTAGAGAGAACAAGAAGTTTGTACGACGAGTGCAACCGAGTCTTAATTTGGCGCCAAGTCGGGGTAGGAGTAGTAGTTGATGTTTTGACGAGGAAGAAAACTGACACTACGAATCAGTCACAACATGTTTCTGAATTCTCCGGTTGGGCTCTCTGTCGGAGGTTTCGCGGTAAATCGTTCCCCCCTGACTGCCGGATCTCGTGATAGCCACACCGAGGTAAAAAAGAACAACCAGTATGTCCGCTCTCAGGCCGCTGAGTCGCCAGTGGACGACGAGGTCGCATCTCAGCGCGGCCTTCTTGGCGAGCCCGCACTCCGCTGCCCGAAACTGATGCAGAGCAGGAGTCCTTTATCGTTTTTCAGCGAGCCGCCAACAAATTCTGCTTGCAGTTTTCTCTCTCAACAAGAAAATTCTGATGGTCAACAGTTTCCGCTTCCAAGAACCTCCAACGTGTTTCAAGTTCCGAAGTTCACACTACGTGCCGGATTGCAGGACTTCGAGACACGTATCGCACAGCGCGAACAACAATGGCGAGCTTTGGTTGGAGACGATGAGGAGGAAGGCGATGAAGATGGGAACAACAAAAATGCTCTCGAACGCGAACAAGAACATCATCAAGGCCCATATTATAACATCATCGACGACGAGGAGGTTGAAGATCAGCAAGTTGTAGGTAGTCAGCAAGGGCGGGGATATGTTGAAGAACTGGGGTACTACGAGGATGTCAAAGATTGGGACGAAGATTATGGAGCAGAAAATAGGGAGGCAGTGGATCGCGAGCTCGAAGCAGAAATTGACCGGGTCCAACAGCACGTTATTCAGTGGACACGCCCTGCTGCATCTGCGCGAAAACCTGTGGCAGCTTCAACACGACGTCGTGCTGGCAGAGGTGGTAGACAGGATTGCTTTAGTAAGATAACAGTCGGTTCTTTGAATACTAGCTCTACCTCTAGCACTCTTGCTCAAGCAGGTCGAGTTACTACCTCAAGAAGTAGTGCCGGCAGAAGAAGTAGGAAGAACAGCAAGAATAATGCCCCTCTTCTAGAACATCAACAGGCAAGAGCGACGGTTGGTTCGTCGGGTCGCGCTAGGTCGACAGCGGAAGAGCAGAAAAGGTTCTACCGCTTGCTCGCGAGCCGAGAAATGGTCGAGCAAGGCGCGGTAGAGGAACTTCCGTATCGCAAGTTGTCTTCAGCTGCAAGGGCATCCTCGATGAAGGCAGGCACCAGGAGGGCAGAAGATGAGACTGTCAACCTGAAGTCGAGGGCGCCATCAATGATAGCGGCGCCTAATCCACAAGTAGAAGACACTACGACACAGGGTCTAAAAATGAACGATGAGACACCAAACAGTGCAGTAACAAGGCGAGCAGATGAGGCCTTAGGTCTTTCGTCGCGAGTGCTGGAACCATCTCCAAGGCTGGACTTCACTGCCGCAGCTTTTACGTCGCCCCGGTTCCGGAAAGACGGCTTGAGTTTTTTTCAGCCCCCGGCACGGCAAGTAGACCTTCAGCTACTCGCTTCTGAGAAGCCCAATGTACTAAAGGCAGGCATGAAGCAGCCCGCGGTCCAGGAAGCGTTAAGTGCAAGTTCGTCGTCCACAGCTGCTTCAGGAGGACCACCTACATCTGGAAACGCTTCAGCGCTATCCTCCCGACGTAGTAGTGACGCTACTGTCGCATCTACTGTGCAACCAGGCGCGCTTACACAGCTCATAACGAAGAGCCTCGAGCAGCTTCACGTAAACTGCGAGGGACTCAGCAACATTTCTTCCAATGCCAATTTATACACTCTATCATCATCCTCATCTTCCCCAGTAGAGGAGAAAGCAGCCGCTGCTGAAATGAATGATGGAGAAGTACTAGAAGTCGACTTAAATGTGAACGTTCTGGAAGTAGCAGCGGGCAGTCCACATCTCCATGTTGTTGAGTCGCAAGATGATGATCGAGGTGCACGGCTGCACGGGGGAAGAGGAACAAGAGCGCCCAGAGCCACAGGTGATCAGCGTCGCCGGCCACCTTCGTCGTCCAGCAGAGCTCGTAGTCCTCTGCGGCTCGCTGGAGTCGCTTCTGCCAAGAGGAGATCTCGCATTCCTCCGGGTGGCGGCAATGATGCGAGCGTTAGTACATTCCACAGGTCTGGCAGCACCACACGACGCGATCAAATGGTTTTCGGATCGCTCTACGCCGACGCGCAGAGGCGACAGAATCTAGCCGCAGAACGGGAACAACAACGGTTGGCGGAGGAATTGGGGCTCGATAAAGAGGACGTGGAAGCTGGAGATAACGGTGAACAACTGCGACTGGCCATGTCCGCTCGCTGCACGAGAGCGGGGTCTTCCGTCCCAGGGAATATGCCTGCGTCGCTGCAGCTGCGCTCAAGCAGCGTCCAACCCTCTCTGCGAAACGCCAGTCGTGCACGTTCCGATCGTTCGCGACCAGAAAAAGGATCAGTTTCAGCGTCATCTTCTAAAAAAAGCACTAGATCTAGAACTAGAAGCAAAGACGACAATGCGTCTAATGATGATGATCGAGGACAGGAGCGACAAAGCTGCCAGAAGACGCACCTAGAGCGAGAAGCTGAATTTGCGGAGAAACGACGGCTCTGGCGCGAAGAGGCTAAGGCACGTGCGGATCGAGATCGGGAGGAGCGGGAACTAGCGGAGTGCACTTTCCGACCACGCAGAGAGGGACCACCTCCGCGTTTCTCTCCTCTCTCTGCCAGAGGAAGAAACGAAGGAGCACGGTCAAATCAAGGTCCCCAGCTCGATATCGAGCAGGATGTTCAACAACGTGAAAGATTTTCCCCAGGAAGAGGAAGCACGAACAAAGCCGACCGGAGGCCACACAGGGACTTTCGAGAGGATCGAATGGTAGCACTACTGCGAGCCGGTGGAGCTGTGTTCGGAGACGTTGAAACTGAAGGAACGAGAATAACGTAAGCACATACGACCAGATAGAAAGACTCCGATGCTGAAAAAAAGAATTAGTTTTAGTCTCGTCTTTAGAAGTATTAGTTATTTGAAGACAAGAGAGATGCACGACCAATAAGCGAAAACGATAAACAAGGAGCAAACGCCGGATACTTCCGTGAACTAGAATTTCGATGATTGTTGTCTAAATATCCCCGGTCGATGGGGGTTGCGTTTTGGGAAAAGAAAGGCCTTCCCTGTCCTGTTGATGCTACACTACCACATGATTTGTATCTTCTACTCAGGATCGATTCAACTCCGGGGCCTGAAGTTGTGCGCATGGCACAGCCTTCTGTCCGAGTCGGCATGAAAAGGCCCATGCCACAGTTCGTTTATTACAGTGAACAGGCTGGTGTAGGGACGAGACGTGCAGTAACTGAAGATGCGGTCTTGCTCAACGAGCGCACTGCAAATGACCAGGTTGAGGGGTTATCACCATCAAGTAAGGTGCATCCTGAAACTATCACCCGTGGTGGAAAGAAATACACGCTCGATCGTGCGGAAGGGTCCACTTTTCCTGTTTCCTTCTTACAATCAAAAAGGCCAACGACATCATGTTCTTCTGCAGCCCGCGAAGCACTTGTTGCCGGCACTGCAGGAACAACTATCGCGGCATCCACTGTGAAGCCTGCTATCAAGACGGCAAGGGAACAAGCGCTTCTTGCAGCAGCCATGGGATTTGACGGGAATAACATCGACCAAATCCTTCGCATGATCAACGTAAATTTAGTTACTACAGCAGGTCAAACGCGAAATAATGAGAGAGAGTCTGTCGAGCAAGGACCTCCAAGTGCCTCGAAGGAGCAGCAGCAACGAGTAGCTCTCGGGGGTGCAACAACAACAAGAGTCTCATCTTCAAGCAACACAAGAACGCCGCCCGTCAGCGCAGATGCTTTTTTGTCGACTACGGATGAACCACGAGACGCGGTCAAGCGAAACCTCACTGACCAATTTCTCAGTGTAGAAGAGAAAACGCGGAGTCCAGACCGTTATGTGTTTCAAGAGGAAGATAGACTCGGATGTAGCGCTAGCTCTTCAGCTGCCTCAAATGATCCACAGGACCGCTTTTTCTGTCCGTCTTCAGCTTCCTCCAATGATGCGACAACACGAACCTCCTGCTCAAATAATCCTAGTCCAGCTGGTACTAGCAGTGGTACAACAGGTACAACAGCTATATCTACGAAGCGGAACAACAGCAAGCGCCGTTTTCCCCTCCCTCAAGCAAAGGCAGTTGTTTCCTTTGAAGACGAAGTGGTGCACATGCAAAACAAGGCTTCACCCAGGCCGAACTCCCGCCCTGTGATGCAGGACGGGGAGGTCTTGGAGGCCCTAGGGCTGCGGAAAAACGCACGCATTAAAGGCGGTGACTCGAACCTAGTTGACAACTCCAGCTCTCCTGAAAGTGAGAATACATTCCACACTGGCACTTCTAACTCATCTGATAACTCTCGTACAACTACAACGACGGGTCACTCGTCTTGTCTGCTGAAGCCTCTGCCTCATCAAATAAAGAAACTTCGTTGGATCACTTCATCTACTTCAAGCAGCGAAGAAGAAACTGAAGAACAGACTGCATTTTCCTACAGAACAAATGGCACATCCAATAACTCAACCTCATGGAAAACGGGTACAGAAGTTACGACGAGCGCGGCCGCGTCACCAGGAACAACAGGCAACATGATGGACTTGTTCGAGACGGCTATCCGTTCACGAGTTGGCACTACAGGAGCATCAACGGAAACGAAATACAATATGAACACCTTCGCGTTCAGCTGAAATCACGCGAAAACATACTCGCCTGTAGATGATACGCGATGGAGGTGCAGGGGCCTATGGGGACAATATCACTCCTAGTGCATCGGCTGCCAGTTCCAGTATTTGGTGTGGTGTATCGTGTGTATACTCAGCACTGTGAATTTTCCGCGTCCTCTAACAATTTCAAAGAGACCATTCCTTACAGACTTTTTAGTTTTCTCTTTCTCATCGAGATGGATTTCCTAATCCATCGTATTCGTAAGACAGATATTCGTTGCAGGGTACTTAATTGATACTAGTACAACATTCGTAACTGCGTGTGCATCTTTCCTTTTCGTACATCTTCATTGTGTCTTGTTCTGACCGCGAGCATTTTCACGTAAGCAGATACAACAGGTTTGCCCATAACCATATCATGCACAACGAGTTAAGTTCGAGTCTGAAGTGCCGAACTTGATAATGTTAATGATGAGTGAGATACAAATGGAAGAAAGGGGAGGACAAAAACAAAATCATGTACTAATATTAAGATCAACCATAGTTGGTTCGGTGGCAATTTATTAGGTTCAATTTATTAGTTTGGAAAAGCCAATGCCAAAGCTGAAAAAACTGATTAGAATTAGAAGATAGTTTACAATTGACTATGCAATTTGCATCTCGTTGTCATCCACACGACTTGTAGCAGGTATCACCTAACATGTTTTGATACTGCAAGTTCAGCTCAGTACTTATGTCGATTAGAAACTGAAGATGAGATCAGGATCACATATCACACCAGGCGTTGCACATCATGCATACATAACGAGTACTATTATACATTCAATCAACATGCGAGTTTGGGGACAAGAAGGACAACTCGGCTTGTTATGATTAATATCGGTTACACTTACAGATACAGCTTGTGTTGTATGTGCGCATCGCATGCAGCTCCAAAATTTTCTAATTTGTCTTCGTTCTTCCAGATCTGTGACTGTGTCTGAGTTATACCGCATGATGAGGGACAATAAACAAATTGTACAACCGCGATACAGTAGCAAAAGAGCAAAAAGAAGAGCACACGCAAAGCGAGAGTAGTTCGCGCTCATCAATAAGGATGAGCCGATAATTTTCGAACAAGAATCCACTCCTCAAAGCTTTTGAAGCTCCATCGTTCCTTACAACCCTTACTTCGCGCAGCACGTTTTTGAACAATTTACTCCCAAAAGTCAAAGATACGTAGGCTACGTTATTGGATTGTGATCGAAATTAAGGTACATGCGCGTCCGCGATTACACCGACATGAACCAAGGCTCGTTCGGAATGTCGACCGTTCTGCGGAAGGCGACTAGAAAGCGGTATGAAGCGTCTGGATAGCTGTTTGACCTCGCCAAGTAGACGCGTTCTCTTTCCCTCTGCAGCCGAGGATAGCATACCGAGACGCCCGCGGCTTGGAGTTGGAAAGAGTAAACTGTTGTACCTCATCAACAACGGCGCAGTTTTTTTTGCTCTCCAACCGAGGTCGAGACGTCGAGGAAATCACAAACGAGCGAAGCATATGTTACTCGAAATCTAGTCCTCGCAGAAGCCCATTTATTGGTTTAAGGGGGACGTACGACGCTTACGACTACACGAGCTACAGTTACACATGATTTTAAAAGCGTGCTGAGAGTGAGTGGTTACATTGCGATTACCTGACGTCGACCTTGACTTACAGTCAGTTACGTGAGGATAATCACATCAACTTCCAGCACAACCAGGACAAAGATGCCTGAGCAATTTTCTGGTGGCGGAGCAGTTGGTGCTCTCGCAGAGGATTTTGGCGGGTTGACTCCAGAGCAGGGAAGGATAAAAGAGCTTGAAGCTGAGGTGGCACAATGCAAGCAAACCACGAAAGCAGCATTGAAAGCTGCCACAGCACAGATTTTACTGCTACAAAGAGAGTTGGTATCAATCAACTACAAGTACTTGTAATACTCTACGTGGTTGTAGTTTTAGAAGTGTGATTGTACAACTCTCTAGTCTTTACCTAATACTATGTTTTGCTTCAATGCCCTGCCCTGTACCTATCATTTTTTCTACGTGCTTAGTACTCGTACTCGTGCCTGACTGTCATGGGGGACGAGGATGATGTGCCATACCCATCAGGCAACAGCACACCGAAATTCCGACGAGTATGGCGTGGATAGTATACAGAATGTTGATGAGGATGAGCTGCAAGAGTTGCGAAAACAAATCAAGCATCTCGAGCTAGACGCGGAATACTATCAGAAACTCTCTGCGAGCGCGACTGC
Source organism: Amoebophrya sp. A25 (assembly GCA_905178165.1). Taxonomy (NCBI): domain Eukaryota; class Dinophyceae; order Syndiniales; family Amoebophryaceae; genus Amoebophrya; species Amoebophrya sp. A25. The sequence goes on along the minus strand of CAJINU010000018.1, from coordinate 793,823 downwards.
GGACAAGGACCGTCTCACTCTCGAAGTCCGGAATCTCACAGAGGCTTTCCAAGATGCGAAAGAGGACATTGAGTAGCGAACTTTTCGTGGTTCGTTGATTTTCGATTCAGAGTCTGGTGCATGTGCTTGAATATTCAAACCTCAAAAAAAGCATGGACGTACGCGTAATTGACAGTAGAATTACTTTCTTGCTTACCTTCTACAACACCGTTTCCTCCAAAATACTGATAGTGATGGCATTATGTGTGCTTCTTTCTTCCTGTTCCTCACCTACATTCAGGCTTCTCCGGCAGCAGCTCCGTCACTACGAATTGAATGCCGACAACACTGCAAATACTCAAGCGAAAATAGAACAGAAACTGAGAAAACGAGTTGAGGACCGTAACCTCGAGTTGTCGCACAAAGTGATGCGCCTGACACACATAGTATTATTGTCAGAATGCTGTTCATGTTATTACTTATTGCCTTTCTCTGCTATGAGGTGACAGAAGCAAGCAGGTAGGTATTATGTGAAGCAGACGCTTAGCCTTAGCCTTTTCTTGCTGTCAAGAGTAGTCTTTGTTTCGCCTATGAAAGCAGTCTTTTGGCATGTATGCTACGGAATTGATACTGAAATTTCGTTACGACGGTTGAATCGTCTCGTCCAGGTGTCGGAGCAGGAGGTGATGGCGAACCAATATCAAGCACGATATCTGCAATCGGCTCACTTGATTGACGCTAAGCGAAAACAGCTTGATCTTGCCAACAGCCGGGTTGCCGAATTGAAAAAGATGCTGCGACAGTATACAGAGAAAGAAATGCACAGCACTATCACGGGTTTGCGCCGTGCAGCTGCAAACAAACCTCCACAATAAGCCTTGTGAAAACGTATCATGATGTGCTAAACAAATTATGGTTTGAAAGGTTTTTTTCTCTCTTCGCTGACCGAGAATGCCTTTACACTATACTTCGCAACTGCGATAAGAATTTGCAATCCGCATCGAATTATTCCATGTTTGCCAGCTTTTTACTTTCAGTCGATTTTTCTCAGAAAATACATCATCAAACTACACTGCGTTGCATGCACGATATCACAAAGTGAAGGCAACATGATATTGTTGAAAGACGTGACAAGAGATTATACCTCAAACGATTTGACAATTGGCGGCAGCATGTAGGTTGGTACGGCATACGTGGATAGTGGTTCATTGCTCCTTGCATGCGATGGCCTTGTTTTTTTGTTAACTTATGGCAGTACCCCCTAGTCGAAAAAAGAAATAAGAACAAGAGCATTTTTCCTGGAGGAATGCTCAACAGACTGCAGCTTTTTGCTCTTTGTTTCTATGCAACGGTGGGGAGCTCGGTTCCGAAGTCTTGACGCAGGAGGGTCGCGAGAGAAATATTTCTTTTTCAGCTCCCAGCCGTAGTTGTAGTAGTTCTAGGTGATGGGATTTATTACCCAAAGTCTAACTCTGTTTTTATCCGTGCTTGTGCGTGAGAATCGGGCCGTCTCCTGGCATCAATCGTTCTGCCAATAGGTGCTTACATGCAAACGCGTGAGGCATGGACAAAAAGACAATGTAAACCGCGAAAGCGAATTGAAATTGTGCAAAAACCAGAGCCAAGAAGCAAATTAACTGTAAATTCTCTTCCTCCGAGGATGCTGGCTCTGGCACATGCACTTTTCGGCTTCTAGTAACAAAATTGGTTTGATGTCACATCAAAACAGAGTTCGACCATCGCTTACATCACGCCTGCATGTGATAACACTTCGCGAGGCTCAGAACAGAACTATGACCTCAGCCGCGTATAGAAGAAGCGATGGAGGATGTACCTCCAGCTCCAGCTCGTCATCTGCAAGTACAAAAGACGCAGCCGCAGAAGGGCGCTCCTGCTCTCCGAAAACAAAAGACATGTGCATCCGAAGCGGGGGCCCGAGCGCACCAATCGAGGACGAAATGCCGCCGGGACGGAGACCACATCCAAAAGGCAGAACGATCGGTCATAACCACTCTCCCTCTCGACGGCGAAAGAGGAAGCGGCGACAGATTCCTGATCATCCACTTGACGCATACGAAGAAAACGAGAGTGGCAGAGCTGCAGTCGACGACGCCAACGACAGTGTTGTAGAAGTAGACCACGATGAAGAAAATAATTCTAGTGAAGATGTCATGCTCATGGACCAGGTGGAGGGCGACGATACGGCTTCAGCCAAGGAGATGCTGTTATTTGATTTCGGCTGCGGGCAGTTGAAACGTAGGTCTTCGAGGCGACGAAAACGAAGGAGGCGCAGTCAAGTAGGAAATCTTTGTGGCGATACGGGTGTCCTTCTTAATGCCCTTGTTGATACTGATACGCATGCGCTAAGTGATGAGGAGTTGAGTCACTTTGAACAGGGCCGCGCAGAGAGTGGAAGCAGTGTTGATGAGGCTGACGTTGATAAAAAGACGCAAAATAGGCATGATTGGTCGCGTAAAATCTTCTGGGGGTCCTGCGTATTTCGGATAAGCAAGGAAGAAGAGGAATCTGATAGGAGTGGGAGGACCAGAGGAAGGCGGCGGACCAAGCACGGAGCGGTAACGCCGGGTTCGCAACAAGGCAGAAATTCGACAGCCTCACTTTTTCAGCTTCAGAATGGAAAAACAGGCGTAGCAAATGCAGCACGCATGGCTATTGTTGCTGCGGCTCTGTTCACAGATTGGGGGTCCTCACTAGCATCGACAATGTCGTTAATTCGAAAACGAAGGTCCTCGCTTGCCAGCACCTTCGTATCACAAGAGCAGAAGCAGAGCGATACTGTAGGTAGGAGTCTTCGCAAATCTTCAAGTAGCAGCAGACACTCGTCAAGTGACTACAGCGCGTCTGGCTCATCAACAGCAGCGCCATCTGCATCAACAACGGCAGTGCCTGCCACAACTCCTGATCCCGGACCGCTCGACGTCTTCTTGACGCAGCCATCGCCAGCAGCAGGTAATACAAACAAAGTTACATCATTTCGATTACTTCATATACGAATCTCTAGGTTGGTACTGGTTTTTCTTCATCATTCTGTTCTTCGCTTAATTCAATTTACGAAGCACTAGGCTGCAAATATGTGAAGTGCGTCGATATTATAGCGGCCGTCTAATAGACATAGACTATAACCTGAATTTTATATTATCGGTCCTCGTGATGTTGATGTAGATGTTAGAAATTCTGTTATCATCCTTTTCCAGGTGACAACGTTCCACCTGGTTTCGTGAAAATTCCGAGACGAAATTGTGGCATTGTGGGTGAAAAGTTTTGTCCCCAAACTCTCTTCACGAACGCTTTTGTCTGCGAGAATGCCTTTCATAACGTGAATACTAGCAATATCGTCAACTACACGGCGCAGGGAGAGAGAAATGACACGTCAGAGCTAGCGCCACAATTAATGGGGCCCACAAATCTCGCACAACTTGCGGAGGTATGCATGGGGCACGGTACTGACTGCGACACCATCGTTTTGCATAGCGGAAACGACACGGCCCATGTAGAAGATCCAAAGTCACCGGGAACGCTCAACTTCGTTTCTTTCGGATATCGCTTATGAAAATGAAGTCAAAGTGTGGAGCTGCGTTAGCTAGAACTCTATTAACTTGATTCTACCGATTCTGATGAAGATGTTGAAATAGAAAAATCCGTCCTCTCCGTCCTGTGGAAGATCGGAATAATATGTTGCGATGTAATCTTCTGCATCTCCTCCTCCTGTTGGCTCAATCAATTTGTTTACGTTCCTTTCATACCTTTTCGACTTGCGGTCTGTAGAGAATGCAGTCGCCCATTGCGAACGCCCACCGACACTGATTCTGGAGGAACTCAACAGCAGCAGTACAAGCAATGGATCATCGCTCATTCCACTCAATACAACAAGCACAACAGAAGACGTGAGTGCTACGACGCTTAAAGACACTTCAACCGCGGGCGCAGCAGGAGGAGACTCGACAACTGTTCCAGCCACTGACTCGGAGTCGTCAACGGCGAGCGCAGTTGCGACGACTACAGCCACCGATGCCGAATCATCAACAACAGGAGGAGATGAAACCACTACATCGACAACAAGAGGAGATGCGGCTACTACATCGACAACACGAGGAGATGCAGCTACTACATCGACAACAGGAGGAGATGCAGCTACTACATCGACAACAGGAGCAGGATATGCGGCAACTACATCGACGACGGGCGGAGATACGGCAACTACTTCGACAACGGGGGGAGATGCGGAAACTACATCGACAACAGGTGGGAATGCGGCAACTACATCGACAACTGGCGGAGTTGCAGCTTCTACATCTACAACAGTTGGAAATGCTGCTACTACATCGACAACTGGCGGAGTTGCAGCTACTACATCTACAACGGTTGCAGACGCTACGACTGCATCGACAACCGCTGGAGCTGCCACTACTACCGCATCAACAAGCGGCGCTGAGACAAGTACAGTCACAGAGACGGAGTCGTCAACGTCCGGAGCTGCAGCTACATCCACTACGCTTCTACTCGTCAAGGAACGAGATGAGTCGCATTCTTCTGAATCTCTAGTGAAAGAACAGCAGCATCATGCTGCATCGCAACAAAGAAAATCAGTGGAAAAAGCTGGCGCTGACACACACAGCTCTGCAAATAGAAGTACACCTGATTCGTCCACTGGTCCTGTAACTACGCCAACCGCATCCTCTACGGTCAGCAGTGCATTAAGTGGAGCAGTCAATTTGACGAGTACAGTCACCGTGACTCTGACAGAAACAGCGACGACTACAACAGCAACAACCACGACCGAGACGACCACAACTTTCACCGAGACCTCAACAACAACCTCCACAGAGACAACGAGTAGCACAACGACGAGTAGTACGACGACAACGACTCCAGGGCCCATTGACATCTTCTTCATGAAAGGGCCTACGGAACCGTATCCCTACCAAAGTTACGTCAAATTTCCAGCCGGAAGCGCACTCGGTATTTAATTTCTGACATTTCCTTTTCGATATCACAATGTCCAGCGGTGCAACCACCCCACGCAGTACGTGCAATTTGAATAGAAGTGCTACAACATGAAGTTGAAGTCCTCGCGAGTCATTATTTTTCAGCTTTCAAGAAAAAGAAATGAGCAACTACAGCAAGAGTTAGAGTTGTATCAATAGGCCTTTTCCAGGTCTCGGATGGAAGGGTGTCGTAGGTTACCATTTCGACGAGAATCCAAACGATCCAGAAATTCTTGTGGACTCTACGCTGCAGCTGCTGAGACCGAAAGGTTGGTCCAAATTTGGCAAAACGCTAGTAAAATTGCTCGATCACAGTTGGGGCACCCCAGCCTACTTCGCGCCGCAGCGAGCAACGGAAGGAGCAGACGCCCAAGGATATTACAGCTTTGCAGCTGGTCTCGACGGCATGGGAGAGTTGTACTACGGAGACTCGGGACCCACGACGCCGCCGCCGTTACCAGAAGTAGGTTAAGGCTCACTTGATGTTGATCTTGATGATGGTGCTAGTACGTAGTAGAGTTCTACTGTAATCTCCACGACCATCTTCTTCTTGTTCTTCATCGTCATCTTCATCGACGAACTTCTGATGTTCTCGCAATGGAAATGGTTTTAGTTTTCTAAGAGTAAAATGACACGAACGGAACCAACGGAAGTAATTTCACGACGCTTTCGAATGAATCGAGCGTATCTCTGAAGATAAACAACGCGACGCATGTCATCATGTCTTCGGCACTCAACATGCGGCCCGCGCCAGTAGCGCCGGCAGCGCGTCTCCTGAATTATCACGCAGCGACAGGAGCAGAAGGATGGGAAGCGGACGTTCGAGACGAACCTTCAATCACGGGTGGCTCGATTCTTTCGCACGTCGACGTGAATGCAGATCCCCAGAACTCCTCTGCGAAAAATCTGACTTAGGGCCTTCTCCTCTTGTAATTCCATCTTTGTGAGAAGCATCTTCTTGATGCGCTTATAGAACTAAGAGATTGGTAATTTTTCGCAAATGTGCAAGATAACTAAGAAACACTGTAGATAAATGTAAATGAACAAGAAACCAGAATCAGCAGCTGCTGCAATCATGCAGTACCCCGTAACGCATGAATCTTCAAAGGTTAGCTTTCTAAATATCCATGAATTACGGAATCGCGAAGACGGGTTACGAGGCGGAGGCGGATGGCGTGGATGTGGAGCCCGACAATCCACTAGCGCCAAAGCAGGGAACGCTGAACATCATCACCTCCCATGCTTCGGGAGTGAAAGTCGGTAAACCGGGAACGCAAGCCGTGGCACAGGTTTTGGATTCAAAACCAGTGGAAGAGCGTGGGCCAGGCGTTGTAAAGCGGTGGGGCACTTCTATCCTTCCAGGCGGCGGAAGGTTGTCTAGACGGATTCCCCAGTTTCTGCCATGGTCGCCTGACTTTCCTGGCTACACGCTGAAAGAGCGCAACGCAAAAAGCACCGCGGGCGATGCGGAAGCTGCTATAAAATTCTTATCGCTGTGCGCGAGTATGTGCGACGCAGGGGTAGAGGCAGACGAACGCTTTATGAAAGTAAATACCACGTCGTCGACGAGCCGCGTTGTCATTCCGTGCTTAAGACAGGAAGAATGCTAGAAGATTTCTCGCTGTGCTTATACATAACAATGAGAAAGAGAACGTAAACGCATTGTTGGCATCACTTCGACGCTCTGTTCTGCCTTCAATATTCTGACAGGCCATTTACTTTTACAGCAGAGACTGAGATAGAGATTTTGTTCATTTACTGGCAACAGGCAGCTAACGATTTAGTATCATTCTTTGCTTTCCTCCGTTCACCCAATAACTCGCATTCATAGCATGTGGGTTTTACGCACGTGAATAGCCGCTTTTGCATATTTCACCGGAAGTTGCAACCGAATGAGGACGAAGTCAGCCGGTGGACAAATCGTTGTGCTGACATTCAGATGCCCGATCGTGGGATCAAAAGGAACACCGCGGCGTGCGTGAGTTACATTCGGGTGCAGCAACCATCAAACATGACTGGCAACTTCTCGTCGGCCTTTGGAACAACAGGATCGCCGTAGTTTGGAGCGTCGCTCGCTGGTCGTGATGTAGAGACCTCATGAGGGCTAATAGTAATTTGCTAGATTATTTCATTTTCATAGCTTACGAATACGATGTATTTGCTCGTTGTGCTTCTCGTACTAGTGCTGGCACCTCACCCTTGGCTACCTGTAATTATGCTCACGTTTCAAAATTAACGATAGTGCTTTCCTAGATATGATGGTCATCATTGACATGAGCCAGTCGATTCCCTTTCCTATAAAATATAAAAAAAAGAAATACCTTAGTGTCGAGAGTTTCCAATTCCACTTTATCTTTCGTACACCTATTTAGCTTGATGAATAACGTAAACGTAATCGTAATCCATCACCATCTATTTACATGTTTCAGGTTTCCCTTGCCCTTATTCATGTTTCAGCCGATCGTGTCTCTCGTAGAAAAGCGTAGTGCTTTTTCGGTATATTTGATTCCGTTCGAAGAACTACAAGAAGACGCGAGAAAATTCATTTTCACGGCTTTTGTTTTGTTTCATACAAACATTACCGAGGCTCTTTTTTATTTGGTTCGTTGAATGATTGATATTTTTGTCGATTCTTTCCTTCATAACACAAAAAAGATTCTATCATGTTCATGTAATCGTGATTCAGAAGATTCTTTGCGATTTATATACTGAGCGTTCCACGACACCAAGACAAATACAGACCGAAGCTATGCTTGTTAACGAAAGAAGAATGATAGTTGCTGCTGCTGCAACGTAATCAGGAAAATGACTTGATGCAGCATGGTGAGGAAGGAGAGGCATCGTCCTTTGCAGGAGATTTCAAAATATCGACACGTCAATTTCAATCACGATACGGTTCTTGTAGACCCGTCTACGAAATCGGAGTGCACCAGCAAAACTATCGCAAAGACTAACTTGATGTGATGGAGCTTCCACATCGGGCGCAGCAAAAAAAGGCATAAAGCAAGTCGTGACTTCATTAACCGAATTTATTGATAAGTGTGAAGAGTCCTTCTACTCCTGGTTGAAATACTTGTTGGCAGTTGTCGAATTTCCTAGTCGATAACAAAACGCCAGTCACAACTGGCAGTACAAAACACCATCAGGGTTTTGCACAGAAATATAGCGCATTTGCACTAGTGTGAATGCGAGAAAATCGAGAGTCATGTTGAAGCGGCGGCGGCGACCGGTGCGCAGCAAAGCAACATGCGACTGTTTCCAACCTTTTCCGGTGGTACCACGAAGATCCTCTTCCCCTCTTTAATACAACTAGTCTTGACCGGTGGTCTTCTTTTTGGCGGGGTCTCACCGGCCGCTGAGGGTGCGAATCTCGCATACTCAAGGAAGGAGGATGATTTCAGCATACCCATACGCGATTATGTTCTGAAAAACAGAAGACGGAGACATCGAGGAGTCGATGTTGGCGAAAGCGAGGCCTTCGGGAGACATCGGAGGTCGGGGAGCGGGAGAGGAGGTACGGATGACGTCCGTCTTGGTTTCGACACTAGCCTTTTTACTGAGAAAACTGGATATTGAGACAGTGGGGCAAGTGGACATAGATCATCGTCAATTCGTTACATTTTCGCCGCATCTTCAGGTACCTCCCGTGTAGTTGGTCACCCTTCTACCAAGCGCTCGCAAAAACTTGCGCTGGCTGCACAGGTGGTTTCGGCTCAGCTCGGGAGAAGGGATGGCAATGACTCTCAGGTAGGCCAAGATGTAACTGCCAATGGGACAAACTCAAACGGCACGGGCGGTGGAGGTGGAGCAGTTCAACTGACAGCAGATCGGGTGATCACTGGGAACTTAAATCGAGGCAAAGGCATCACGTCGTCGAATAATGCTGGCGGCAATAGTTCGGTGTACTGGCGCCCACCCGATGAGAGAAAGCTCGCGTCCGACCTGCAGCCTACTCGCCAGAAATTCGAACTAGGGAACAGTCCCGATCAAAAAGTTGCGAAACTCACGACAGATGCAGATCGGAAGCCGATCTCTTTCGCAGTCAACTTCACGCCCAATGGAACGGAAGGCGCCAATATTCCGGGCGGATATATCAAGTATCCGTTTCGCAACTGCAAGGGCTTTCCAATTTTCCCGCGTGAAGGCGGCCACCGACTGAAGATGATATTGCAAGACTCGACAGCCTTCGCGCCGTCTCTCGGGAAGGTAAAACTTGCTGGCTGGAACGCAACAGACATGAACGACACAGATGATACTATGGCAAATAATTGAGAGGATACATCAGAAGATCGTGCTCTCGCCTTGCTTTTTCGACGTTGTAAACGGTGGTTCTGCGGCAGAGCAATAGTAAACTGCAAGTTCAAGTTGAATTGATTATACAACTCTCATCCAGCTGGCAGCTCAAGCTCCGTGTCAACGAGCAGGATCGATTTTGACTTGAAATACTCTCTAATAGTACATCGAGATCGACGACGACATTTCCTGACGTAGATGACAATGTCAATACGACGGCTGAAGCTCCGCTTGTGGACTTGTATGGGCTCGGCGCTGGCATAGGGCTAGACGCAATGGTACCCTCAATCCGACTAACCCAGACACATCCGGTGGCAATTGACCACTACATGATGACACCTCAGTCCGGACAGGTAAACGAGGTAGACGAGTTTTACGGGGAGGAGCGACTCCTGGAGCTCGCGGAGGAGTGCAATAATTAAGGCACGGCTACTAGTGCTCTGCTCGCATTGTGTACTATGGTAGATTATCAATGTAAGTAGGATTATAGAAGCGCACGAAATATTTAAGATTAGAAATAGAAGTAAATACAAACTGAAAATCAAAATCTGACCTTTTAGCTGTAGCGTACTTGTAGCCTGAATATCACCACCCCGTACTCGTACAGTATCTATCTATACGCAAGAATATCATGAACATTCTTGATGTCACTCTAATTCTTTATGGTCATTTGTGACTCGTTCGTGGTGTTTAACCCTGCCGGCCCAGCGCAAGATATGCAAGACTCAACAAAACCACCGCGGTATACGCATTTCATCTGGCGGCGCATGAAAGCGCGAGATCCAGAACACTGCCACTTCGATCTTCGCTATAACAGTTACATCAAATTTCCGATGCAAGGGCCAAAAGGACTGGAAACGTCGCTGGGTATCTAATTGTTTAAAACATGCTGTACTTGAACTTGTTGTGCACGTACGCATGCAGTCTACATTGACTACGTGATTGAACCATTTAGAAGTTTGAGAAATACGCCACGAAAATGTATCAGCATCGACGAGTTTTTTGGAAACTACTTGTTGAACCAAGCGAAGATACACTAAAGGCTAGTAGGAGCAGGACATAAATCCTACGACGCAAACCTTTTTCTGGTTTTTGTTTTTTCTAGTTAGCTGCTCTACCACGACAAATAATAGGTCCCCACTGGAATGGCGTGTACGGGTACCATTTTCAAGCAAAAGTGATGGAGCCTCCTTTGCGTGTTTACACCGAAGAAAAGAGCGGTCTTGCCAATATTGCGTTAGTCGACAAATCATGGGTGCATTTGTCGGAGCAAATTGAGCAGAATACGAGCTTTCCGATAGATCTAGACGGTTTGGTCGGCGTCGGCGGCAATGCTCCGCGACCTCAGAATTTTCAGCGGCACATTGCGAAATTTTCGGAAGCCGCGCGTAGGTTCGTGTCTCAAGACCTCTACACGTGCTCGATCATGTGCGAAATGCGAGGTCCTGACTGCATCGGATTTCTTCACGTGAACGTTACCTACGGCTGGCATCGGAAGAGCTTTCAATTTCGTGTCGAAGACCCAAATCGATTTCTGAAGCAAGACGAATTTGGTTTCGAGGTAGCACAAGGCGCGGCGGTCCAACCTGCAATGATGGCGGGAAAGGTGCTGGGAGATGGAGATGGCGCTGAAGATAACGAGAGTGCAGCGAAGGCGAACATGATGCAGCGAACAAATATGGGAGGCACAGGCGGTCATGCCTCAGGAACGCCTCACAACAAGATGGAGCTGCCAAAGAAAAAGCCCAACTTCCAAAATTACGAGGACGAAGCAGTAGCAAGAGCGGAAATCGATGGCGAGTTCACTGCAGGAGGTGGCAATGGAGCCGGGCGAGCATCTGAGCCTGCGGAAAATGATGGACTAAACATCGATGCTAAAGCTGCTGCAGCTGAAGAACAAAGGTTGCAGGAGAATGCGAAAATCGAAAAGCAACTTTTCGGCGATGCAATGAAGGAGTCAGGTAGCTACCAGGGCCTACCTACCTCTCTTCTTCGGCGGAGTCATTCACAATCCTCACGCAGTAAGATTAAGAAGAAACATCGCCGCAATGCGATGTCATCTTCTACTTACGATGCAACGTCGGACTCATCTACTGAGGAGCTCGAAAGAATGCTCGAAACAATGAGAGAGGACGAGCCAGTGGTGCCTGAGACATCGACAACCACGACGACCACAACAAAATTTGGCGATCCCGATCCGAGATTCATGATCAAAGATCCTGACGCCAATCCAGACAATCCGCCGGTCGGCAGACACGACAGGAAGACGTCCTGGTGCATGTTCTATTCGAAGCGTGCAGTAGACGAAGACGAGTCCTTCCGGCCACCATCGTACCAGTGCCAGTCTGGAATCGAACCCTTCTACAATTATGAAGACAACTCGTCAAGTGCTCTTTGTCTTTTACAATAGGGGTAGTTCGCTGCTTTAGGCTTCTTAAGTGATGATTTCCTTTTGCTAAAGCTGTATCAGGATGTTCGCCAATTGTCGTCCTAGATGTCATCTCTAGAACACTTTAAAGTCGAGCTTTTAACCATCACCATGATAGATTCTTGTTGTTCCTCTTTCTTCTAACAACGTTTGGAAAAGGGTTCCGCACGTTGCATATCGTATTTCAAGCACGATTTGCACGCGGAACATGCGGAGGGAATGCAGGACACCCCAGCAGAGGCAGAAGACAATAACGCGTTCAACACTGCTGACACACCAGGTCAGCTAGTCAGGTAGAGGAGGAGGTGAGGGACGTCACCTCTGAGACTTCATTCCATACAAGGTTAAGTTTTAATTTACCATTTCGTTTTGTTTTATCAGTGTAGGAAGGAAGGTGAGTACTGCTCGGAAGTAGATTCATTTAGATTTACATCATCATCAAACGACACGCATATTGACACTGACATCATCATTGATCACGATGTTTCTCTTTCGCTACTATTCATTAGGATTAGGGTCCATTGTACTACAAAAATATGACTAATTGAGTATTTTTCTTAGCACTGCTCAGAGGACGGAGGTAGTTTCAAGGTAAGAGAGGAATGTGCGTAAAACTGATGATTACTAGAAGTAGGCGTGGAGGAGTCCATAGCCATGAAGATAATGCATCTGTCTGTCGCGATACTTAAAACATGTGTATGAGTTGTTTAGCCCTTTACGCCAAATGATAGTTTGCCTTCTTTCGAAAATATACTAAACCTAAGGATACGCCGTGAAGCTACGTGCACGTGTACGTATGTCTATCTGTATGAAGATGTCACTTTTGAAATTGATGAAAACAGTCAAGTTTCCAAGAATTAGAGTTTTTTTTTTATCCTGTTTCAGTTTCAGTTTCCGCATGTACAGCTACATCTAGTGATTATCTCTCTCAAGAACTGGAACTGGTAGAGGAGACGAGTTTTGCTCAATTTCTCAAGCAAGAAAATGGGTAGTAGAAGGAAAACTTGTTCTAAAACTATATACCAAAGAGGCTACCGCTCTTGACAACGTTTTGTAGTCCCAGTTGTATCTTCTATGCGTGTTCTTTGCCAAGTGTGGGCACTGATCACGCCTAGAGGCTTGTGATAGGACCACAAACATCAAATTTGAAGTATCAGAAATTGGCACGGAAGAAGCCCCCTCGGAGAAGGAAAGGGAAGCAAAAGAGTCGGAATCATCGTCCATCGGGTTCTTCGTTTCAATCGTTTGTTTCGCTTTCGTTCGATGTCACTGCGATGTCACTCGGTCAAATAAACCAGCTACAACATGTGAAAAAGAGGAATTTCTGTCTTTACTACCATCACTAGATGATGAGTCGACGCCTGTCCCCGCTCTTATTGAATCCCCTTCACCCCCCGAAGGAAGTCCCAAGGATGTATCGCAAGTTAGTCTTTCTTCTTTCCTTCGGTTTGCTGACTAACATTTGAAAGAAAATCCAGTTGATAGGTAGCCGTAGACGTGGAGGCAACACTTGTAGGAGCTAATACAGTAGGTCGTAACTATAGATCCCTTCTATCACTTTTTCATTTTTAACTGAGCGAAGCTGGGTTTCAGTTTCATTTACTACGTCGATCTTCAAAAATGTCAGAAGCTGTGGGTGGTGCAACAGGGAGCAAGGACCTCCCCCCACAGCCGTCAATCAGCGAGCCAGGTGCGTCAACGATGCTGGAATCAATAGGACAGTTTTCAACCTTGTTCGACAAGTATGTGTGCACTTTTTCGGAACAGGATAAGGTAATACATAAATTTGTTAAGATCGAAAAAACTAGTGACGAGGAGAAGAACTCTTTGGCGTCTCTTTGTAGTTTCTAGTACAAAAAAGTCTTTTGAAAAAGGAGGATCATGAAGAGAAGTATGAACATGTTGTAATCCCCATCTCAGCTTCGAGAATTTCGCAGATATATGGCGGAAAAGAAGGTGACGAACTTTATCGTGAAACTGTATCAATTTTGCAATGACGCAAGGAGAAAAGACCAATACATGGAGCATGTTGTGCAGGATTTCCTTTGTACTGCATTTTTTCCTATGTCGTAGTAGATCCGTCTAAAGCATGAAATACGTGGGGGAGCAAGAAAAATTGCTATCACTTTTGTGGACGCTCCTGCTGCATTACGTCAACTTCATCAGAAAGCTGGCTTTTACAAGTAACTAGTGGTAGTACGACAATAAAACGGGATGATCTATTTCACATTCGGTGGAGATCGAAGTGACCTTTTGGCGTTTTTCTCAGGTTCATACCCTGGCGAAAGTGATGCGGATATCGAGGGTCTGCTCGAACAGAGGATAGACGTGAGGAATAGCAATGTTAGGCTAACGAAGGATATTCCGCGATACGAGCTTGTAGTGACAATTGCAAGAGAACTGCCAGCAAACGGCTGTGCTACCTGGGGTGAGGCTGCGAACGCACTAGGTAATCTTCGTGCTATTTGATTGATCGCTAGAACACTATGTTATCTTCGCCGTGAGAATACTTATTTGGTTTCTATTCAACCACAGAACTAAAATTTATTTGAGCAACCACGTTCCTTACCTACAATGCATTCTCAATCAGGTATTGTGATCGAGCGACATCCAAAGGTAGATCCTGAGGGTGATTTTCCTTGGAAAACGCGGCGCGCGTTCATCGAGGAGCTAGAGAAGATGCATCGAGACAAATTGACTTCTGCAACAGCAACTTTTGAGGAGCTGATGGCGCGTGCGATACCTCCTCCACACGAAGAGGCAGCAACGCATGAGGGGGGCGAGTAAGGTAATGCTGAAGCCAATACAATCTCGCTCGGCGGGGCGCCAGCATGAAGATATTATCATGTTACATGTTCGTCGTATGATGCCGATGTAAATTGTCCAGTGACAACGAACATTATTTTCGCTTATTCGTACCGGTACCGACTACTTACAACAACCTCTCAGCAGCATTGATTTACAACGCTTTTAGCCTCGAGGCTCGAGCACAAGCGCATCTTTGACACGCTTAACCTTAAGCATTATCCGTGACGAGTACCAACAGTCACGGGGTCTGGCCAACATTGAAACTCATGTTCATGGGAAGAAAGACTTGACGTGCCTTGGTGATACCGTCGTGTTTGTCACACCGCCCTCGGTGTTGTGCTCCAAAAGAATGATGATACGTATCGTGCTTACTGTTTGGTGCCTGTTGAAGGAAAAGGAAAGTTCCTACTGTCACGAAGAAAACGAGTGACGATTCACATCCGCTGCGCCATCCAGAGGGTGAGCTTTGGGCAACAGGAGGAGTTCGTATTATGCCAGAAGTAGAAGCTTATCTACTAGTACAACGCTACAAGAAAGACCTATTCCTACTGAGACACCCCGCCGAAACTTCATCAGAATTGGCAACTAGCTAGTAGCAGAAGTACAAAAATGATGCGCGGTGTCCTGCGTCTGCTTTGTGACGATCAATAGCTTCTTGGGAATTTTGGAGTTTTAACAAAGTAGAGGAGCTTCATCGCTCACCATCAGGAACAACAGGAACAGTCGAGAAACATCTAACAATCCAACAACGAGCTAGACTAGCGGGTAGAACTCGCCAGGGAAATCTCAGGCAGCTTGCCGAATAGATTCAAATCATCAACAAAGTGTAGAGGATTTCACTTTTTATCGTTTTCTTTTTGTGTTCTGTTTGATTGTTCTGGATGCTTTCGCATTTTATAACAAGAAAGTGTAAGGTGTATCTACGCGCGGCAAATTCTTTACGTAATTTTCTGAAAGATTATTTTGATTTTTGTCTTTTTACAACGACCCCTACGTCTACCACTACCTTACGTACACTATTTGATGAAGATGAAGTGCTCCTGCTGCATTTTTCGTATGCGTCGCGACAGCGGGAGCACATTGACGTTGTGGGTCTGACCGGGGAAAATTTCAACTGAATCACAACAATGTACCTTTCCAAGGTGCAACAACTGCGGCAGCGAGCCTCGGTGGGAAATAAGCGGCAGCAAGGAGGTACTTCCTCTGAAGTTCCCGTGGTTGCAAATCCTTGTGCAAGTTTGGATGGCACTTCGGCAATGGCTCAGAGTGCAACAGCAAAGACGGGGGCTTGCGAAAGACCTGTGGCACAGGGGGGCACGAAAGGAATAGAAAACGTTCTCCAACAAGACAAGAAGAACACAGCTGGCTTAGAATCTTCACCCAGGAGTTCCACGAAATCAAAAAAGCCTGTTGAAGAAGTTTCTTCTTCGAAGGTCGAAGGGCCAGAGCTACTAGCAGCGGCATCACCAGCGCTAGGATCGACTCCATCTCCCACCAAGGACACCGCAACCATTCGTCGAGGCGATGTTCGGGGAGTGCGAGCGTGTGACGTTTTGTCGTCCTCAAGGAGCAAAAATCTTGGTGCAGGATCATCCGGGGATGAACAAGATGGTGTAAGTGTGGCCGGATCCACCTCTTCGAGCTGCAACATGCAGATAAACTACCTAGACGACGATGTGGATCTGCCTCCGCTGATTCCCGCAAGAACGAGGAAAGCGTTCTCGCATCCGCATGCGTGTGGCTACGGCTTGCCCAGCGAGAAAAGACCGGAAGATGTGCTGGCGGCGATTCGGGAGGAGAGTTTTTCGCAGAGAATAAGAGGTTTTCTCGACGCGACCTTTCTTGGTGCAGCTTCTAGTCCGCGCGAGCAAGGTGCATCAGGTCTTATGGTTTACTATCTTTAGAAATTAGAATAAGTCTTATTCGAATTCAATAAGGGCCACAGCCACTTAGAGCAATAAGGCGCCGAAGATTAGTTTTAGTACAAGGAACAGGAAGTGCGAAGAACAAAATATGTAATATATTTTTATTAGATTTGGAAAAGCTAAAGCGCGAAGAAGAGGTAGGAGAATCGGGGATGCGCTTTCTAAAATCCTTTTCGGATTTGGATTAACTTTGGTTCTAACAGATCTGTGGGAGGCCAGACGAATGTATGCGCATCATCGATTACAGAGGCGATTAAGATGTCGGTTGCAAGTGTTGCGGCCTCAACTAGTACGACGACTTCGGGAGCGGCAGGCTCATCCGCAGTCGCGACCGCGCCTGGTCTTATGGACCCTAGCACTCTGTCTGCATTATCCGGAGCAGACCTCACAGCGACAGGGACAAGCAGAGTACATGATGCTAAAGAAGTACTAGCTTGTCAATCGGGGACTACTGCAACTGCTTCACAGCAAGCTGGCGCTGGTGCTGCCATTACTATGCCTAGTACAGACGCGGTTTCTATTGTCAGTCCGCTTGGTCCGAAGAGTTCTGGTTCGTGTCGTGTGTATTCTCTACAGACACAGCGGTGGGAGTGGCGATACGCGGAAGTCGTGGAAAGTGGACGCTTAGCGCTTTACGTTACTGAGGGGTGTGCGCGGCAAGGAAATAGCCAACTTCGTGTTTGCTCCTACGTGAAAAACGACAAAGTACTGTGTGCCCTGGATCTTCTGCAAACAGACATCTCCCATACAGGCGGGCGGGTTTTGCGTTTCATCTTCGCTCAACAGGCTGCTTTTGGGACCGGGATAGCGGGGGGCGCATCGCATCAATTCGCGAACTCGTCGTGTGCCATTACAACGACTCCGAGGAACACATTGCCGATAAACAATAGAAAGGAGGGATCGGATACGGATGTGCCTACTTCTAGTACAACAACATCGCTAGAAGCAGACACTAAATATTTTGCGAGTGGACTGCCGAGTTCTTGTGTTGGATATTCATTTTCACCCGCTTCGTCTTCTAGCACCAAGGCAAGGGGTGGCAATGCTTCTGGTTTTGGCACAGCTCCTGCATCCGCGAGTATGGCAGCTGGAGGCGGTAGTGGTAGCTCAACGCCAGGCGCGCCCTCTTCTCTGCACTTGAGCATCGAGTTCGATGATGTGAACGGATGGGCATTTGCGCTGAATGCCGCCCAGGTTCGCGCTTGTTCAACCAGAACCAGTGCCGAGAAATGCCAACTCCTTAGCCAGTTCTTGGATTATCTGCGTGATGGTACTAGAAGTGGCGCGTCGTCTTCTTCCACCTTGACCGGAGTTGTTGGAAATGTGGTTCAAGAAGGCCAGAAGTCTCCGCCAAAGAACCATGAAGATGACTGTCTCTTTGAGAAAGTAGAGGACAATGTGAGTCTGCGACACATTGTTGGTGACCTGCTACTTTTGCGTGGCAGCAGGAGGAAACAAATGATTTATTCGCGATCCGTTGCTTTCGCCTCTTTAGTGATAGGAAAAACGCGACATCGAGAAAAAAATGTGCACCTAGCTGTCTTTTTGCCTCCAAGAACTGGCGCAACAACTAGCAGCAGTGGTACACGAATACCGAAAACCTCCAAAGCAAGGATAAGGAACAACAGCAAGGTCGTTGAAGTCGTGGAATCCGACTTCGCGTTGCAGTCTTCAATATTTGTCTCACCGCGAAACTTTCGTGGACCAACGTGGCTAATTCGTATCTCCGCAGTTCTTAGAGCTGAGTTTCTGGGCTTGTCGTTGAAAGGCAGCGGATACAAACTGCGACTGTGGATTGCACAGCAGGAAGGTGAAGATGAGAGCAGTCTTCCTGCCACCAGCCTCGCAGTCGCAGACGAGAAGATAGATTTACATCTACAGCCTCCTATCCATAATGGCCCCCACACGACAAGAAGGTATGACCCTACTTTGCAGCAGACGGGTGTTCTCATCGTCAATAATGTCGGTGATCTTTTGGACGCAGCAGGCTCGATGTTAGAGGAAACCAGAAAAGATATGGCGAAACCGGCTCCATCGATGGCCATGCAGTCTAACTCGAATAGCGATGGGCAACATGGCAATGACGATGCGTCCTTGATATTTGAAGATGGGAATGTGAACAGCACCAATGAGAATTCAGGCAGCATGCTGATGAGGAGAGACATCGTGTCCCTAACACGAGCGCCAGCGGCCATGCTCAATCTCGGTTCTGAGACGGTCTCCCGTTGCTCGTCCGCAGCGAGTCTTCTCCCGGGAGGTGTCCGCGGGTCCGAGGTAGCACCATTGCCCTTGTTGGATTCTAAAGACGAGCGCACTCGCCACGATGGAATGACCAACAAAAGCGAGCGGGGTAGTTGTAGTACTGCAGCAGAGCCCGGTTTTAATGCAGGGAAGTCCTCTACTTCTGCTACAGCTAGTTCGGTAGTACCACATACTGGCGCTGCCGTAGTCACTGATGTTCATCATACTGCGGATCGTGAAAAGATGAATGAGAACGCCAGATCTAGAACTGAGGCACGACACAAGTGTGCGCAACTTTTACTAAGTTTTGAGGATCGAAAAGCGGCGACTGATTTTCTCAAAATTGTAAAAAGATCTCAAAAGGCGTTGGCGCATTTGCAGACCTTTCTGGATGACTCGAACTCGGGTTCAGCTGCTTCGAAGTCTTCTCAACATCAAGATAGCACCGCTTCTACTCCATCGCAGTCCTCTTCCAGCCACAAACAGGATGAAGACCACTCTCGTCGAGATGGACAAGAAGATCGATCAGCTTCTGGCCGGTCTCAAAGAAAAAGCAGCAGAGCGACGAGAACTTCTACTGGTAATAGTAACGCAAATCTGCCGCGAGGCTCTTCGCGGTCGACTAAGTCTAAAGGTGGTAGCGAGGCCAAGGCTTTCTCCTCGAGCGCTGTAATTTGCATGGATGAAATTTGCGACCATTATCGGGAGCTGTGGGTGTCAGAAATTATTGGGATGAAGAGCGGTGGGCGGAGTAGAGATGATCATGAAGAAGATGGGAGCACAAACAAAAACTTGAAGAAGATCAACGATCTCTGGTTGCAACCTTTGCTTCGCGACGTCGGTCTGACGCAAGTTGGCCTAGCACCAAGAAGGCGTTTGCGTGCGGCGGAAAATCCTTCCGTGCACGAGCTCATCGCGAAAGTCAACGCCCTTATCGAATCGACTCTCATGAAGAAACTTGAGCCTTCCTTCCAGGACGAACATGAGTCGCGAGGAGATGATGACGACCATCAAAGTGAAAAGGAAATCGAAAGAAACACGCTGATGCCCTCGATCGATGCTGCAACCCTACAAAGGTGTGCGCGAACACTCTGCTGCTTCCTGCTCCAGGTTCATAAATCGTCAACCTGTGTTGACGTTGATAATGATGTCGATGTCCGGAACGAAAAGCCGCCTCGCACTTCGAGTTCTCAAGGAGCACCTGAATTTCAACAATCCGAGTTTTCCAAACTTGGAGTGCTAATCTGCAAGTTGGATTCAATTGCGGAGCAACTGATTATGGCCAAAGGTGCGCGAAACATGATTGCACTTCGACAGACTGTGCTTGGTGAAGGGGGTGCGTACGCAGAATCCCTGCTACGGCACCCGTCCGTTTGCAACTTCGGAAATGGTGAGCAAGTAGGTCCAGGTCGTACATTTTCAAATAGAAATCGAAGTACTCGGCCTGATTCTCTAGAGCGCTCTTCCACTGCGGCATCCGGTTCGTTTGTAGAAAGCATGAGAGAACTTACTACTGGGCCCAATGTTACGTGGATGCGCGATCTAGCGGCTAAAGTTGTTGCGCCTGTCTCACAGAAAATTGACCTCGTTGACAACTACACGCAAATTTACAATTGCCTTTTTTCTCAAGATGATGAGCTCGAGCTGCGCGGAGACGACTATCATCAGAGGCAAGACGAAGTAACTCTCGTGGAAGATGATGCACGAAAAAGAAGTAACTTATGTCGGGATCGTGGAAGCAAAAAGAACACCGAAACTTTTATAGCTCAGATCGGGGCAGAGGCTGGGGCTGGGGTTCCCAGTAAGATGTTTGATAACATTGACGATTTTTTAGCTGATGGCGACGAAGATGTCAGAATGGACTCTAGTTGTACTCAAGAACAAGTGACTGGTCTATCGACTTCGACATCAAGAGCGAACACGACAACTACAACCGCCAAAGAGAAGGCAGACAGCGCAGAGGTGCGGCATGATCCGTCTCCTCTGGATAGACGGAGGATTAAGCCGTCCGATTTCGCGTTCCAAATGGCCGAGCGACTTCAGAGCCGCGGAAGCGAGACTGCGGATGGCAATTTAGTCGAAGACTTTGTTCATCGCGAAGTGTCTTTCGTGGGGGTCATCCTTGTACAAGTATTCTCACTAGAACGCATTCTTCGTCCTCTTTGCATTCATCGTGGTGCTTGTAGTACTTCTGGCCATGATGATCTTCAGAACACGAATAATAGTGGAATGGATAATGCCTTTAGTAGCGAAGCTATTAGCGAGAATCAACAGTGCTTGGGCTGCCGAGGAGACACTCAGGATGCAGGCACTCGGTCAACAGCTTTGTATGCGTCTGCACGCATTTTCCTTCAATTGGCTGCAGATTTTTTGCACCTGTCAGCAGTGCCCGAAAATATTGACGAGCAGGCGTCAAGTCCAAGTGAGAATGCATTTTTGGATCTCTTCGGTGTCGCGTTCTGGGCTGCGATTGATGCACTAACACGATCCTCGAGGATGCAATTTCTTCGCGCGATAGCGCCTCAGCGATCGGCTGACCATTTTCTTCCAGGAGTGCAGAACGTAGCTGCGCCGAGTGAAAGAGGCGCATCTGTTTATCGTGCCACCGCGGAGTTCGTGACTAGCGTACAGGCAGCAATCAACACGGCTCTGCGTCACATTGAGGCACGACCTGAAAAACTAGTACGGCCGCGCCCGTTTAATCGAAATACCACGAAGAAAATGAGTCCTGAAGAAAATAAGGATTCGACTGCCCCATCATCTCATGAACAGCATAAGCAAAAACAGGATTTGCTGCCGGTTGAACATTTTCTGATGCCAGCGAGCGCGAGGGCCGCCTTGGCGAATGATGCAGTTCCTGATTCTAAGGTGGATCATGAGCAAGCTTCGAAGACTACAAAGCCCATGGAAGACATGCCACCTAATGGTAGAGCACATTTGTCAGCACGAGCTTGTGAGCAGCGTCAGCGGGTTTTAAAGGAATTAGTCCGCAGGGGTTGCTATTGCGTACTTGTTGCGACGTGCCGAGCTGTGTGGCGAGAAAAAATGAACACGCATGTTGAGGGTACGTTGCTAGGAAAGTGGTATGGAACATCCTACAACGTCTGGGAGGATCGGACGTTACCGGTACTTCCACCGCATGTCGTTGAGGAAGTCACGACGCTTTGCGACGAGCAGCTCTGCAATCAGAAGAATGCTCGCTCCTCGCTAGAAGTAGAAAGTACCTCGGCCACAGCCCTTTTTCGAAAAAGAAATCGGGACGTTGACTTGGAGGTGGTTTCTAGACGCTTTCTGGCTGCCACCCCCGGTCGAGCTTGTGATAGCGCGGGAAGTCAGATTTCACCTACAAAATGGCTTTCTGAACGATTAAGCCATCTTGCATCGTTTTCCTCAACATCTAGCGGAGATGATACTAGAGATAAAGAGGACCAGATGAGTAGCAGGGCTAGAGACTCCAAAGTTGACTGGAAGCTACTGCGTTTTTGGGATACAGCTTCGGAACTACTAGAGGCTGAGAAAAGTGAAGGAATCGATGCGATATTCCAGCAACATGTGTGGAGTCTTGCACTCAGTGGCGGCGAAGATGAAGCGGCTTCTTCTACTAGGTCGGACAGCCGTTTTCTACGTAGCATCATTCGGTTTACCAGGAACTTGCAATCGAGGACTGGTGGAATGGACGACGCAAGTGGAAATGGTCTCAATTATGCGACGACAGACTTTGATCAACAGAGTGAAAGTGCTCATGTTGTGGACAGCTTCATCACCGGCAGTGCCAACCTGCTCTTATTCCAGCAACTCGCAGATGATAGCGGTCTGTCACAATTTGTTTCGCACACTGTGGAGAAGATGCACGCGGGTGTGGAACGCGTGACGACAAGCGTCGAGCAGCAATTAAGGGCCGCAAGACAACGCGAGGCAGATCAAGAAATAGGAGGGGCACAAGGTTTGGAGGGAGAGATTAACGGTGGTAGTGTTGATTCCGTACGACAGCCATTGACGTTTATTCTCGGACAAAATTTTGTCGAGATGCGACGTACAGAACCAGAAACCATGAGTAGACAACTGAAGAGAAGAACCAAAAAGATCTGGCAGGGCCAAAGTCCCGAAAGTAGGGGGGTTCACCGTGGCAATGATGAGAAGGAGGGAACACGTCGCGAAGAGCATTTTAGCAGAAACTACAGCGACAGATGGCAGATCGCGGAAGAGGATGCAACTTTTGTTGAATGCACATTGCAGAAACAGGCTAAGTCCCGTCTTTCGAATTCGCCTACGACGAAAATCGCCTCTCGAGACGGGGAAGCGTCAATGATAGAAATGACCTTGCTGATGGCGTCTGGCTCGGTGACGGGAGGTGGCGGTCTTAGTCGTTATTCGAATCGGGAGGTCCTGCGTTTTACCCCAGCGCAGCTACTCGCGCTACTCCAAAACGGTACAAACGACTTAGAAAATGGAAATGCTTCTTCCAGTTCTAGCTCCAGCTCCACAGAGAATGCGTTCGAGACTTGTAAACGAGGGTCCCCCCTCATGTGCTTGGCTATTCCACTAGATGATGAGCGACAGAAAGAGCCGGCTTTCCGGACGGAAGTAAATAGGAGCGCTTGCACTTGGCACACGCACATAAGCGTTACTGACCACACAAAAAACAAGCCAGTCGAGTCCAGCTTGTACCGACTACTGCTGTTCCCATTTACGTCAGATTTTTTACGATTCTACGACTTCGTGCTGGCATGTCTACGGAAAGATGTTGATACAGCAGCAGCAGCAGCAGCAGCAGCAGCCATGCAAGGAGGTTCCTCTTCACGCGAAGGAAAAATGTCACAATTTGGTTCAATACTAGCTGGTCATCAGGACCGTCAATCGCTCGAATCCATTCGCAAGAAATTGAGAGGTATCGGAGCTCCCCTCGTGAATGCTGTTGTAGGGACGAGTACGTCGGATCATATCCTTCTCAAACACGTCACGACTAGGCCAAATATTGAGACTCAACGACACGCAGAAAACTGTCGTGATGGAGGAAGTCTAGACGCTAAAAGCAGAGACGCAAAAGATGCAATCTCGCATCCTGATCTCGCAGACTTCTTACAAGACGATGACCTAGATCACCTCCAGTTCGAGATCGGGAGGGTCGCGGACGCCGTTGTTGAGAAAAAGCTTGAAAAAAACGCGGACTTGTTCTCAACTGTCATAGTGAACAAAAGCAACTCCGACTCGTCCATTGAAATCAAGAGCACAAGGATAATGGATGGCTTGTTGTCGTCTTTTGGCCCACCACGAAGAGCTACCTTGAATCTCTTTAGCGACGAAGAGGAAGATATCCTTTCAGCCGAAGTGCTCTCCTTATCGTGGCATGAAACTGTAAGTGGTTGTCCTGGTTCTGGATCTGGTTGTACTTCATCATCTAATCGCAGTGACCCCGCATCATCTCGATCTCCTCCTGGAGAAGATAGACGATTCAAGCGATGTTCTTCGACGTTGACGTTTTCTTTTCACGCCGAAGACCGTGAGTACAAGACACCAGAGCGGGAGACGCAATTGTTGCAAAACGTAGTTGAGGTTGAAAATGGCTGCCACGATGACGTCGACACAGGCACTGTAGCTGTACAAATAAATGCTCATGCCGAAGAAAAGCCACGGGTTTTTCCTTCCCTACTTTTTTACCTGCAGTCCTCGGCGTCGGATTTCGACGATTCCCCTAAGAATGAGTCGCCTCTACAGCAGGACTTGTCATCCCGTATCGTCAGCAATTCTACTCCTCCAGGAATTACAGGCGTCACTGAGAACCTGAACCAGGGAAACCGATTTTCACGTGTTGAGAATGCCTGTAAGTCTCGAGAACATTATACCACAGCTAGCGCAAATTCAAATATTGGTGATGAGCAATGCCTACAGAAAAGTGAACTTGACAGTGAAGAAGCACCAGAACTGCGAAGCGACTGTCTAGACCGTGCTAACTTTGCAAAAGAGGGTGCGCAGCTTCCTCAAGAAGTTGGATGTGCTCAAGACAGGAAAATGAAAAAGGTGTTGAAACGAACTCGAAGCTTTTCAGAGCCAACAACCAGTAGGTGTACCAGGCCACACAATTATCGCCTCGCCTTTCTGAGTCGAAAGTTTAGGAATGCGTCCACTTCCCCGTCGCTTCCACAGATAATCTGTGGGGACCGAGGTCCCTCTGGCGAAGGAAATCAGGATCATGATGATGAAGACGGAGAATCCGAGCAACAATTACGAAGGAACACTTCCAGGACTTCAAATTCCTTTACATTCAGAAAAAAATCTTCTTCTTCGAGCAACGTCGACAATGGCGGTATAATTAAAGAGAAACCTACTACTTCGTCATTCAACGGGAGGAAATGGCGGTGCCAAGAAGAAGAGCATCAAGGGGGTCCTTCTTTAAAATTATGGTTAGCTCGTATCCATCTTTCTCGGCATCTTGATCCCCTTTCGCGTTACATTTTTATGAAATACAAGGGGAAAGGTGTCGAGATGAGGGAACCAAGATGGAGCGAATCTGAGGCTAATAGAAGACGAGAAGCCTGCTCATAATGAGCACCCGACGCTGCTAGAGGATGAGGACGTCGATGACACGTCGGACGATGAGGAGTTTTGCGTTCTGCCGGGTGCGAGCCTCGACGATTTTGTGGCTCTGAGAGAGCACCGACAGCAAGAGGAATGCTTTGATTCCGAAGAAGAAGAGGCCCTGGAAGCATTACGAATGTGCCATGAGCTAGAACTTTTTGAACGCGACGCGGTAGCTCCATTGTTTAATGAAGACAACACAAACAGAGGAAGTCGAAATGCGTTCAACACAAATGCTGAGTCTGAAGTTAAACCACAAGTGCAAGCTGGTGTGGCATCATCATGGTATAGAAGGGCGACTGATCAAGCAGGAGCGGTAGAGGAATTAGAGGACGCACGCACGCCAGGCTCACTTCCTTCCGCGCGATTGCTTGAAGTGAAGAGACCGGGTTCTGTTGCTGCGGAGGGCGACATGACTGGAGAAGATTTGTTGCCTGGAGGAAGTCGTGTCCCATCCTTGGTCGACTTCGAAGCTTTTTTGGAGGACGCTGATGGAAAATCCGTTCCGGAAGAGCAGCTTGTTAATAGAGCAGATTTAAGTCCCTAGTCGTGGAGCTACAGCTAGCTTGAAATTCGAAGCAAACAGTGATGATAATGTAGATTTAGTGCTGGAATTATAAGTTTGCTCAGAGATGTACAAGTAGGATAGAAATGAAATATAGCGAAAACCCTAAAAAAATGTTGTACCAATCAGGGGAGGGGAATCCATTTCAAACTTGATTTTAGTAGTTCCACTTTGACGCAACACGCAACATGAACATACTACCTAGTTCAAGTTTATTCTTGAAAATATGCGCAACGTGAACGTGCAGGTGCACTCATTCTCATTAGGTAGCATTAGATTCAAGCAACACGCATCAATGTGAATGTCAACGAGTCTGCGAATTGAAGAAGATTCAAGTTTCATGGTCAAAACAAAAACAAGCGTGTTTTTCTAGTTTCATTGGATTTCTTTGCATTTGCCAGGCGGGTTTGATTGCTATGTCGAGGTCGAGGAAGATTAGCACTGGAGAAGAGGCAATATACACTTTGTGCTCAAGAACAGCGTGAGCGGACCTAACTCCGACATCATCTAGCCTCTTTTAGATTCTGAAAATTGGAGTCGGAATCCGCGACGAACAACTTCATTTTAAGTCAATGTCATGATGATCATCAATGCTTCATACACTGATCGGTGTGCGTCGTGTGAGGGAGTAACAGGAGAGCAGACAAACGAGGGACCACGAGACGCGAGTGATCACACTGTAGTAAATTATTGAAGATCACGTAATATGATGGTGATGTTGATGATGTGTCCTCCACCCTACGTAAATGACACATTCACAACATGCAGCACATGATCACTTCTTGGATACTTTATTGATGTCACATTCTGTTTCTGGATCTAAACTTTAGTCCTTCCAAAAGTCTTTGAGTTTCATCCTCTGTACTTGTTCTTCCTCTAGGTTCTTATGAAAAACTCTTTGAGTTTCATCTTCTGTACTTGTTCTTCCTCTAGGTTCTTGTGAAAGTGAAAAAGTGGATGTGTAAAAATCAGGGCTGGAATTGCGCAGGAGGCGAGCCTTTCGGGTCGAAAGGCAGTGCGCCCTTGCGGCGTCCCTGTGTTCGGACGTCGATCACGCAGGCAGGTGCTGGGCGTTGTTGAGCAACGCAGTGGTTGTTTATTGTGGCTGTTAGATGCCCAATTTGTTTGTTTCTGGTGAAGATGACACTGAGTGCATTCTCACCCTTAGAAGTTGTATTAAGTATCCGACAATCAAAGGACGAAAGTCGAAGAAGCTATGTGAACGACGGAAACCATCATACTATCCTCAACATCGATTGTGCCAATCGTGTTTCCACAAACGAAAAGAAGAACCGCAGAACCTACAACAACCCAGAGCTAGACGACGTACTCCTTTCTTCTTGTTCGCGACGTCATCACTATCGCGCAATATACCGCAGCTCGGCCGACGCGATCCAGAGCACAAGAAAAAGCGCGCAAGGAGAGGCAGATGCCGCCTTGGTTCACAACGACGAACGATTTCTGGTTGTCGAGACGGAGGCAAAAGCAGATCCTTCCCACGGATCGCTTGTAATTGGCCTGCTATCGGAGCAGTTGCGCGTCATGAAGAGCCAGCTTTTTGCTCGACCTCCTGTGATTTCGCCTGTCTTCCTGGCAGTCAAAAAGATAAAAGCCAACACGCTGTCCACGTCGAAAGCAGTAGCTGTTTGGAAAATGTTGAGTACAAAAAATGTCAAAGATACGAAAATTCGCAACAAGCATACCAGCCTGTTCAGGAGCCGAAATCCTCTTCATACTGTGATCAAACACGATATGCGCATACGCGTGGCGCGAAAGAACTCGGAATTTGTCAGAACCGAAACGAACTACTTAGATGTGGATGCAAACGAGTATGCTTCTCATCTGACAGTAGACAACGAGAACGTCTTGGTACTCATCGAGCAGGGCTAATTTTCAGCTTGAAAGAGGTTGAACAACATCAGAGAAAGTACTACGCTCACCTATTTTGGAGGAGGTCCTGTTGTTCTGGATCCGCTTGCTGCTTCTCGTGGTATCGGCTCCGAGGAATTCTCTGGACGTGCTACAGTCATTTAAATCTAAACAAAAAACTAAGCCAGTGCCAGAATACCCGCCTCTGCTGGAGTATTACGTTTGCAGTGTTTACCGCTTCTTTACTTTGTCGTCGACGTCGTCCAGCTCGACCTGCCCGTCGTGAGCAAGTAAGGTCTTCCCTCTACCTGTCGCATGGTTCCAAACATCTCCTCACTAGTAGTAGTTGTACTTCTTCTGTTTGTAGCAGTACGAAGGCTCCCAGCTGCGTCACCTCGCGGTTATTGAGACTCTTTGTTCTCGCAAGTGCGTTGCCGATCATGATACGAGTTGCGCTGTGCCTTTTTTCAGGTGCGTCAGCGTTTAGTGATCGGCATGCGGGCTCCCTTGATTACAACAGTCCAACCAACAATATTTGGGATGACGAGTTTTTGGATACCTATGTTACGAAGCTGAATGAGCCAGAAGGTACAGAAACACTGGAGACTCTCAACAGCGAGGCAAACTTCGGCTACTTCCTTTTATGGCTTTCCGGAGAAATGACATTGCCAATGTTATTCTTAGATGATGATGAAGTCATGTAGAGCCGCACTTCTGTTTCAATTCTCCTCCACCCTACGACCGTTGAAAATATTAGTCCGGCAGCCCAGTGCTAATTCAGCAACGAGTGAAATGGCATTTGGAGACATGTACCGACGAAAATCCGATGCTCGTCTTTCTTGGGCGACCATGGATGCTCCCAAAGACGTCGCGGCTTCGGGTGCTGTGGGAGGGCAGGCAAGGTACGCGAAAGGGGTTCAAGACGCTGCTAGAACATCAAGGGCAGCTGCTCATAGAAACAGAGGCTGCCGGGAAGATGCTACAGCGTAGATTTGCATCTGCTGATGGGGGAAGGTTACGAAAACTCTAACTTGGGTATATTCAAAATGAAATGCATACTTTGTACCAATGTGCTGGTAGTGGTTTCTAATTATAATTGTACGATGAAATCTTTAGGGTACACGTACACCTACACGCACATAGATATCGACACTTAGGCATTATAGACATCGTGGTGCTTTCGCTTGAACATGCTCCTCTTCTAACCCTCGTTTACAGCCATGATAGCAAGGAGTTGTACCTTCCGAGCCCCGCAGAACTGGCGGAGAAAAAGCAAATGCAAGACTTTTTGAAGAGGGCAGTGAAAGGTCTAGTTGATGAAGAGTTTCCACGTCGGCACGACTCGCCGAAGAGACCAAGAGCATCGCCACAGAGCAATGCCACATCAATTAGACGAGACGTCCCACCAAGTGATAATGATAAAAGCAGCAGCAGGTCGGCGCTAAGTGCATCTTCAATGGAGGAAAATGTAGATGATGTGCAAAAAGGCGCGGAAGCAAAGCCTAAAACAGCTGCGGAGCGGAAGCTTCAAGTCTCATTACGGAAATTCGCTAACGCCTTGGACGAGACTGCGGCAGTGCTACAGGAAGAATATCGGTTTCTCCGGTTGGCGAGCCATACGCATATTATCCTCGGCAAAAGGCTACTCGGAGTTGTTGGATATTTCACGTACTACTACCTCAAAGTGAACACCTTGTTTATAGTTCGTGCGGATGTTGATGAGAGGACGAGCTGGATGATGATAATGGACTTTATTGGTTATACGTCGATGTTTTCAAGTTCAAGATGAACTATTGCACATACTGTCACTGACCTTGTTGTAGTACTTATTTAGTTTACATGGTTATTTGTAGTTGTACGTCCTAACTCTTGGCTTTTCCAGGGAATTTTGTATCCGCTGGGGGTGTCCAGACGACCGTTCAGAGATTGCCGCACGAATTGACTCGATAGCGCAGAATTACGTCCAAGACGCAACGCATATCCTTCGCGGCGACCTGTCACGTACCGACCCAAGGTTCTGGAGAGCGCTTGACGAGACGGAAAAAAGCTTGAGTATAAATAGCACAGCTCAACTTACAGAGAGACGGAAATTATGGTCTGAGATGATATTCCTCATCCTTGTAGATCTGACTCGTTCAGTTCTTTTGTCCTTTTCAAAGTTCTCCTAAGACCTTGAGGCAAACATACTTGATTCTCTTCCTCCTCACCACAGTAGAAGCGGTTGTAAATGTGGAAATCGATATAATATGTTGATTGACATCATCATCACACCTCAACAGTTGTACTGATCTTCTGCATGGTCTAAGAACCTATCCGAACCCGAATCAGCAACCCGACGAAGGTCAAGAGAAGGCCACTTCGAGTGAAGATGATGAGGACGACTTGATAGAAGACTATGATCCGGACCAATCCTCTTTATCCTCGTCCTCAGACGAACGTAGTAATGCAGCTTCTGCTTCCGTGGAATCTTTGGATTCTACTTTCGCAACTGCTTCGGAGTTATCTTTATCGTCTGCTGGAGATCATGGAGAGGAGATAGGAGCAGAGTCATCTTCCTCACCTTCAATATCGTCGAGAAGTGTTGATGGAACCAGAGTCAGGGAAAGGAAGCAGCGTAGTAAAAAGGGGAGTGGAGCTCACTCTGGTGTTGCAGGTGGACAGGCGCGGGGGCGGGAGACTGCTACTGACTTCGCAAAAAGCATAGAAGGTGAGGATGTCTCAGATGAAGAGGAGTGGATCGGTGAAGACGGGCATCCCGGAAGTGGAGGAGATGGCAGTGAGCGTAGCAGATCGATAGATCCGGCAGGCAGTGGCACCGGCTCTCTTGGCGAGCAAATTGGCGAACAGAACACTAGGGAGAACGTTGACGAAAGAGATACATATCAAGGGGGAGGCCGCATGGTGCGTCGCAGAGGACCTAGAAATAACCTGAACCGGGTACAAAACCAGCTTCCCCGCTCATTCGGGAAGGCGCAGAATTGTGATGATGCCGCCATGTGTCGGAATTTAGGTCGAGCAGATAGGAATGATTCGCCTGCAGGATTCGGCAGTAACGGGAGAGTACGCGTGTCCGATGAAGGCGAGGTCGTTGATGTTGACCTCGATATTACTGTGTATAGTAACGGTGAAGACGCTGCTTCAATAGGTAGAAGTAGTAACCGAGTATCTGTAGGAGTCAGAGACCAGCACGATCGTGGAAGGGATGACGCAGAGGCATTACGTGCACGGAGTATTGAGGCCAGCCTAGCTGCCAGTCAACCGCGCAGCTTCGGGCCCTTGTCAGACGATCTTTTTCCAAGCGACCAAAGAGACTCGAAATGTTATCGCCTGCAAGAAGTAAAACACCGCGAATATTACGAAAATTTACCGTCAAAACGCGGTAGCGAAGGACCGTTAGCCAGTGTCTACCGCGCCTTCGATCCCAAGAAAACGAAGGAAAACCTTTTATCGGACTACATGCAGCGCGTCCTAGAGTTTCTCGATGCCTTGACGCAGTACGTTCTCAAAGACGGGAACTTCCACGGGACAATGCTACAATTAGGTAAGTATCAAAGAATACGCTTTTCCTGACGAAAGTTGCTGAGCTTCGCTTAAAGATTATAGAGACAAAATTTATGTTTGCGTTTTCTTGCTTCTGCTTACTGTTCGCTTTTTGTTTTTTCATCATGTTGTTGTTGAGGTTGACAACATCATATCTATAATTATGGTTATTTCTCATTCTCTTGATGAACACGAACAATACAGTCCAAAAGATATCGGAAGCACACTGTGGGCTGCAATATCGGTTAAACGCTGCAGCAAGTATGTTTCTCACCACACATGCGATAAAGCCTCCGACATTTTTTCATCCGTGGTCTTTTGATCAGCGGTTTACGTTTGAGGATCGCGCCTGCTGCCGACGATACCATGTTCTCGGAAAGCTAATCGAAACTTTGCACGCCGAATCCGGATACCGGACACTCCGAGGCGTAGAGGTTGGCGTGAACAACGCGATTAGTTCAAAGTACTTATTCCTTCGAAATGAATATGAGGATGAGGAAGAGGACCTAGTAGTAATGCTAATAACAAGCACAACTACTTCTTTCAGGTGGAATAACAACAAGATTTGAAAGTTTATGGAATATATTCTTCTATGTCTAGGAATCTTCTACCCATTCAATCTTGTTCACGATTTCGATATCTTTATGGAGATAGTCATCTGACCCCTCTACCCAGGTACCTGTTAAAGTTCCCTTATGTGAATCTGACGGGTCTGGATCCGTTCATCGACGTTACCGAGAGCATCCAGGCGATGTCGTATGCCGTTTTTGATCAATATCCGGAGAGGTGTCAGCTTCTGAAAGTTGCGTCAGAGGAATTCGCCCAATACGTCCCCGATGGCTCCCTGGATTTTGTTTTTATCGACGGCGACCATTCCTTTTCCGCGGTTGTGCGAGACCTTCAACAGTGTTATGCGCATCCACATGGATCATTTAGCTTTTGTTCAAATCAATAGTTTTTTCTGCTAATCTTAATGATTTTGATGATGTTCGTGTTTTGTTTATGATTTTTTGCGTTCAGTACTAGAGTCCGGACACTGTCTTCAGAGGGCAAGGCAGACTATGTAAGAAAGCAAGGCCATTTCTGTTCTTACTCACCGTCACCAATTCTTTTTTTTTTGCAACCAAGAAAAAATACAGGGGAATGTCCTTACTCTAAGAAGAGGTACCGAAGGTACGGTCGGGTGGTCTCGTGTCTGGGCATGATTTGTTCAATCCCGCGTTCGAAGGCGTCTTTGAGGCGCTCAGTCTGCTCTCGGAGGACTATCCGCGGATTCATTATTCGTTCGATTTTCTTTTCTACTGGTGGAAGTAGATCTAAGCAGAAGAGGCTGAATATGATTGCTGCGTTAGCGGTTGTTGAAGACTCATCGCACCTCCGCGTACTTGCGGAAGACACACGCTGCAAGCCGCAAAGACAAGGAGCAGGGTTACATCTACGCTCCTTATCTGTCTAATTATCCATTATAGCTTTATCGGTTATTATCCTCCGTTTCCGGTACGATCAAGCCGAGCTGGGGTTGACCTTTACTTCTTATGTATCAGAATCACTCATATTCATAACCACCATGCGATATCTTCGTCTTCGATGCTTTTCCTTTATGAAAAAATCTTGCGGCATCAGGATGTCCATGTTTTCTTGTTTCTAAAAGTATATGCTAGCTCATTTCCAATTCCATCGTCGAGATCATTTATGCCGACTTGTATGAGACGATAACACGCATCTGCATAACACCCTTGATTGGTTTATTGCTGTATCTCCAATGACGTAGCCTCACCCGCATTATGCATATTTTCCTCTTCCCCCAAAAGAAGTATATTTAAGCTATTGCCTAGAGAATTTTCCATGATCAATGATTTCTTATTTTAATTCAACTCTAAAACGTATCTATCCATGTTGTACCCTCAACATGTAATGGACGTTACGTAAATTTTGATCTTGTTTTTCGGAGGATGGGATGGACTCTATTTAATGCATGAAGTTTGATTTGTCATTGTCTGAGTTTGTTTTCGTAGGATTTACATAGTTACTTCAACATTATTCTCGCAAACGATGGATTTGAGCATCGGTAGATGTTGGATGTTGCGGGTCCTCAATCTTTCTTGTCTTCTTGGTCTTCTACTTGTAACATTTGGTCTTGTAGTACTAGCTCAACTAATATCTTCTTGCTTCTGCTCTAGTACTCTTAAAGGTATTTTCATCTTCTTGGGTCTTGCGCTGTAGTAAATTTATAATCTACTTTGGTCTTTTCTTATCTACCTAGAAGTCTTGTAGTTGTATGTGGCTGTGGGTCCGTGGTATTATTTATATTTTCACTTCCTCCTGCCATTGTCAAGCACTGTTGAGTTCATGGTAATCAGAAAAATTGAGATCGCGTTGTGAGGTAAGATAAATGAAGTTCCAAAGGGCCTCGACGCAATGGCAGGGGCCTGATTGTTCTTCATATTGATCGTCTGGTCTTGTGGGAGAAAGAGGAATTATTTCCAGGGGAGGATAACTGGAATGAAGAGTCTCCTTTCTGAAGGGAGCAGTTCGATCCATGCACTTACATGCTGCCCAGCAAAAGCAGAAGTGTTTCGCCACGGAGGCTCCTTTTCATTGTAGACATGTATTGTTGACGTGTTCACCATGCAAATGCATGATTGCGGCAAAGCAGTCTCGGTCCCATATGGCAGACAAACAATGCAAGAAATCCGAGGAGTACTAGTACAGGCCGTTGGCGTTGATTAATCGAGAGTTAGACGATGCATACAGATGAATGGAAGACCAAACTGTAAATCGAGAAAAAGTTCTTTTCCAATTTCTTTGAAAATACAATATGTCGGTCTAGTTGTGACGAGATCTTCATGCTAGGTACCCACCGACGGTACTAGTACGAAAAGTACGATACACAACGACCATGCATAAAATATCTGTTGAGCTGAAATCAATACCCGTGAAAGAATTAAGTAGACCGAGCGCGAGAACGTCATGTTAGACCATTGTTTTGTAGAGTGGTATCCCTTCTTCTGGCATTTTGAATTATATCAACGTCATCAATGTGGCAAAGTTTTCCTAACAGTCTGGTCCCTCTACTTTTGTAAGCACCGGTGGGCTTGACAAATGGACATGAACAAAGAATGTCTAACATATCAATGCTATTAATTTTACCAAGATGAATGGCTCTGAAGGGCAGAAGTACGACGGGGGACTAGGTCTTCAACATCAGTAGATCGACGGCTAAAGTGCCGGAAGTGAGTGTGACGAATTTCCTCAGAGGAAAATCAGATGGCTATAACCGCTGGAGGTGAGGAGATGATGCACGGTTGGCCAGATGTTCCGTTGGATGGGTCCTTCGGCTTGGATGACCGCTCACCCAGTCCCATCTTCGCAAATGGTCGTAACGGAGGACACCACGGTCGACTTGCTACCTCTTCCACTGCTCGAGGACGAGGAACAGGGGGAGGACCGACACTGCATCCAGCGGCAGCATCAATTACGACTAGATCTCTTGGAAAGCATTCTGTAAAGAACATCCTTGTCGGTCTTTTTTGGTTCTCACTCAAGATGAAACATTAATGCGACAAGGATGCCGCGCCAGGGATGCGCCTGCAGTAGCTCTAAGTCATAAGGTGGCACTATGGGGACAGATGTTTTTGACCAACACGTGGATAAGAATATGACGGCATCTTCTGGAAGTCATCCTATGCGAGCCTCTGTCGCGATCCCAGGCAGCTTTCCCCGTTTTGGATTAAGGCTTCTAGCATGACACATGTGTGGGCGCGTATTTATCATTCAGGCGATATTGACAACGCGTCCGTGCAGCAACATAACCATAGCGAGAGATGATCTGATAAGGAATCGTACTCAACAGTTTCTTACTCCTTTCTACGACTCGGCTCATTGAAATTCAAATCGAATTTCTTACTATATGAGAGAACCAAGGCCAATGGTTCGAAATAGAAAGTAAGGCGTTCGTACTATGAGTACGAGGTAACCGCTTTGCGTTTGCAGCTGCTTCAGTATGATGAGTTGATACCCTAGAAGCTCTTCTTTCTAGCTCTAAGTTTAACAGGCGAATCATTGGAGGTCACGCAATTGCGTCAGTATCTCATGGAGCGGGATGCTGTCATCGGGCAACTCGAGAATCTCCTCCAAGACCAGTCCAGTAGGTCAGCAGACGTGTCGATACTACAGATTCATGTCATTTGTTTGAACTTCTGCGTTGATGGAGCTTAATGATATTGTCCAACACAAGTACAACTACGTAATTCTTGTTTTTTGGATACGGTCAAGGTGGAGTAGAATATCAATATTGAAGAGTTGATGACACAAAATGGCGCTAGTAAAGGCATATTGGCGAGGACAGCAGCACGTCTTCGTAGTTGGCCTGATATTAAAATAAGTTTTTGAATCCTATAATCTAGGTTCCGGCAGTCTATGCAGCAGGTCCAAAGTGAGCTTTTCAATGCAACGAGAAGCGAGAAAGAGATGCAAGTGCTATTGCGAAGTCGACAGAGCCAGGACCAAGAAGAGAAAAACCGCTTGTCGATGGAGAAGCAGAGGCTTGAGCAGGAGCTTTCACTAAGGCATCTTCGTTTGCGCTATTAGCTAATGCACTTAATGGCTTTCTGAACAAAGAAAAGAGAATACTTTTCTACAGGGTAAAAAGGAATTCTAGTTGGACTAGAACTAGAATAGTTCATGAGCAGACACGTCCTCAGCTGCAAATAATTATCGAGCTCGAGTAGGAGAGATCGATATTCGTTCTTTTGATTTCCCAGCTCTAATGCTGTATGCAGCCAAACAGCAGTCTAAAGAAGAGCAAAAGTGGAGACTCCGAGCAGAAGAACTTGAAAAAGATCTAGCTGACAAAAAGATAGACGCGCAACGTCTAGACTTCCTCGAACGTGACAACGTCAAACTCAAGAACGAGCTAGAAAAGGTTCCTCTTCTTTCACGTTTTCTGCATGTACTAATTTTGAACAGGATAAGGTTGAACCAGGTGAAGTTTCCCGCATCCTCGTAGTTTCGCAGATGAAGTTCGTATTGAAGTTGTTCACACGCCCAAAATAAAATTTAGGTGGAGAACCAACTGGAAACAAAAGGGGCGCTA
Organism: Amoebophrya sp. A25; assembly: GCA_905178165.1. NCBI lineage: Eukaryota > Dinophyceae > Syndiniales > Amoebophryaceae > Amoebophrya > Amoebophrya sp. A25. The sequence goes on along the minus strand of CAJINU010000018.1, from coordinate 757,498 downwards.
TTGGACAAGCTAGAAAACGAGAAAATTGATCTCGAAAAAGGGTCGCGTGGCCGTGTCGGCGGCTTTGCTGCTGAGCGTCAGCACAGGATCGAGAAGGAAAAGCTCCAGAAGGAGGTTGATGACCTCAAGCGAACGTACCTTTCACCAGTTCCATATTATTTCTATTTCATCAATTTTTTCCATGCTTACGGCCGTGAAGGTGAAGATGAAGCGGATAGCACATTAAGTACTTATCCATTTGTTTAGCAGCAGGTCCATGTCCTCGTCTTACTCTAACTCTTAAGATGGAGAAATAGAATTAGAAAGTTGGACTTCTAGATAGAAGTGCTCTGCTACTGCTTATATTTCAAGGTCAATTTTCACTACAGCATCGAGCGCCTCGAGGAACGTCAGGCGTCAGCGGTTGGTGATGATGAGGTGTGGCTGCAGAAGTTGGACGAAAATACGCGATATTGTTATGCTCACTTAGAAGTAGAACACCAAATGCGTAAGCAAATGGTCTTACCCGAAACGTCATGACGCTGTCGCTGAGTGGCGCCATTATTTTTTAGCCTCTAGAATCCGAATCTAACTAGGAGGACGTAGTCAAGAGACAGCTTGAGCAAGATGATCGGTTGTAACGCCATGACAGATATGACGTAATAGCTGGACTGCGTAAGATGCTACAGTGATGACATCTCTAATGTTCGGAGCAAAAGGTAGATGAAGTTCGAAAAACATACACCGACAAATTCGCGCAGCTTGAAGCGGACTTGAACCAGCGCGAGGTGGACCAGAAAAACCAGGAGGACGAATTTACAGGTTCCCGGCAGCAGCTAGAAACAGAGTTGCATGCCTTACAAGGCAAACTCAAACTTCAAGAACGCGTTGCTGAGGAACTACGTATACAAAATGCAGACCGACATCGCGCAATCGAGTCGGACCGCGAAGAGCTGCAGGCACGCGTATGTAGGCCCTCTTTATATTCCACTGTAAATTTCAATCTTCAACATCATCTAGCACTAGCTAGACGAGTGTTTTCACTCACCCTAGACCCTCACCTTGTACACACGAATACTTCTTGTCAGAAATCAATCTTGGATTTTTTTTCCTTCGGTGTCAGGACATGGCATGCTTGCTTGGATTGATTTACCGTCGAGGGCCCGTCCTCTTGAAAACAAATACTTAGTTGCCGATCTCTTTATCTTCGTAGCTTTGAGACATTTATTTTCCTTCTTCATGGCTGCGACGTTGCGGCGGGAGCTCGAAGACGCGCAAGCTAGCTGGGCAGCGGAGCGTGAAGATCTCATTCGGTCGCGGGGTGAGACAAGTTCTCGTGCTTTGGACGCGGAGACGGCAAAGCTCCGTGCCGATACTGAAGCTCGACTGCAGCAGAAGGAGGAGCGATTGCGGCAGCGTCTGGCGGAGCAAGAAAGAGAACTCCGATCCGACTTCCGAGATGAGAAAGAGCGACTTTGTTCGGAGCTGGAGTTGCTTCGCGAAAAGTACGAAGTGGCGAAAGAAGGCTTGGAGCTCAGAGATGCGGAGATAGACCAGAAAACGAGAGCACTCTCTGATCTCATGACGGGAATCAGAAGTGCAACTGCTTTGAACGATGGGCTACATCAAGCCTCGCATCTCCAGCAACAAAACACCAGCAGTGCTCTTGGTATCGCGCGTGCTCGCGCTGAGGCTGTGCTGGCATCCTGTGGGACTTGCTCTGATGGGGAGGCAGGTCATTCAAGCAGAAGAAAGCTTTCTGCTAACGAGGAATGTGGTGGTTCTTCGTCTTCCACGGCGCTCCACCACACAACATCGGGCACACCTTCAGGCAGGCGCGAATCTGCCACAGCGGGAGGATTTTTGGCCGCCTCTGGCGCTACTCGTGCCGGTGTCGCAACGCAGGCGCGTACGATGTCACCAAGCCCCTCACTGGTAATGCAGCGGCAACGGCAGCTGAAAGAACAAGTGGCACTACTCGAAACAGAGAACGCCGAGTTGAAACGAAGGTTGGAAAAGCGTTCTCGGCACGACTCGAACGGTAGTATACCCTGCTCCCCTCGCGGGTCGTCTGGTGGAGCGACGCGCGCGAGCTCTAAGGCGTCCTCCAGTGGGCAGACCGGAACCAGTATGAGCAATCTGGGTAATGTGGAGGCGGCACGATACCAACAGCAAGCGAGGGATTTGCGCAAGCAGCTAGAGGAGAAAGAAGCAGAAGTGCTGTCATTGATGCAGACGTTGTCGAACACGCAGCGGGAACTGCAGGACCACGACAACCGGATTCCGAGGTCGAGTTCCTTGGTTCAGCACCGGAGCCGGTCCGGGAGTGGCGAGCGTAGGCTGCACTTAGGCCCGAACATCTCCGAACAACGCCATGGAAGCAAGGAAGGACTCGGAAGAAGGGACGAGCAGAACCAGGCCAGCACGGTGATGTTGCTTCGTGACGATCTCGAGCTGAGTCGTCGCGAAACCGCAGATGCCCGTAAAGACCTGGCGCGTGCGCAGGAAAAGCTGCGTCTGGCGGAGCACCGATTGACCGAGGAGAGCGACAACTCGAGGAAACTAGATGCGGATACATTCGAGAAGCGGAAAGCCATTCGCCAGCTGGAGACGGATCAAGCTGCGTGGGCCCAGGAACGCGGTGAGCTTCAGGAGCGAATAGCGGCGCTCAATCAGCAGCTTGCAGACGTAAGCGAGAAACAAGCACAGTCGCGCGTGCGCGAACGGAGGGTTGAAGAGCGTGCGGAGGAGGACGGCAGCAAGTTGCGACAGGAAGTTGCAGATCTGCGCGAAACTGAAAAAAGTTTGTTGCACGAACTTGAGGAGCTTCGTGTACCATTTATTTCTAATGCATGCTACGAGGTACGAGCGCATATTGAGTTCTTTTCTTGGCTTTTCTCGTAAGTGTGTGAACTCGATGTTCAGTAGATGTACTTAGTTGTAGATGAGATGCACGATCATTTCTGGTGCTGTGAAAGTGAAGCATGTTTTTACTTCTAAATAGTGGTCGACCAGTGCCTGTCAATAATGAGATATTTTTTATTCTGCTGAGAGGCGTGATAGCTTATGATATATTCGTCGATAGTGGATACTCTATCTCTTCTTTATTTCATCAGCCCGAAGAGGAGCGTCTGCGACAGGAGGTGGAGTCGCTTCGGCATGAGATCGAGGAGATGGAAAGAAGACAGGTGTCGCAAAAGAAGCAGATCGACGCTGCCTGGCAGAGGAGCAGGAGTCTCGAGGAGCAGCTGGACGCTGAACTGAGTCGGGCTAGCTTCTTGGAGCAAACCATCGAGTGTCTCAAGCAGGAGAAAGCGGTTCTTCAAGAGGAGATTCGTAGTCTTGAAGCCAACCACTTGCGTGAAAAAGACGCGGCATCCTCTGATTTGCGGTTGTCGAAGATGTCCTTGCGTGACCGTGATCGCGACGTCGACGATGAAGAGGTGAAGATTATGCAGAGTCGAGAGCGGCGCGAGATGGGAGATCTGGCGCCCGCATCTGAAAGCAAGTCGAGGATGAATTGGAACCATGATATTTCGGCGACTGTAAGGCACTCTTACAGTCGGAACGCATCACCGAACTCGACGAGCGCAGCACGCGACGGTTGCACAACAACAAGAAGCGCATCTTCGGGGAGACGAGGGACGCGCTGGACCGTGGATCAGTACGCCGACGAACGGCATGGTGAACCACGTGGAACTAGATCGAACCACGTGACGCCGCATCGCCCTGCGAGTGCGACCTCTTCAAGTGGACTGCGGCGCGGTGAAGAGTTCGGCAGTTCCTCGACAGGGCGGCTTGGAAGCATGAGTCACTCCCGGCGCCGTCGTAACTCTGGAAATAAATTCAGCGATTTTGAAGTTGACGATGGCGACACCAGAGGCAACGAACGTAGCGTCACGACAGGAAATCGGAGCTCTCCTTCGTTATTTTCAGCAGCGCGACGAGGGATCGGAGGGGATCATAGACGTCGCGGAGAAGCAACGCGCGGGGACCGCGAAGCATGGCCTGGAGCGCAGCCGCGGCACGTGGTAGACCATTACAGGGATGACGGACACGACCACGTGGATCACGACAGTTCCGTGGATTTTCTCGTCACAGGGAACGGATCGACGCAGACCTCCTTAGCGCGCGAGCAGAAGTCCGCAACTTCTTCGTCCTCTAAGAAAGGCCTCAATGCTGGAAAACTGCATAATAATCATAGTCGCAATCCGCATACGCGACAGTTTAACAGCTCTTCAGAAGAGGATCAAAGTATATTTCTCTCGCGGAGACCGATCGCAGCCACACTGGGAGGTCCGCGGCGGGGCGCGTCCCGCGGAGCGCCAGGTGCGGGCGGAGCCGGGCATTCTGGCGCTGGTCACAAAGCAACAAGAAGGCAGTCCGATCCTCGAGGTCGCAATCGTAACCGGCCGCAGTCGAGAAGCAGCTCCTCTGACTGTTCTCTAGAGCGCTTCGTCCGGGAGTCTGATCCGACCTTTCGCTCTTCGAAGGACAGCAAAAAGAGCCAAGACACAAGAGGATCAACATCAAGGAAACGCTGGTGATCATACTTACTTCTTGCTGTTGTCCTTTAACCAAAAATACTGAGATTCGTTGGAGTCTAAGTAGTTGGTTCTTGAACGACTTCTAGTTTTGAATGTGAATGCCAAAGCCCCCTAGAGGGACATTAGACCTTGAGCTTGGAGTTCAGATGAAGTATTGAACGTACGACGTTGAACTTGAAGCTGGTGCGGACCTACTTACGACCATCAAAGCACTGAGCGTGAACGATGCGCTTTACGTATTATATATAACCTCGTATCTCGTTGATTCGCGTTCGGGTTTAAGTTTATATCTTCTTCTTTGACCACCAAGACCAAGACCAACATGAACATGAATCAATATTACTTATGTTTTTTTTCATTTTTTTCTCTGTCGTTTTTTTTTTTGGTTATCTGCGCATCCGTTAATCCTTTTCTCTCATTTAGTCGCAGTCTTTGTGGGCGTGCCACGTGTTACGTAAATTACTAATTAACTAGTTATGTATCCCTATCTCGTTATATTCTGCGGCGTACTTACGCTTACTATAATGTAGTTGATAACGTCATGGATGCCCTTACGGATCATTCTTCTTTACGGAAGATTCTAAAAAAAGTAGAAGATTCGGCTTCAGGGGTACTGCTATTATCAAAACAAGTGTACGTATCTCTATGTAAGCATGTTGTGTGCGATCTTCTCTTTTTGCTCGGGAGTGTGTTTACTCAACAACTAAGTGTGAATTGAATTGAATTCTATTATCAGATATGAATATGTCCGTGACGTCGTTCTTCTTTATCATTTATCAGTCTACAAAATAGAATCTTCAATATGATCACGGTGCAACTTCATATTGTGTCCAAACATGTTGAAAATATTTTATTGTTTTTTTTGAATCTTCTCTTTGTCAATCTTTTCTTGTTCCCTGCTGCGGTTTCAGACCAGGCAAAGCCCTACTGTGACCTGACAATCCAAGAACAACAATGAACAAGGATGGGATCGATCCTGACGTGATGCGTGTAGAATGTAGAATTCTAGTCAAGTACCTTGGAAGTCCCGCATCAACGCCTACAGTAAGACTACTACATCGTAACCGGCCGCAGTAACCGGGCATCAACGCCTAACTACATCATCGTGAGACTAAGAGCAAGTTCTCCTGAGTAGCACCGCCACGACCTTGCCTAGTCCTGGTCAGTCACGCCGCAGAGAGGCGCAGGGATCAATACGAAGATTCATTAGTCGACAAAAAGCGGCGGCGGCCTGCTCAACGCAACAAATATGAGCAGCATGACGTGGAGAAAGCTCTTTGCAGTTTCACTTGACTTTGAGAGCAGAGTCGCAAGAGCGAGTGACGCTTTGAGAGCGTGTAGTGACGCTTTGAGAGCGAGCGACACTCAGTGGAATTTGACCCAGTAACTTGACTGATGGTGATGGTAGAGAGAAGTCTTATTGTCAACAACCTCCACCCACACCGTTGCCTGTGATCAGTAGAAGGTTTTTAGCATGAAGTTCAGTATCAGACCATGGCGAAAGAAAAATGCAAATGTAAAAATCTCTTTCTTCTACGTCGTTCCCTCATATCGTCTCCGGGCGTAGAGGAGCGGCAGTCTCAGCTGCGGGGATGTCGGTGCCCTGTGGAGGCAAGGTGATTGATAGACTGATTACGAAGCTGGCACTGGCCCTACATTAGAAGACTTATTTGGAGAAAGATGTAGATGCTACGACTTCTGATAAAAAACGTTCTGCTGATATGGCCGTACTCTCACTTTTTTGCCCCCAGTAAAAGTGCGTGTAACATAAGAAATCTATTTTCTCTCTCTATGACTAAGACTATCTCTGAAAAACAAAAAATGTCTGTATTATCCCCATGCAATCAATAACGCCAGACTGTCAATAAACAGGAGCAGGATAATTTTCATCTTCACGTACAGCATCGTTTTGATTCACTTCTTCATTTATAACTAAAGAGTCTATCAGTTTGAAAGTCAACATCATGGTTGTTATCGAGGATCTCGACGATATTGAAGATAAGGGTCCTGGAGCTTCTTCAAGCGGTGACCCAGCAGCGCCGACGATCAAAAAGGGCTTTCTGAACGACGGAAAGGAAATTTACGGTCCGGAAGGCAGCAGTCAAGGGAATGTTACTGTTAAGCCACCAAACGCCTATGTGAGTGTGTCTGTTAGATTGAGTGAGTGAGTGTGTCTGTTAGATTAAGTGCTTTGTTGTGATTGTGCCCCAAGACACATGATGTACTACATGTTTTACATCAGTAGAATGTGCTAGTCGTGGAACTACAAGATAAAGATGCCGAGAAGAGGCAGATTGTGACGACTATTGATTCTTCGTCTGAGTAGATTGCTCCATACGGCGAACAAGGGAGTTGACGTTGATGTTGACCACGCCTTAGACTTAGTTATTCGATCATACGAGAGAACGAGAAGGCGAACTGTGACCCAACGCGGAAATGAATGTGACAAAGAATTTTGAAATCTGTATGCCGTGACAAATAGAACATATAATCACTTTCTAAAGAAGAGGAACAAAAGAAAGCATGGGAGAAGGAAGACCAAAACCGAGAGCTGAACAGGAGAACCGGCAGCGGAGCCTATGACTCAGAGTATTGTTCCAAAGACCAATGTTGCATATCCTGTAATATCGTTTAGTCTTCACAGTACTACATCTACAAGTATTATGCATGTTGACTACCCGAGACTTGATTATGCCAGCATGCTCGCTAACTTCTTCCTTCCGTGACATTTTTAGGCAGAAGTCCTCCGAGATATGTCGATTGCCAGTACGTCTAGACTCATACTCAGAAGCAAACTAGACCTTGGAAATACGATCACAGCTTTGCAAAACCTCAATGGTTTACGTCGGAATGGCCATCAAATTGCCAGTATAACAACCCCGGTTGTGCCTTCGATTCACTGAAAACGAGCGAGCACGAATCCGAAACGCACCAGGAGATAATACGGAAGAGTGACAGGTGGCTGGGAATAATCGACAATGTTTATGCTTCACAGTGCTGTAGGCATCTAAGTACATTTTACTAGGTGCCCTGCGGAGGCAACCTGATTGATTGGCTGAGTGGATGGTCTTTAGTGGGCTAGGTCAGCGATGGCACAGGCGTGCCTGCACAGTCCAGAGCTGGCCCTGGGTCTGTTTTAGTTCCTCCGTTATCTAGCGCCGCCGCTCGTTAGACGGCCGCGCGCAGTTGATTGACTGACTGACATGCGGGAGCGCTTGCACAGTCCAGAGTTGCTCATGGGTCTGTAGTTTGTTCCTCCGTTAGACGGCCGCGTCAGTTGATTGATTGACTGCCTGACTGATAGGATCGCAGGACAAGAATAATACTAGGATCGCAAAAATACTAGCCAGGCCTTCGCGTAGGCCAACAATACTATTACTTCTAGAATCGCACCAACACCATTTTAATTTCTCGAACCAGTAGGGTAACAATACTAGGACTAGTAGGAGCAGCATTTTTGCTGTACCTGGTATAGATGAACCATTGCATGAAAGACGCATACGTCTTCGGCATCCGAGTTGTGTCAATGTATCTGCAACTGCAAGCACCTCTTTCAATTTCATTTAACGGCTCGTTCTCCTTCTCGTTCTTCACGGCTTCCTTGTTGTGTACCTGGTCCTAGTAGCGACTCAACGCTTCACCGAATATCATTATGATAGGAAACTTCTCTCACTCTCGTTGTTCATATCTTCGAAGCAAAGGAGGTCCGATTGAGCTTTCTTGGCATGCGCGATTCAGATTTGGAGGCGCTCGTGGAGGCACTGCGGTCACGAAATTCTATTGAGAATATCGACATTTCCTTCAACCACATTTATGGTTACAGTCTTTTTGATATTGCCAGATATCTCCCGTTTTCTTTTCCACCTCGACATCCCCAGGCAGCATCAAGATTTCTATTGATGAAGCCTTTGCTTCTCATCAAAGGATGTGATAATTCAAGGATGCGAAGGAAAAAGGCAGTAGTTGTAGTCGAGATTTCCAAATCCAATTTAAAGCCGTATAAATATATCTTTTACTCTAACACTGTAAGGACGCAGGAGTTCAGGCCTTGGTGGGTGCTCTCGCTCAGAAAGCGTTTCCCTGTCTCAAGCAGCTCCGAATGTACTAAGGAAGCTCTGATCATCCCTCTATGCAAATTTTTTATCCCATGTATGAGGCTGAGAAAAAAACACTCAAAGTGTTATTTTATGCTGATAGTAGACGAGATCAGCAAGTTTATCATGATCATCATCTCATGACTATGCTCGTTTTCGATATTTTTGTTTGGATACATAGCATATTTCTTATGTTCGTTGATTCAAGACCAAGGCGAAGGCGCTGAGGGGGTAATCGATATCGATCATGTACATTTTTTGAGGTGTTTTTTTATCATTAGAAAGGCGGAAGAGGAGTACGTCTAGTTGTAGTTATGGTTATCTACATGAACTTAAACAACATGTCTCCAAATGATTAACATTCTACGTGTTGTAGTACATCAACAAGAACTACACTGACTCACACGTTCAGATACAAAAACGAGTTTACGAAGCTCGGAACGCAAATGCTCCAGGGTTTGAAGTATCTTCGAAAGGACTTGGAGGTTCTAATTGAGGAGCCAGCATATTTTCGACCAACGTCTGAAGGATAGCAGCCGTAGTGGTTTTTCTGGTCTAGGGTGGGGATGGAGGTCCTTGATTGATGAACTTTTCACTCAATATATAAAGTTTTCATCTCAAGTTACCTTTTGATTTTGGTGGATGAATGGTCGCGATTATACTTCTACGACAAGAAAACTTGAGATAAGAAGAAAGACTAGAGTGGCTTTTTTCTAGATTCCTTTCGTACGGAATTGCATTGTTGGCTGCCTCAGTCTCTTAGAACGGTGTGAATTTGATGTGACCAACTGCTTAGCGCGAAGCAAGGCTGGGACTGCGAGTAACTATGATTTTGACAATGGACGATCACCACAACTACCTCTTCCGGTAGCGAAAGGTAGTAAAGCCCCGGAGTAGAAGGAGAACAAGAGTTGGTATGTTCTTCGAGAGAGACAAGGTGGAGTGTCTATTATGCTAAGTTAAGTACCAGCTGTAGATTAGTACTTAATGCCACTGGCATGTGCTCGTCTTGCCTGTCTGTTGATGGCTGAACGCAATCTGTCTTATAATGTGGATTATTGCCCTTGCCGCCATGAGACGTTTCCTCAACATAGCCGTTGCTCCCTTAAGGTGTGAATTCGAGTTCTGGACCTGGAGTCGTAAATTCACGATAATCACGTGATTCGAATTGTCTCTTGCGATACCCGATAGTGATCATGGATCTAGTTCAACATTCTAGTCCTGCATGTAAAACTACTTAAAACGCCAAGGCCAAGAACATGTCGGTCTCTGATCTGCACATAAATCTTCTTTCACCTCCTTGTCCCAGATAGCGCTAGCCATGTGGAAAGGCTCATAAGCGGGAAGTCTTCATCAAACACGTATCTAGGGCGCTGCGCCAGTAGCGTCGCTGCTGGAGCTGCTACTGTGTATGTACCGGTCAAGGTTCTCGTGGAAGGGCAAGAAGATGCAGCATTTCCAACGACATCGCGGCTTCGCATCGGATTTCTGTCAGCTGTTGCTGCCTGTTTCGTAATTTCAATTTCTTTGTTGACGTTGAGCCATGCAATTATTACTGGACATCATTGGTCGTGGGCGTGAGCGAGAAAACCGATCATGGTGACGACACAAACGACAAGCGTGCAGCGGCGCAAGTTGAAGACGAAGTGCGAATGTCTCATATCTTTTTCGGTCTGTTCCTGCTGTTTTTCAAACATTAAATGATATATAGTTCGACATCGACACTGTAGTCGATCATCTGCAAGGTCAGTTTGCAATAGCAGTCAAAAATCGTCGTCGGTTCTTCGCGTTCCTTGGAGCAGCAATTACCGGAGAACATCGTACTTCGCTCATCTGGTCCTCCGGAGCCAGCGTGAGGCCTGGTCTATCGAGTCTTTCTTGGCGATATTGTAGCAGTGTTTGTGTTACTCGTCGGGGAAGGTTCTCAAAGTGGTCGCTTTGTCGTTTCGAAAACTTTCCACCCTAATCGACATGCACTACGTTTATTGCTTCTTGTGCTAGTGGTACTGGTAGTGCTTGCATCGTCTTATAAACATGATGTTGTTGCTGCGGAAGTTGCCTCTCGCATTTTTCGTTCACACGTTCATGCGCGTAAGCGCCAGTGGAGACGGTCCAAGTTTTTTCAGTGAGAGCGTCGGGCGAGGCGTCCTAGGGAGCTTTGTGTCGGTGTCACACTCCGGTTTACTTCAGGTCCCTGTCACAGACTCCGTCTCCGAGCATCAAAGCGAATGCGCTATATTCGCAGGCGCAGTGCTAGAAGACGGAGGAGAAGGTTCTACTCATCCGCAGGATAGAGGAAGTTCGACTCCAAAGCAGGCGGGCGACTGCTTTCCGACGAACGATGACGTATTCTTCAATATGGGTGAAGTTGCGCGCTGGAGCCAAGCTTCAGAACATCTCAAGGTTGAGAACGCGATAAAGCATATTTCAATTTCATCAAGACGATTGTACACGAAGTTCATGCATTGTATTTCGAGTAACAGCAATAAGGATAACAGTCAGGACGACGCCCTCGTCGCGCACGAACACAACGAACTGCATGAAATTTCGAAGAGGTACACGAATCCGTTCCATCGTCCGGACCATCACGTGTTCGAGTTTATCAGTGCAGGTTCCTACGGGGCAGTTTTCAAAGAAAGCACCGTAACGGAACTGGTATCGGCTGAGCAACCATCATGGGCAGTCAAAGTACAGATGGCTCCTGAAATGTTGGCAGAAAGTGACTTTATTGGTAAGAAAGAAGAATGACGCTATTTATCGAGAAGCCTACTACGCCGCTTTAGAGACATTTAGGCAGGATCTTGAAGGTTGCGTGCACTTGGCAATTTCAGGGACAAGCGACTATTTTGTTGAAACGTTTCGCGTTTATAGAGTGCCAAGATTTTATTTTTTCTCTGGCGGTGTGGGTGGTATGGGCAATAGCCTTATCGCAGAAATGGAGCACTACAATCTGGGTTCAGCTATGGAATGGAAACGCAGGTGCATGATGCCGGGTGATAGTAAGTCGAAGTCTCCCTCCCCCGCTCCCTCACCAGGTCAAATGTCATCACGCTTGGGCTTGTGGCTGTTTCGACTTCTAACTTTCGGATTGAGGCTTATCTATGGTACCCAGTGCATGCATTCTTTTCATGTGATCACGCACCAGGACCTCAAACTACAGAACATTTTGTGTAGGAACATGCCTTCGGCGGTGGAGACCGAGACCGAGCCTTATCATGAAATGATCAAGACAGAGAACAAGGATGGTGAAAGTGATCATTGCTTTTGCTGGCCCGTGATCGCCGACTTCGGGCAAGTAACACACAGGAATGCACAGAATTATTGGAGGCGATCTGGCGCATGGAACGCAGATCCAATCGAAAACGCAAGTGTGGCGGAAACCGACATTTGGCAAGTTGGATACACTCTTTCCACTATTCTCTACACGAAGCAATTTGATAGTTGCAGTAGCTCTCTGTGTGCCGATCCCGATTTGGATAACGTCTCTAACGACAACTTGCTGTTGCTCCATGACTGTAAGAAATCAAGCCGCAGGCAGACTCAGCTGCCACCACGGACCGTTATTGAAGGAACCGCTAAGGAGAAAGGGATTCTGCAGCGTGTCGAGACCGCTATTCGTAAATACGCACTGAATTGCAACCCAAGCGTACGGGATTTAAAGACTCTTCGGACAACGCTCCACTCGAGTCTAGACAACCTGGTTCAAGATCAGAGATTCGATGCCGAAACAGAAGAAGTCGAGCAGGGACAAGGGGAAGGCGTAGACGCGTCATGTAAGACGAAGCTGAAGTTTATCAAACATGATACAAATTTTTTGATGTCTTCACTAGTTTCCGTCGAAGTAAATCGAGAAAAAGACGCCTCGCGCTCAGACTCGCCTTCTGATGAAGCCAAAAATCTTATTCCGGCAAGCCAGAAGATGAAGATCGGAGCAAAAACTACCAGCGCAGAAACATCCATGACGAAATCGGACTTGGGAATGGATACGAGAAGTGTCGAAAATAGTCACAGTGACGTGTCACATTCGGATCCTCAGCATCCTTCGCCTCAGGCTGATACCGAAGCGAAGGCAGTTGCAGCAACAAACAACGTCGACAGATCTGTGTCACTTTCTGCTTCAACAGGAAAAAAGAAGACCATGTCCGAGCAGACTACGCATGTTAAGCGCCTCTCTAATGAGGACGGCAAAGACGGTGACGCGCGCCACTTTGAGGATGTAGGAGAGACTCGCACGAGCCCGGGGGAGCCTCACTTTCCTCCAGCAGATGCTGGACTGTTTCCGACCGCCGAACCTAGCAGCAAAAAAGCAATAATCGGGCCACAGAAAGGGGGTGACGAGGAGGAAAAGGCACCAGCTTCAACTGGGTCACGCAGTGCACTCATAGCAGTATCGGTAGAGTCTGCCGTAGTGGAATCTGAGGGAGCTGCGTCAACTAGTGCCGTAAACATGAATCCGCGGAGGCTGACGGTCATCGAGGTTGAAACTATTGCGGACAATTTTGTCGTTCGTTCTCTTGCTGAGCATTCCACAGATGATGCGTGGGCAGCAGCTTCAAAGCTCGTCATACTGCCCAAGCCCGGAGGCGTAGTAGGAGACACAGACAGAGACACTTCAACTTCACCCGTCTCCATATCGACACCCCTCGACTGTCTCAAAGGCACCCTCGATGCAAAAGCGCTGAATAACATGGCATCGAATGATGCTGTATCGGAAGAATCATTATTGCCCCAGAGATATGCGAAAGTAGTGGGCGCCTGGGCTTCCCCTTCGCCTTCCTCTGAGAGTCTGATGGTCCTCAATGATGGCAACACCTTTGCTATCGACGTCTTTCGTAGCGGCAACGCGGATCAGGACGCAGGTCCGGTGTTGCTGTATCAACAGGGACAGCGTCACTTTTGTATTAGTGTTACGCTCTCTTCAACAACAAAGCAAAACTATTTTGTGCCCTTGCGCCGTTTTTTCTCAGGACAGCTGCCTACCTTCCAAAATGATTTTGCGAGAATGTGGCAGTTTCAGTTCGCGGCGAAGAAGTCCAGCGGCTCGTTTTCATCGTGGCCGTCGATGGAGAACTGGCTTTATCAACTGCGTAATTTTTGGCAAGAAGATGGGGGAGACCCGAAACTCCAAGATCTTCTCGAAACGGGAGTGGGTCTCATCGATAGCGTCTTATGCCTCGAAAAGCATGGTCTGGTCCAGTTGAACCTCAAGATCACGAACATTTTTTGTCGAAAGTATGTACCACCTGAATCCAGCAGCATTAGTGATACGGTTAGTCGAAGGGTGGAGCGGAGGTTTGAATCGTCTTGCTTGCCGATGCTAGCATTTTATGGTTCAGCAAACGTGCAGGCTGCTTTTGTCGACAATAAAGAAAGTCGATGCCCGTCGAAGCCACCGAGAAAAAATCGCGGCTTAACTACGGTGCGCGATAGGATATTCGGAAAACTCACACCACAAGGTCCGGAAACGCCGACCGCTACCACGTGGACTATGTTGGGCATTCCGATAGATGCGCAAAAAAGCCAAGGACCACAGGTTTCTCGTAGCACCCACTCCGACCCCAAACAAGACCGACGGGAACTAATTTTGCAGCAAGCCTGTTCTCCAGCGAGAAATACTGGAGACGCGAGAAACACGATCAATCCGCCGTCAAAATCGCTAAGTCCAGACCAGCCAAAAAATGACATCCTTCTGGACCCAGCTGCTGAAAAACCTGACACCACACTTGTGCAGTCTGCAGCGTGGCAAGTCGGGGCTATCATAGTAACGATTCTATTCTACAACGTATATGACAATAACAATATCCGTGGGAGGCCTAAGATATCCGATATAGTCAACGTCAACGACCTGTGCCAAGGACGTCCAGCTCCAGACGCGATCAAGACCAGCCTGCTTCGGCACATAGACGCTTTAGCCACGCACTGGAACGAAAAACTCGACGTAGTTCAAGCAGTAGAAGAAACGGTGCAGCAACGGAATAGGTGGGATTCTTCTACCAGTGTACTCGAAGAAGTATCGCACCAGACGACCACGAAAAGGAAGACGGAAAACATAGCGGCCCTTGTTAAGAGCATCACGCTCTATGCACTAAATTGTGACCCAGCAAAGCGTCAGCTCGAGAACCTGCGAAAGGAGATGAGACAGTTGCGTTATGACTATGTCAAATTTTCTTTTTGGAACCGTGTGCCACGGAAGCTAAAGTGCGACCTGCTTGCTAAACAAGAAGATAAGAAAGCGGAGCGAGGTACGACCGTTGCCGCGAACCAACATCCGCAACAGGATGTCGTTGGCGGTGAACGTGAATATGACATCAAAGATGAAGGTACTCTTCGGCCTCTCACCCCGCCCGGATTGGGATCCTCGTCGTCATCAAGGAGGATTGTTCGTCCTTCACTCGGAATCATATCGGATACACAATTAGAAATAAGAGTAGATACAGGCCTAGGCCAAACCCAGGACAAGGAGGTTGAGCAAACGCCAGAATACGTACGACCGACGGCAGCTGCGGAACAACTAGCTGAGACGTCCGCATATTCATTTACACATGGTCCGTCGGGGTCAGCGGAGGACCAGGAGCCAAGCAAGATGAGTGATATTGACAACAGCGAAGAGACGGAGACGAAGCCAGGAGATGTAGAAGTGCGACAACAACGCATCACATCACATGCTACGCCTTCTGTTTCTACCATCGCACTTTCTAGTAGTAGTCCAACAACGTCTCAGAGGACGGCGACCTCTTCCAGCAAAGAAGACGACGACAAGGACAGTCAGCATGCGGCGGCCGAGGATAGTGTCGGACGTGAGTCTTCACCGCAGAGCAGATCTGCATCGTCGCAATCGACTGTCCAGCTTACAGAAAGCAGCCGATTGACACAAATGTCAGCGGAAAGGAGCAAGGCCCGTTTCGCCGATGTGGACAAAGGGAAGCCAACGGCAGTCAACGATGTCAGAGGCAGTGCGACAACTACCAGCAGCACGGAGAAGCATGATGGAAGCAGTAGTGGGTCTTCTGACATCAAAAATGGGGCGGCGAAGCCGCTCAGCTCTCGCGACGTCGTGCTTCATCTCCTAGGCAGCGATGCGGAGAGTGAGGACGACGGTGAGAAGGCTGGAATGGAAAGTGACGCTGAACAAACGCCAAAAGAGACTAAATTAGAATCGCGCGCTTCGCAAGCTGATCGTGCTCATGCCACAACGACACGCAAAGTGCACGTCTTTGTACAAAACACCGGTGGAGCAGACGAGGCACGGCAGAAAGCCGGCGCTCGCCCGAAAGACCTTGGGGACGACGAGCGCGAATTTGTCACTTCCACGTTAGCCATGATACTACACGATGATACGACAACAGAGACCAGAGGCACATGGGAGGCTAGTGAATCTGCAGACAACGCCGATGCACCTGCAGGTAAGAGGAGTCACCCACTCGCGTCAGCTTTAGATCTTGGGTCCATTAAGCCTCAGTCACCTGGACCTGCACCAGTAGAACAAGTTGAGAAGCAAGGTATAGAAGCAGGAAACTCCGAGTCCGAATCTAGGAGGAAAAAAAGAATCTACGCGGATGAGCACACATCTGCCAAGAAGATAGCAGCGCCTGCACAGGCTCCAGAAGCTGCACAATTAGAGCAGCACCAGGACGGCCAGGAGGATATCTTAGTGGAAGTCCGACATCAACCCACATCCGATACCGATGCTGGCGCGGATGATAATGTTAATGACGACGTACACAGGCAGACAGAACAAGACGCCTCTGGCCCTTCTACATCCTCCGCTTTTGCGCATGAAGATTACGGTAAGGCTGGGGCATCTGAATTGGATGAAGACGAGATAGAAGCCGAAGTTTTAGCTCCTTCTACAAAGACGCGCGACACTGTGACGGGCAAAACGAAGCAAGCGGACGCTACTTCGGACGTTGTGGCGAAGACTCCATCTGCCACAGCCGCTAGTCGAAACGACATGAACGAGGATAATACATTCGAGACTAGTGCAATAGACCTAGTTCTAGAGACTAGCGGTAGCGTCAATCATATTCGTCAGGTCCCTGCATCCACTTTATTTTCGGATGTGTCAGAGACAGCGACTGAGGTAATCAGTAGCTCAGCAGGCTCAACTTCAACATTAGCTTTTGGTGGGTCCACTCCTGTCACAGCGCCTCCTTCCGATGGCAATCATGCAGATGATGATGAGCTCAGCCGCCGCATGATGGGTACTGATGCCCACACCTCGACCAGTAGTGACTCTGAAATCAAGACACAGCGAACAAAAGACGAGCGCGATACTTCAGATAGTTCCAGAAGATCAACTTCGTCAGCATCTACTTCACAAGAAGGCGCACTTTTGCGAGATAACAACAAAGAAGACAGAAAAGAGAATGACAAAGGGCAAGTAAAAGAATTTCAAGAGCATACAAAAACGCAAGCAGAAGAAGAACAGCACTTGCAGAAGCAAAGCCTGGAACTGGAAGATGAAGCACATGACAACGATAAGAGTCCCCTAGGACTTGTTTCCGGTCGTGGCCCCGGTAATACCGCGATTGAAAAAACACAATTTGTGAAGGAAGAAAAGAACCACGGACAGGATGATGACGAAAAGTTCGCTAGTACAGCTGCCCTGTCGGTCAGCGTCGTAGACTCGAAGGCTGCGAAGGGCGTCCCCGCACTTGGATCTTCACCAAATCAGGAGGTCGAGCACAAGCCGTTGCCCCCAGATCAAGACTCGATGGTCGTCGAGTCGACCGATTCACCTCGACGTACTGCCAACACTCCCACACTTCTTGAGCCCAGCTCGTCCGGACGGATGGATTCTCGCAAAGCTTCTGGCGGAGACAAGAGGATTTATGGACATCAGCGCGCCGACAGCACCCACGAGCAGGGTAAGCCAGAGCATGAATTCATCCAGTATAGTATCAAAAATTCGGATGTGGATCATGCTGACGATGCTACGTCAGGCAAGATTCACGAGAAGGAGGAGGATGTGCAGCGACACCGCGGCGAAAGTGCACGCAATGTAAACGAGGGCATCATCAAGACTCCAGCCGCTGACGCGTCGCATCCGAAAAAATCTCTTACCACTACTAGTAGCTTATCAACAACCCCTGGGTTCGGCATCGGCGCAGTGGGCGGCAACCAATATTACGGTCATCGTGTTGCTCTTGACTCCACTAACAATGGAGCGAGTGGTGCGACACGGGCAAGCTCAAGCACAACGGTGTCGCCAACCAAAAGCCAATATGAGGAGTTTGTGGCTGCAACAACTACAATCGCGCCTGCTGCTGTAGGACATGACGGGAGCTCAACGTTGAGCTCATCATCCGCAACAACATCTCCCATCCCACAGGACCTCGTGAGCGGGGTTTTCGCTTCGGTGTCCTCATGGGTGCGCACCTTCGCTGGCGCACGACGCAAAAAAGCGCTGCGCGGGAAATCGGAGGCGGCGGGTGCACGACACCAGGGCCGCATGCTGAGAAGTGTGGAGAAGAATACAAAGAAGAGGAGCAACATCAAGGGAGTAGAACTTGCCCCAGATCCGGGAGCACCACAAGATATGCTGGTCCTCGATCACACCAACGATAAGGCCGAAAAGTCTTCTGCACGGAGTGCAGACACGATGACTGCCGAACATTCGTCGGCAGTTACGACCTCCGCACCATAGATACTAGAGAGTGTAGGGGGAAGCAAGTCGCTGCATGCAGGTACATCATTCTTAACGCTTTTCGAAATACTATATTACTAGCCTCCACAAGCTTCGCCCGGCTTCAAGTTAGTTTAGCACTTTTCTGCGGCCTCCCACGGGCTACAGCCGCTAGAGTAGAGACAGCCGGCGGGTGAGCTGATGCACCTTACGAATTGACTACGACAAGAGCCGAGTGCCGGCGGTGGCCGACTCAGATGCGTCGACTCATGTGCAGGGCATTGCGCTGCCTTCGGTTTTTTTTTTGAGATTGCCGGGCGGGTCATGCAAATTCTTAAGAATTTGCAAGACCCCCACGGCAGTCCAACAAAAAAACCAGAAGAGAGCCACCAGACACGCACAAGAATCCGCAAGCCCCAACGCACGCAAGCGCCTCGCGGTGGCGCCAGGCAAGAACGAGGGGCGACCTTGATGGGCCAAACAAGACAAAGCAACGCAGGGCCGCGCTGCTTGGGTCTCTCTACGCGCTTACACCTGGCGGGGCTTCTTTGTTTCGTCAGATGTCTCTCGTCAGAAACAGGCGGGCGCACTTCGCGGGGTCGTGCGGCGTCGCGCTTCGGGCTGTGGCTGAAGCCTCTCGGCTGGCTGACGTCTTTCACCAAGCTGGAGACTAAGGCCCTCCATCAGGCTGATGCCGTTCGTCAGCCCAACGCTCTGCGCCAGGCTGGCGGCGTTCGTCGGGCAGGCCGGCGCCCCTCGGCAGGCGTCTTGGGTCAGGCTGAGGCTTTTCGTCAGGGTCGGGCGACGTCTCTCGTCAGGCTGAAGCGCTTCGCCTGGCTGACATTCCTCGCCGGGCCGAGACTCACGCCTTTGGTCAGGTTGATGGCTTGCTTCAGCTCGGCGCCGTTCGTCAGGCTGATGCACTCGCCAGCCAGGTGAGGCCTCTCGCCAGACCGGCGCAATGCTTCGCCAGGCGTCTGCCTTGCGTCGGAACAGGCTGAGCGGGGCCTCTCTTCGGGCTGTGGATGTCTCTCCTTCGTAAGGTTGATTCCGTTCTTTCGTCGGACTGACGTGCTTCGCCAGATTGACCGCGTTCGCCGGACTGACGTCCTTCGCGAAAGGTCTTCGCTATCTTCAAGGGCCTCGCGCCACAGGGAGGCCCCGCGTCAGTTTTTCTGGCGGAGGTCGTTCGTCAGATGTCTGCTGTCGTGGGTCTCACTCTTGTCTTGTCGGAGGTCTTGGGCCCAAAGGTCGTCTTTGGTCCACAGGTCGCCGGTGGTCCACAGGTCGCCTGTGGCCCAAGGGTCGTCTTCGGTCCAAAGGTCGGCTTTGGTCCAAAGGTCGTCTGTGGTCCAGAGGTCGTTTTTGGTCCAAAGGTCGCCTCCCTTACTTTGGTCCAAAGGTCGCCCTACTTTGGTCCAAAGGTCGCCCTACTTTGGTCCAAAGGTCGCCCTACTTTGGTCCAGAGGCCGAAGGGTCGCCTTACTTTGGTCCAGAGGTCGTCCTACTTTGGTCCAGAGGTCGGCGCACTTTGGTCCAAAGGTCGCCTTACTTTGGTCCAAAGGTCGCCTTACTTTGGTCCAAAGGTCGCCTTACTCTGGTCCAAAGGTCGCCCTACTGTGGTCCAGAGGTCGTCGCACTTTGGTCCAGAGGTCGCCTGTGGTCCCGCGGTCGTCTTCGGTCCCAAGGTCGTCTTTGGTTTCAAGGTCGTCTTTGGTCCCAGTGTCGTCTTAAGTCCCAAGGTCTCCTGTGGTCCAGAGGTCGCCTGTGGTCCAAAGGTCGCCCCTGGGTCAAAGATCGCCTTTGGGCCAAAGATCGTCTTTGGGTCAAAGATCGCCTGTGCTCCAAAGGTCGTCTTTGGTCCAAAGGTCGCCTTTAGTCCGAAGATCGCCCTTGGTCCAACGGTCGCCCTTCGTCCAAAGCTCGTCTTTGGTCCAAAGATCGGCTTTGGTCCATGTGTCTTTGGTCCAAGGTCTTTGCCCTTTCGGTGGGCGGTCTTTCGTTGGCTGTCTCTCTTTGGACTTTTCTCCCCAGCTTGCGCCCCCACCCCCGTCGGCCATTTTTCTGCCTTCTTTTCTGGTGGTCTGCCACGGGGCCGCAACGTAAATCCCAACAAGGAAACGGCCGGAGGCTATCGGGCTTGAGACTGAGGGGAAAGGGCAGGAGGCTATGGGCAATAGCTTCGCGAAAGAAGCTGACTAATCTCCGGTGGGTTAGGCGGGGAGTTTTATGGCGGCGATCAATGGCGAGATTAATAATATAGATTTTTTTTTTTGTTATGTTTTTTATCTATCGACTTATAATAATTACTATAGCTCTAGCTGGACTTTCAACCAATCCTCCAAGAATTCCTAAAAAAAATGTTCCATATACCCGCACTGGCACTCGCACTGAGCAGCTGCAGAATTGTTCTGACCACTATCAGGCTGCCACTCATCTTTCTCAGGTCCAGAAAAACGACTTCTACAAAAACCGAAGGAGTCGTGTTGCGGATACCTGTGCACAACGACTTGCTTGCTCAAGTAAGGAGAAGGAGGAGGAGGGAGCGACGACGTGGACTTGTCTCTCTGGCAAAGGTGCATCAACTCATTGGGTAACTACGCCGAAAGCGAGCACTCGTGTGCTTCGTTGGACTAGACAGAAGTTTTGGGACACCATCATGACTTTCAAAGTTTTTGTTGAGGAGCGTGCATATTTGTTTCTAGACAGACTCCCTGTCCCTACTACTGCTTTGCTATACGCAGAGAAATTGTATATGTGCAGGCCTCTCCGGCAACCGATTCTTTGTTTTTCTTATATAATTCATATCAGAGAGGTGGCCTGAATTTTATTAACAACGTCATAATCATGAATATGCAAATACGACACGCTGATCCGCATATAGAGTGAGATCGTAGATATATCTTCGCTTGCTAAAACTAATATCTTTTAACGTCAAAAAGGACACACACGGGTAGATGCAGAAGAAAAATCTTCTTAAAGGTAAAGAATGTGGCATACACATAGGATTGCTCTTTGATAACAAGAGATTGACGGTGGAAGGCAGCCACAGCAAGAACAGCAGTAGTCTACCTTTGAATTTACAGCACAACAACATGGCAACCAATGGGATGAGTTGTACCGATTTCGAACTTTATTCTTCTGCGAAAGAATTTTGTAATACTGACTTCGATTATTTCATTTGGATCATCAGTTAGGTCGATCGCATGTTATCACTAGCTATCCTTGTCGTTGTCTTCATCACAGCTGCATATTGCGCATGATTTCTATGTATTGCTATTCTCGGCCATACATGCTACTTCTAGAGGAGGACGATTTGCAGCTGCACATGCCTGTCGTATTAGTTTTAGTTGGCCCGTGCGAAAGCTCACAAAGAAAGATACTCTACTGGTTTTGTCGATGAGTGTCGACGTCGTCTGAGATTAGACCAGGACTTTTCTCGTTGCACAGCCTTACTTTTTTTTTTGAAAATGCAGCCAGGGCCAAGGCCTGGCACACTCCCGTACACTCTGGCCAGCCCGTGACCGTGGGCCCTCGGAGGCGTCGGCATCCGCAGAGACAGAGGTAGCTGCCAAGGCTATCCGGCCCGTCGCGCACGCAGGCAGCATCCGTAGAAAAGGTCGGAGACAAGCAAGGGGTACCAGAGACGGAGGCGGGTACTTTTTGGACAAAAATGTACTGGGACATTTGGGGTGCATTTTGCGCCCCATTTTTCTAAAAAAACGCCGACGCGTTTTACGAGGACCGAAACAAACGGTCCAACCTAGTGGGGCCTCTAGGGGGTGCCTTAGGGCGACACTTTTGGGCCCAAAATGGTCGCCAAATCACCCGCCTTTTTTGGGGTGCCGAAGCGGGCCATTTTTTTCCGCCTATTTGACACCCCTCCAAAGCCTCACCGACCAGAGCCTCCCAAGGGAGGCGGCTCCTCTGGGGACGCTTATCGAGCCAAGAACACTACTTGGCCATCCCACGGAGGGGCGCTCCGCTCCGCGGGTCCACTGCAAAACTAGCAGTTTGGCGACGTCGGTCCCTAGATGTCGGGGCCTCCTTAGGCTAGCCAAAATCAAAAAAAAATAGGTTGGAAGTACAACCACAACGAGAAAGCCCTGGTCTAGTGAAATTCTTGATCTCTAGCATGATTGTTTCTGAAATATTGGTAGACGCCCTATGCAGCTTTCTTTCACTTTCCACCAATGATTTTCCTTCATATTCATAGAAACTAACCAGCAGAAGCATATTAATCGTAAGAATTTAAACAACAGAAATTATCGGACTTCAATCGTATCTCGCTGTTTAGTCCAGAAGCATCTTCAATGTGATTTATATTCCTGTCGATCTAAAGAGAAATATTTCAACCGATCCTCGAGTTGAGTCACTCGAGCCTTTGTTTTCCTTGCTCGCCCTGACTGCGACACACACCTAAAATAATCCATCACATCAACATATTGGAAATGGATTGTTAACAGTCATTCACCTGTCTGGAACAGGAACTGGATGTTGGACATATTTCGGTATGATTGGATAGCATATGCATATTAGTCATGACGCCATAATATCGTCTGCAAATTTTTTCCCATGGTACACACACAGACATACACACACATAGACATACATACACCGATCGGTGCCGGGTGCACGAACCGGACACGTGGACATGGTTGTGGTGTTTTTAGCTTCTGGAGAAGATCTGCATCCTTCGTCTGGCCGGGTGATACGTTTGTAGATGTTGATAGCAAGGATTACCCGCGGAACCAGGGCGAGCTATAGCGAAAGAACGTCATGATTTGTATCCAAGTTGTTGTGACTGATCTGGACCTAGTGATTGTGAGGACACAGGTAACCGGCGTACGTCTCTAAAAGTTGGATGATCTACTTGGAAAGACGTGTTGTATGTAGTGAAAGAAACTCCAAGGAGATTCGCGCCCATGATAGATCGTACTTTAATTTCCAGAGAGATTAACAGGAGCTTTTACGTGATGTAGACTTGTAAGCGTGTGGTATTGATTCCTCAGGCAGCATGTCGTCCGTTCGCATTCCTATTCCAGGCTTTCGTTGCACTCCCACATCCACGCGTCGAATACTAACTGCCGCAGCGCAACAAGGGCGCCTTTCGAGATGGTCGACCGCTCCGACCTGGTCGGGCCCTTGTGCCGCTAGGCAGACACCTTCGACAGCCTCCTCTCTCTCTCGCTCCTGCGGCCGTTGTCGGCAGTGGTCATCAACTACTACTATAGTATCTGCGGGAGGAAAACAAGTACCGGAGACTCATTTTGGAGATGGAGATTCATCTTGCTCCTCCTCGTTGTCTGCTAGTAATTGTACTAGCTCCTGGAGCTGGAGGAGAATATCTCGAAAAAGTATTCGATGTTGTGGTAGCGGATCGGCACCATCCACATCCTCTTGCACCAATTATGTGAGGCTCAGTACTTCTTCGCCTTCTCGTTCGTGCTTTCCTCCTGCAGCCGGTGGTCTCTTCTTTCGGTCGCAACCTCAGCATCGGATGGTAGTACCGTTTCGAAACGTTAGGCAACGACGACGGACTCGTGGGCGTATAGTACAGCTGCGCCAGACGCACTACGAACCGAAGCCCGACACCGCTGCCAAGCTCCCCGTTTCCATTCTTTATGTCGTTGCTTGTGTATTATTTCGCAACTCCAATCTCAATCAATCTTCAAAGTGCCTCCTCTGGATTCTTTCGTTTTCCTAGTTAAGTACTTAGTACGGAGAAGGTGCACCTACACGCAGCAAGCGTTGACTATGTTGATTTGCAACAGCTTTAGGTTTCGCTGTTAGAAGGAAGCAACTCCAATCAAACTCAAAGCATGAGTAAGAGTATTACTTCCGAGCATACGCATACCTGGTATGGAATGCTCTAAATTTTTGGCACCGGAATCGTGCGTCGATTAGTGCAATCACCGCGTGCAGAGGCTGAAGATCTCCTCAGGCAAATCGACTGGGATAAGTACAAAACGGGTGTGCCCGGTGTCAGGTGGCATCCTGTCGGCGGCTTCCGGGTACAGTTTCGGCGCACAAGGAAGGACAAAAACTTCCAAGTACATACGACAGTGAGTTTATGATAGGCTTGTTCTTGAAAATTGAGGTGCTGCAGGAATCTTTGACGATAACTTCCGGGTTTTTGTTCGTATCCAACATTACTCAAAGTTTCCGGTACTCGTAATCCGTAATTGCAGTGTCGTAATGTACAGCTACTACAATTGTTGTAAGTATGCTCTACAATGACAACCCTTCCATACTCAAAATTTCCATTTGCACTTGTTGACTCTTTGTTGCTTGTTTCCAGGTATATTGTTCGATCTATTTTCGTGTGGGGCTTTATGGGTTCGATGAGGCGAAGCGTCGTGCTATTGCATATCGGAAACGCTTAGAGCAAGAATGGAAGGAGCAGGAGAAAATATGGAGAATCATGGACACAAAAAAGGAGATCCAGCGGTTCCAAAAGCAACACGCCACCGCCACGGCAGCTGCGGATGCCTCCGTATCCGTAGACGTGTAAGTAGGCATTATTCTACAGAAAAGGATGTGTAACTGTAAGCATCCTTCCTCTAGACTATATTCATTGCCAGTTCTTTTTGTGCGACGCTGGTTCTGGTAGAAGAAGTTGTAGTCAGGAGAGCGGTATCGCTTGGTGGACGCCTAGAAGAATTTGAGGGAGAGGAATCTTCGCAGAGGTAAATGGCTTCGCAACTGCATATCAAACCTGAGGATGACTATCTCGGATAATCACACATCTAGCGATATCAACTAGCTTCACGTCACCCACGCATACCTTCGCGCGGATACGCATATGTTTTTGTTTGGTAACTCGAAAAAATGTATGAAGATCAGGAACAGCTAGACATTCCCTTATACAGCGTCGCGTTTCAGACTCAGAGGCACATACATTTACATTTCACTTCTCTACTGCGAAGGCAAGACGAGCCGTAGACGCTCTCTTTGTCCATTAGTGGCACTGAAACACTGCGTTATCTTGCATCTTCTGTTGCGGAGAACCATTCGCATTCAGCTAGTCGAGGGTAAACATGCATACGGAGACTACTACTTGGTTAACCTAACTTCAAGTTCTCGGTCTGGTACAGCGATACATCGATCATGAGTGAAGAGACCTTTGCTGCCGGATTCACATGTTGACCATTGATGAGCGTGAATTCCCCTGGGTTCAACGAAATAGCGCAACATCAACTTCGGGCAATCTGGATGAGAGGGACGAGAGCAATTGGACACATTACTCTCGACTAAAGCTTCCTCTTGCAGCCAATGTCAATGTGTGAGTCTCCCAATAATTTTAACAGACAACTGTCTGTTCCCCAAAGTAGCTACAGGGCAGTATTGAACGAATAAGAATTCGAAAACTGTTAGCAAAGTGGCACCTCTTGAAACACGGCGTGAGTCTCGTTATACAGATGAACGTTTTGGCCATGGCCTTCGGTAATGCATATTTTTTTCAATTTAGACGTTGAATGTATTTTTGTCATTTGTCATCATAATTCCATAGTTTGCCAAGAAAGGGATCTGTGATCATCGAATACACGGCGAATATTCATAATTCCTTCTGAGATTGAAAGCGTAAACAAGGGCACGTCGAAAAACAAGAACGAACATAAGCATAACGATTATATTTATAGTATATCCATATAATTATAAGCAAGTTATTATAATGGTACAACTGGTATTAAATCACAAGTCTCGTCACACATTTCACATTATCGCATGATACACAAAGAAGTCTCCCTTTTTAACTTGTATCAGGGTTAAATAATATCTCTATCTGTGTCGTTGCTACTATTTTTCTGAAGGTGTAACGCTAATTCCTCACGTCGCTGAATCATTCAACACGACCAAAAGATAGTGAAGGAAGGTTGTGCCCTGCAGCTTCATCTTCCGGCAGCGCACACTCCATTCACATACACCTCATAGTAAGTTCAATTACAACTGGGAGACTTTGTGTCTGGTGGACGAGCGCGGTGGAGGATGCAGAAACTCGGAGAATTTGTGATGTCCAAATTGGACAAAGACGGGGATGGTAAAATCACCGTGCATGAGGTTGAGGAGATGGTTGAGGAGACGAGTGAAAAGCTGAAGAAAGGAGTGGAACCGGTACACTGATGATTTCCTGGTTTCGTTACAGTTCCAGTTTTTACTTAGAGTTAGATTTTTTTGTCCTCGCTTCCCATCTGATGGCTAATAACCGTAACTCAACGTAGTTGTACAACATTGATTCAGCAACTTCTACAGAGCCCAACCTACTATCTACATCTACTGTGAAGCAGTGTCTTTGAGCAAAAAGTTGTCGATAATATGAAATCAGATCTTGATGTTGTGCTATCCGTGTACTACATCAAGATCAATGTTTCTACTGCATCCACCCTCATCTGTGCAACCAGATTCGCTCGCTCTTGCAACGTTACCGATGGACGGCAGAGATGGGTGTAGGGTATATCGCATGTTTCTACGGAGGAAACTTCTCCCATTGCTTTCTCTGCGCGACGGCTTTTCAGTCGGCTGAGGGAGAGGAGGTGATGCGCAACATCAACGAACTTCGAAAAATTACAAGTGTACTTTTACCGTAGGAGCAAGCAGCTTCCCTATATTATATATAATTATTTCTACGTATAATGACAGGGTGAGGCTCACTTGTCCTTTAAGACGAAACCCTGCAAATTCTATTGGAGAAAATTCAACGAAGGACTGCAAAAGTCCGGACATAATTCAACCCTGCCGGGCATGATGCGAATCCGCAGAACACTCGCCGCCTACTGCGCTCCCTTCGCGAAAACCTTCCCCCAATTGCGAGCCAAGAACCTCGGGCGCCCTCCAAATCCCCGCGCCCCTCCAGAATCCCCAAGCACACACTTGCAGGCTGATGCGGTGGACTCTGGAGGGGCGCGGGGAATCACATGAAACGAAACCAAAAGACAGAAAAACCAAGAGAGAGCAAGTCGCAAAAGTCGCTAAGCGAAGCACTTCCAGGACGAGGAGGCGACAACCATGACCGTTCTAGTGCAGTTCTTAGTTGACTTAACGCCATTGAAATCGTCTAACTACGTGCGATCTTGGATAGAGGATACATGTAGTAACCCGATTAAACCCAGAGTGCTATGTGATTGGTTCCGCTTCTTGATCATCTTCAGTCAACATGACTCCATGTCAATGTCTGCGCCACTCTCGTCGCTTATAAACAAAATCCAGGAATCTACAATGAAATTCGTGAGCCACATCGGTGGAGAGGACGGCGCAATAGTCGTGTCCAGCACCGGTACAAACAGCAATGAGCACAGCCCGACCGACTCAGGTAGCGAGCGCAAGGTTGAAATTCCATCAACGACACTCCTAGCGGCGATTTCGAGCATTGACCCAGAGCGCATCCTCAGATGCATGCGAAGCATCTACGTGGGCTTCCTCGCTTCACTTTGTTATGACTCTAGCTTTGGCATTGCAACTGATGTTCATCCGCGCTCCCCGAGAATGACTGTAATTTTTTTTTGAATCTTCAGTATCAATCCGGCATGGAAATCAAGTCTTCGGCATCTCTGGAACTCTTTCTTCACATCGTCGCGATCATCGAAGAGGAGCACGAAGAACAGTCAGTTGATGATTTTTCTTTCGTTCAATTTATTATCTTCTTATTCAGGCCTCTAGTACTACAAGTAGCTTACTATATATTACCTCACTACCACAAGCACAATCACAAGTACGTCCACGACCAACTAATGAACGGTGTTCGCGACCAACTTCTTTAATCTTCCGCTGCAGTCAACGAAAACGCTGCAAAGTTTGGTCTTGGCTTGACCCTCGGCGACCGAATAACGAGCTTCATTATGTCCGTCGTCGAACGATTCATGGATCAGGTCCGTCTTGATGCCTTGATATCGATTATTAACTTTCCTCTCGTCGCTAACGCTATAAAGAACATCATAGATTTTTTACAAGATGATATTTGAACTTGTTGATACATTCATTTATATTTACAAGTAAAAATGCAATCTCAAGTACAATTACCAGTACCTGGCTGATCCGATCGTCGACCACTGGGAACCAAAATCCGTCTATTAAAACACTGTCAGGCTGAAACACGCATTTCCGGAGCCGTGGAAGACGGTGATGCGCGTGATTCACATGTGAGTACCGTGTCTAAAGCAGAGGATGAGAAGGCATTGGTCCAAAAGCAGAGCATTCAAACAACTTTGGCATGGACCCGCTTAGGAGTGCGAGCGGTCGCTAGCAGCTTGGGCGTCTACGTTTCCTGGAAGCTAAAGGACATGGCAGCGGTACTAAGACATACAAGTTTTTTTACAACTATAAACACTACTCAATTTCACGGTGTGTGACGTAGCGGCGTCCTCCATTTGAGCAGAAGGACAGGTCAGATTTAAGGCACTGGGACAGGAAATGTTTTGTCAGTAGTCATTGACGTTTTCTTGTGAATGTGAATTCTCTCCACTTTGTGGTCTGTTTCATATTGTTCCTGTCTGCATTTGAAATAAGTTACCATGATGTTGTTCACAACATCTAGAACCGCGTTCGACAACATACAACTCAACAACAACTTCAGACCTGGTCGACGTGCCATTGGGGCGGAATTACATGTATCGGAGCATTCTGTCATCTTGTGGGTCATAAAGACGCCGCAATGGAGGAAATGCTAGGCTTCGGATTGGCAGGCCTTGGCTTTGCTTTTCACCTACGGAGCTTCAGCAAACCCGCAGTGCCTACGCTGTTGTCACCTCTTCTCATGCCGGTCACACTCGCAGAAACCGTCTTGCGGAGCATGACGCTAACGTCGAGCTAAAGAAATTAGCATTTCAGTTAAGGAGTGCTGGATCTCGAAGAAAGGTCGCTGTCAAGATTTTACGAAGTCTTAAGTCATACATAGGTTCGTTTAGGTAATGTCGTACTAGTACTATGAAAAAAACAGTACAGGAGATAGTACTGGTAGTTGTTTGTAGCGGTAAAAATGCCGCTGCTAGTGCCACATCTGCTTCTTCTAGCTTGTGCTAGTGCTTTTGCAGCTGATTGCGCACGCACTGCAGCTCTTTATAAGGTATATTGATCGAATTTTCCGTGTCTCTCCGTGATGGTGTCGTTACATTTTAGGTACATGGTAACCTGTGGAGGCTGTGGGTGTGCCGTCGAATATCACGCTTGTATTCGCATTGACACTTACAAATTCTTCAGATTCAACATAAACTTGGAGTGATCTCAATTGCATAGAAACGACCTATTTGATGTCGTTAAACTACAAGAAATAACTACACCAATAGAGCTAGCTTCAACTATTCTTGTTTTCTCCTGCTCGTTGTCGTTATAACAAATAGATACAAATATCTTATCATGATAACCATTAGCTGTCGCGGTACAACTAGTACAAATGTGAACCAAGTAAACAAGAGCATGACATAGTCATCGTTAGAAAGAGAGCTCCAACCCGAACGCCGATGGAATTTTCATGACAAAATATAAATCATACATTTTTTCCCTCATTATGCTCCGTGTTTTGTATTTTTTGGCGTTAGCCTGTGCCTGCAGCATGCTACGAAATATTACAACGAACTGCAAAAGAAATTGCAATTGAAGAAACCCAGGTGACTTATGCAGATTTCAGCGGAAATAGGACCATACGTCGACGAGGTAACACCATGAGAGCGGACAAGCACACCAGAGTAGCTCTGTTTCTGCGCAACGGAGCCAGCGTATCCTACGTCCTGATACAAGCCTGTTATTAAGAAGACTGGGGACATAGACTCTGTGTTCGCTATTCTCCTGCGATCAGATCTTGAAGGTCGCCTTATCCGCACGACATCTCGATGAGCGTCGTCGGCCGTCGCATTGGCCATTGGAAGATCGCTCATAAGAGAAAGAGGCTCCTGCCCTCAAGTACGCAGGCTGCTCTTTTTTTTGTTGTGCTCGTAGCCTAGGATCTTCATATCCGTCGATAGCAAGTCCATGATCCCACGACTTTTCTAGAACAATATGAATGCAAGCCTTTGTCATCATTTCTGTAAATCCCTCTTATTTTTTCTTGCATTGCCTTTGGATCTGGTGGTAGTTCTGATTAGTGTCGTGTCACAATGACAAGCGAGCCCCATTGTAGGGTATAATTGGATTTGGAGCAACATACTCAAACAGAACCTCAATTAGATCCCACTGAAATCTAAATCGGCAACAGGAAACGGAGGCGAAAATCATGTAGAATGACATCAGAACCACATGACCGGTTGTTATCCGTATTTTATTACACGCGGCAGCGCTATTGTATCCACTAGATTCAATAACTACTCTATCTCTATCTTGGCAGGCTCTTTATTGTAAATGGCTTCGATGAAAGTTGTACGTCGACAGCGGCCCCAACAGAAAATCAAAATCTAATATTGATGGCGTCGCATCAGCAGAGCATCAAATCATTGACAGAAAGCCGACAGCATGGCGAAATGATTAAAACTGGCGCTCTCGTTTTATTTGTGGTACTGTCGATGACAGTGATTTATGAATTATGCGCAGCGTTCAGATATGATGCAAGTACAACGGGTCGTCCTCTACAAGTGAGTTGCTGAAAGTTATGGCGTGAATCTAGTGCGTGTACAGCGTGAGAGAATCGATTATGACTGTTCCTATTTCGTGCTTGTTATTCTCATTCCCTGACAGCACGCAAACGCAATATACTTACAGACGAGGCTCGCTTTCTTCAGGGTGTGAGTGTCTGTATTCCAATGGTGCCAAGATCAGTTCATTGATATGCGCCATACCACCTGCACGACCACGCAGAATGACAATCCTAAGGTTGCGTCGATGTCGCGGGTTCAGTGGTCGTCGCGTTTCTTAAATGAAACTTCATGTGGCGGCGATTCTGCAGTCCAGTAGTTTACAGTGGGACTTCGACTTGTAGTTGTCATTGTTCACTTCTTGTTCTTTATTGTTCTAGAATCAATTGTGTTTGTTCTTGGCTGAGAACCGTTCTTGCTTTTCTTCCCAGAAGTGAAAGTGAAAGAAGAACGACGCAGTCGTAGAGTAGGAGTACCTAGTATTATATAATCTTCGTGATGCATGGTGATATTGTGTGCTGTGGTTCCTCGAGTACGAGTTTCAGATTGAAAAAAAGAAATACGTCTTCCTGCCATCCATCATTCCATCCAATCCTCCATGCTCAATCGCAGCCAGCAGGGTGAGAGCTTGCGTCAAGGGGTTGTCGTTGTGACAAGGAGTAGCTCAGTCTCTGTTATTGTAAATAAAGGTTTTTGAGAGAGCAGAAGTAGAAACACAAAGGAACCTACCAGCTATAATCCTTTGTGAAAAATCGAATGATCTACTGAGAGAGGCTTCACATTGGTGTTGTCAAGTGAATTGTTTCATCTGATTTTGATGTTGTGAGCTCATATCCTAGCACAAGAACTTCTAGAGTAAAGTCGCGTCGTCGTTAAGATGCTTTTAACACGTGCGCCGAGTAATTAAGTTGAACAAGTCATAGTTCAAGAAATACCTCTTAGAGTTAGACTCAGTTTTTTTTATTGATAAAAAAAGACACTGTTCCCCTTGTCTTCATGCCCCTTTTGTTTGAAGTGTTTCATCTCCCGGTGTTTTGTGAATGATGCCCAGTAGAAGATATGGATGTCATTGATCCGTAAAAATGATATGCCAGTGACAGAGAGGTTTCGAAAGCCATCGAAATCGAATTTATCTGAAAGCCATCTTACGGATGTGTTTTCAGGAAAATTGATGTTTTTTCGGCAACTCCAAAAGCCGTTTTTTGTTCCAAGAACCTCCTTGTAAAACCAATGGGCTCAACTCGTGAAGGTGAACCAGTCTTCAATATGAACAGTTAAAACCTACTTCGAATCAAGGACGACTACAAGAATAAGGAGAAGCATTGGCGTGATTTTTGTTTGTTGGCAATTGTGTAAAGTTAGTTAACATGATGTTCACAATATCCATAACACATTATACCCAACATAAATCTTGAACTTAATGACTTTTCCTGAAGGAAGAACATCAAGCAGTAAAATTCATTGTACAATAGTTGAGAGTTCACGTGGTCTTGGGCAGTTGTACAAAATATTGTTATTGGGTTCGCGTGCGGTTCCCGCCATGACCATTACGTTTACGAGGATGAGGAGGGATAAGTAGCTAATGAAACGTCGATAGATCTTACTGGGAGTGGGACGATAAATAAATGAAAGAGGCCAGCAGTTTTATGTTTTTTTGTTGCTTAGGTGAGAGGTTGATCAAGATGTGGGAGAGCTGGATTCCGCAGACAGAGCGACGCTGTCAATTGTGATTCTCCTCAATCCCGTGCTCAGGCGCGTGCGTGGCTGCCTCAGGTGCGTGGCAGAAGAAATCTGTTGAGAGTCGAGTGAAACCGAAGTGCATAAATGCCACCTACCTACCTGGGTGACTTTTACGCATTTTGGTGACCCGCCAGCCGCCTTTTGGAAACTGATTGGGGTCTACAGTGTTCTCGACTTCTGTTCAGTGTGACTCGAGGGGCGAGGACTTGCCTACGTACAAAAAGAAGAAGGATGGAAGAATAGAAAAATTTCAGATCTTGCTCGCAGCTGAATTTAAAAGGGGGAGAGCGTCCCATCGCTCTCCCTTGCCGATCCTTTTATCTCCCGCCTGTCTTAGCAGAGTAGTGGCTCTCAGGCATAGGGTAGCCCCTTTGGTTGGAGTAAGCCCTCCGGTTTCTGTTTTTCTTTTTGGTTATTTTATGGCGATTGCGGAAGCGGGGCGCGGTTGAGGATGGTGCACGGGGCGAAGGAGGGAGCGCGAAGCAGTGAAGATAAGAAAAACTAGGCTAGTGCACTCCCAACAACGAAAAACGTGTGGCACTTAGGGCCTTACGCCAGTAGGCATTTACTTTTATGTGTTCACTTGTCAGTTGATTGCGCATTGATTAGTCAAGGGTAAGCAGGGTTGGCGGCCCTGCTCTCGTGCCTTGGCGGCAGGCGTATAAGAGTGGGCCGGTTGGCAGCCGGTGGGGGTTTATATAGGACTCTTAACCCGCCTCCTTTACCCCTAGGGTTCATCTTTTTAGAATCGGCAGGTTCGTAGACAATTAATGCGCAGTAATATATATAAGGAGGCAATCGGACTCCACCTGCCGCCGGTTTGCGAAC
Source organism: Amoebophrya sp. A25 (assembly GCA_905178165.1). Lineage (NCBI taxonomy): Eukaryota > Dinophyceae > Syndiniales > Amoebophryaceae > Amoebophrya > Amoebophrya sp. A25. The sequence goes on along the minus strand of CAJINU010000018.1, from coordinate 724,128 downwards.
TGGTTAATACTAGGATCACCCTTCCGGCAGTCTTGGAATACAAAAAAAAGTGGCGGGCTCGTAGGCAATTAGTGCACAGTATTATATGGAGGTAACCGGACTCCACCCGCCGCCGGTTTGCGAACCGGATAAAGCTGAGGCCGCTCCTTCAGTAGCCCCGGGATCCAAAAAAAAAAGAGCGGGACGGTTGGCAGCCGGTGGAGGTTTATAGTAATTAATTAATCACCTCCTTTGCCCCTAGGTTTTTCTCCATTATATAATCGACGGGTTCGTAGGCAATTAGTGCGCGGTAGTATAAGGCGGTTAATGCACTCCACCCGTCGCCGGCAGGTACACCGGACAGCACTGGGATCACCCTTTCGGCGTTCTCGGACTACAAAAAAAAAAAAGCTGCGGTGGTGACCCTCTGAATCTGAATCTTAACAAGGTGCACCTGCGTCGAGGATTCGAATCTTATCATGCTCCTGACTGACAATTAATTTCAAGGCGTTGGGCAAGTTAGTTCTACTTGATTTTTTGAGGCGAACATAGGTTCAGCTTCAGGTTTTTAGCACAAGAAGCCGTGGCGTTGAATTCTCAAGTGTGATACCGAAGATATCACACATAACTCTAAATCCTGCGCTTCTCGTTAGACGCTTTTTTTTGAGCGACTACACGGTCATTGAGTCCTTTGTGGGCTGCCGGCGTAGCCAATCAATCAGTAGAAACAAAGAGTTTCGCTTGTTTTTGTTGACCATCAACTCAACAATCTACTGTGTAATAAATCATAAAGTCTCACTCAGACTCCACTTCAAGTAGTGTCTTACCGGTTGTAGCTGCCAGTAGTCATCAATATTTTGCACTACTTCCACATACCTCCATTGGTATCGTAACGACAACTGGATGATCCATCGTTGACAGCTCCTCTTAAGTTGTTGACAGCAAAGCCTGCAACCTTCTTGGAAATATGAAGGCACCCTGCAAAGGCTGTCTTGGTGTGAAAGTGTGCTAGTTGTAAGAAAGAGAAAAGGCATCTTCAACTTTGCTTGTAAGATGAAGATTATTCGTAGAAGATATTTCTTCTTTCCGTAGCTATTCTTCGCAGGACGAGAAGGTGAACAAGAGGAGGTGTATGTTGTAGAAGTAGAGCACATGATGTAGCCGTAAAAAGCGCATCTCAGCACTCTCTCTCACAATGTACAGACTGACAGATTTTATACATAAGAGTGGGAGTAGTTGTATTAGATGAGAAAATAGAACTCACCAGGGGAGACGATAGCAATACATGACTCATTTCTTTGGAAGAAATAGACACATACTTACTCATTGAAAGCAGGTGACGTCTGCGGGGCGAATAGCTCGTCAGTAACGGCAGCTTTGGCGCTCGCATAGGGTCCGTCTGAGGAAAGAGCCAGTATAGTAGTCCTTACGCTCTCAACCGGGTAGAGAATCGATTGATTATTGTTGCTGGTAGGCTGAACATTGCGACACGAGAGCCTTCATATTCATTGGAACCCGCACGGTGGACAATGTCAATCTCAATGAGTAGTTGTAACATAAAATATGAATGATTTACGATGCCTGTGACAACGTATTCTGATTTTAGGTAGGATAAAGGTAAAGATGCGCACAGGAACAGTGTAAGAGTATGGCGTAGCAGTTATAGGGCAGTGCTCTATGGTCTAGAGAGCCTGCTGGTGCTTGCGGCCGCAAGAGTGAACATTTTTTTACGAGAAAGCAATTAGTCGATCATCTAGATCATCCTGTATTGGCATTTCGATGAAGATATCTTCACAAAAAGTGCTCGCTCTGGTTGCATGAGAACAAGATTCGCAACCACGAGTATCAGTATCTCAAAAATATAATCAAAATGTAACGAGGACGAGAAGCAGAACGAGCAAAATGAAACATCATATCGGAGGAAGAGAAATGAAAGTTTAGCTTAAACTTTTCTTATTTCACTCTGTCACTCATGAAAAATATTTTAAGATTCATACGTGATTTGTGAATGAGATATCTTGCGAACAGCGGTCTCTCATCGGCACATCTCGAGACGAGAGAAGGAAACATCTAAAGACAAGAGAAGGAAGAATGTTAGACTTAGAGTGACTCTGAATGTTCTCGCTCATCTTTCTCCATCTTGTTTTAGTTTTTAGTATCGAGCTAAAGCTAACATCTCGTTGTTTTAGTTTTTAGTATCGAGCTAAAGCTAACATCTCGTATAGCTTCTAACATGATCTTCTATCAGATACAGATGAGCGCCTGCGCCATCCTGTGTAGTTTCCAACATGCTCTTGCTCATTAAGAGTACATGTTATTTTTTGACTAGGACGCACGTCCACGTTGTCATTGATTGATTTCGCTTCTGAATATCAAATTTATAGCACAAACGACTTGGGGTTGGGACTGGGGAGCGCAACAAGAACTACTAGAGAAAGACTACCGTTTCATTTTTCTTATTCACTTGTGTATAAAGAGTAAAACAAAAAGTAAAAAGAGGACTAGAATTCATGAGAAGACGTCGAGTTTGCGTGATCATCACATGGAGGCAGACTTTCAAGTAGAGGACCACGCTTTTTGATCCCAACGACCACGTCGTCCGCATTTGGTACGATCGTGGGGAAATCATCAAGATGTGACCGCGATTTCCGACGATACGACGTGCAGCGCCAGCCTCGTGTCGTCTAGGAGAAAATCAGGAAAGGACGACCAGGAACGTTAAAGGATGGGTTTTGAACAAACAAGAACGTCATCAGAAGCGAAGCAAACCTCAACGTCTTCCATACTATGCTTTCCGACGTCGACGACACCATCAAAGCAGAACAAGAACCAGTAGTCGTAGTAATGCACGTCTGCTGTTGTACTCGACCAGTGCTGCATTTTTCATATTACAACGACAGCCTCCTTTTGTTTCATCATTGATTAACAGCCTCGACCTCGTGAAAACACGATCGCTTTCGCTTCCACAGTTCTTGTAGGCAGAGCCACACCTCCAAGAACAAGGAGAGCCTTAGCTCTCTTCCAGTGCTGTCCGTCGTTTAAACTACGCTTACGACTGCGATAAAATGGTTCCTGGAACGCAAGAGAAACCGATTACCCTGCGCCTGTATAGGCTGAGGGAACATACGGAAAGGAGCAATGACACAGACAACATGACCTACACTATGCAAATTTTCCCCTGGATGTGCCTTTCAATGATCAAGCATGGTCTTGCGGCGCACCTGAAATCGTGCTGCAAGTATGAAATGCCAGACCCGGAAGCGTTACGTACAAATTTTGATTAGTAAGCTGTTGTTGTTGGAGGTTTTGGATTGTGCGTTGAGATGAGTGAGTTCAACGCGGACATGGTGAAGATTGACACGAATGAATATATCACACGAAACATCACATGATCAAGATCATTCTCTGCTTGGGAAGTAAATCTGATACTTGTTGTTCCTCATACAACTTCGTTGAGTATTTGACAGATATCATGTGCATGATGCTAACGCAAAAAAAAAGAGTTCGAGGCTTCAATACTTACATATGATGTATTTAGTGACAAAGTGATGATGAATGGTATACCTACTTTTGTAGTTACATACCCATACGCTGCGTCTGTTTCCTTTTCACGACCAGGTGTCATCTACAAGGGGGTAGAATTGAAGGGAAGAGGCATGGCATTCGCTCAAGTTTTTGGCCTCGGTACGGATGTTGTCGTCGCTGACTATCTATTGCCGGAGGACGCGCAACCAACTGCTGTGCCCGACTTCCTGAAAGAAAAAGAAGCTGAGGCAGCGCGAGACAAAGACGAGCAACTTCAGCATCATGATATGATTGATGTGGAGGAGGAACAAGACCACCACGTCGAGCAACAAGATGATACAGGTTCTCCTTTCAGTAGTGGATATCGAGATAATGGGGATGCGCCATTCATGCCCTTGAAGCACGAGCAGAGAGATGGAAAAAAAGCCACAGAGATTGCAGTAAATGGAGGAAACAATGAAAGCGGGCAAGGGTCTAATACAAGATTCAAGAAGTCCAATATTGCGGTGAAGACATCGCATTCGGATTTGGGTTGCACGCGCAAGAATCGAGAAACTAGTCATCGCGCTCGAGCACTGCGACACAAAGAAATGCGACAGGGGAGAGCATCGAGGAGCGGGCACGAGGACTATCATGCGGACGAGGATGAAAGCGACAGTGCGTCGACCAGCGAAGCGAGTGACACTGCAGACGAGGACGAAAACGATGGCTTAACAAGCTGCCAAAGGGAGGCCACCTCGCTCTCCTTGTCTACCTCGCAGATCAAGTCCCATAAAGCTAGCTCAACTCCCGCTGGAACTCAAACTCATGGGGAGACAGCGTCTTCTATTACGGAAAAAGCTAACTCGATGAGCTCTTTTCCCTACACGAATATGGGTGTCGCAAATAGACATCACTTTGCTGGATCGACCAGTAGCAGCACCAGGGGGAACCAGACCTCGTCAAGGATCGCACGTCGACTGCAGTTAGATCCCGATATCGAGTTCCATTTACACCCGAGTACTTCATCCTCCGCATCACCCACTGCTGCCCGAAGCTTGTTTTCTGGGAAAAATATATGCAGCAGCAATTCCGTATCCGGGTGGTGCAGCCCGTCTGCTGGCGGACGCAAAACTATAAAGAGTGCCACCTCCTCATCATTTGGAGCCCGGATGAACTCACCAAGCAGAAAAACAAAAAAGGCGCCTCCACTTTCGCGTCGGTCAGTCTGTCCCGGTGCGATTGCAGCAACAACCGCGCGTCGGCCGTCTGGAAGAGCCGCTGCGACTTCTAGAGCCGCATCTTCCCGTGTCTGCTTCAAAGCGGACCCGCAGGCCCACCAGGACGACCCTGACGTGAAGAGCTTGATTGAGCGTGCGGCGGCGGCCTTTTCACACGGTGCGGTGCCGAAAATCACGGCCGAGGGGACTGGTGGAACGTACATGATTTTTGACCCGGAAGAGAACGGAGGACCGACAAAAAGCTCGCGCGGTCGCATGCTTCTGCCACCAACCGAAGCCAAACCATTGGGTTTCTTCAAGCCAAAGGACGAGGAGGTTCACGCAGCTTTCAATCCTAGGGGAGCTGCGTGCGCAAGTGGAGACGCCTGTGCCAGTACTTTTTCGGCTCCCCAGGCAACACCACAGGGAGCTGACTCGGCTGGACGCTCCGGTGCTCCGGGGACGGGCGCGGCGGCCGGCACGTTTGCAACTGCAGCAACTGGTACTAGCGGCACACAGCAGAGTCAGCAGGGACACCTCGGAGGCGGGAACAAGGATGAAGTCGACGCAGAGAGTTCTCGACCCGGTGTATACGCCACGCAGCAAGCCTGTCGTGAGGTGGCCGCATACGTCCTAGATCGAGGATGGGCGGGCGTGCCTCCCACAATCATGTGCCAGGCCCGTCATCCGGCTTTCTGCAATCCGCACGAAGGTGTTATCTGGAAGCATGGCAGTTTGCAAAAGCGTGTTGACGCGTCCGATTGTTTGGGAGACTTCGGCCGAGGTTTGTTCTCGGTGGAGCAGGTGCACAACATCGGCATCTTAGACATTCGTATTCTGAACATGGACCGCAATGAAGGAAATTGCCTAGTCAAAGAGTCCTTCATCGAGGAGGACGTGGAAGTACCCGAGGATGAGGAGTTCTCATCGCAGCCAGCAGGAGAGCCGCGGACGCGCATTGAGAAACGAAAACGCCGACACCTGCAGTTGATTCCTATCGATCATGGCCTGTCTCTGCCAGATAGACTCGACATCGCAGCGTCCGATCTCACCTGGATGAGCTTCCCGCAGGCCAAGGAGCCCTTTTCCGAAGAGACACGGCAGAAAATCAAAGATTTGAATCCCGAGCTCGACAGGGAAAATCTGTCAAAGTATTGCGGTATCAAGAATGAGGCCTTGCGGTGGATGCAGGTGGCGACTGTTTTGCTCAAAGTCGGCGCAGAAATGGGACTCACTCTTTACGAAATTGGCACGATTCTCTATCGCGATGTCGAGGACGAGCCAGGACCAGGTCCGTCACGCAGTCTCGGCCATCTTCCAGCTGAAACGGCTTCACGCGTAGCTCCTGAGGCGACGAGCACATCCGCTTCGTCTCCGAGCACCGGCCCAGCATCCGACCCGTGCGTGTTGGAACATCTGTCACTGCATGCACTGGAATCAGCGGTCCGTTGGTGGGGGAAGCAGCGACGTCTGCCAGAGCACTTGGGCGGTATACCTGCAGCTCGCTTGTCATTTGCATCCAAAAACCCCCTTGCTTCAACCTCCGGGCGAAGGCCATCAGAGCGAGGGGCAGGTGCAAGTGAGAAAATGGCAGGGCGCGCCGTTGGTCGACCGTCTACGCGGCAGGCGTTGGCTCGCTGCGACAGCAGGGACGACCAAGGTTTGGCGTCTGTAAGTGAGCATGAAGACGAAGATGATGCTGCAGAAGAAGGTCCTGCTGCAAGCAGTAGCAGGCGGGCGTCGACACAGGGAGGCATGCGCCGGTATCCGCGAAGAGGTAGCAGCAAGAAACGCAACAGTCAAACATGGGCCACGCGACATTCTAGGCGCTCCCCGCGTAGGTCAGTTCTAGTCGGGGACTTCATAAACAAAAGCACAGCGAAAGTTCGGGGCAGCGTGCATGGCCAAGCAGTGAAGCTGAACACACCATACGACGATCATGATATTTCGTGCAGCACTCAAGAAGCCACGACTCATGAGCCGACTACTTACCAAAAAAGCACAACACCACCGTCGCCGATGACATTCGAGAATGCGAATGCAGTCACAACAGTACCGCCCGTCTCTCCCACAGGCTCCGCCGCGAAAGTCTCGACTCCCCTGGAGGCAACTTCCAGTAGATTGGGCGCCACGAAATCTTTACAGCAGTGCGTGAATAGCGCTAAGACGCTATCTTCGGAATCGACTACCATTCCTCCAATGCTAGAAACCGACGAAACAAGCCGAGAAACGCGCGGGACGACCTCAGCATGTGGTCGCAAACTGTATCGCCCACCGGCTGTCCGAAGGCGTGAGATGCAGGCCGCCTTTGCTGCAAGCAACGGCAATGCGGATGGCGAAGAACTCAAAAATGCAGCATCAGGAGCCACTGCTGGTGCCGGCGCTCTCGGACATAAAGAAAAAGGGAATATTCAGGGCCGCCTCCTCGGTTCAGGGACGGAAAAGATGATGGCACTGCGCCGCGGAGGGGTTGGTGCCTTCAATAAGAAAAATACCGGAGGTCCGCTTTTCCCCACGAAGATGCCTGAAAATCTGACGGAACTCCAGAGTCAGATGGTCACTGTTCGTAAAAGCAGACACAGACTGCACAGTTATTGGGACGAAGAATTTGCCGCGGCTAAGAGTCCACGGTATACGCCACTTCCTGCACCTGCGTGCCGGCTTAATACTATCGAGAACCTTGACCTTGAGCCAGTGCCAGCGGCCGTGGAAGCAAGCTGCATGAGCATCCTCAACGACTCGCCCCAGCCACAATCGCCCGCTAGCTCTGGGGGTGGCGCTTCTCCTACTGGCTCCAATCTTACGCTTACCGGCCCGCTGGAGTTCGCTCTCACGGTAAGTGCTTTTTTGTATCAGGACGTGAGAGATGACTACTAGGTTTAGGGAGATGGAATTAGAAAAGAACAATTTCTTGCCACGAGACAGTATGAGCTTGAGAATGATGCTGAAGAATATTAATATTTGACTCAATATCAACACGAAACTAAATGCCATGTCATCCTCTGTTAGTTTCTACTTACTTTTTTCTTCCGTTATTTTATGCTGTTCGTATTGGAGGTTATCGTTATGGGTGTGTTAAAAGCAAAGATTGTTAGAGTTAGAAGCACAGGTAGAAGTAGAAGCTAGAGCTGTAGTTGTTATAAATTTTCGTATGTTGACATAACAGGGCCTCGATGACGAAACGGAACTCGAGCTGACGTTGGGCAGTGCACCGAGTCGCAGCATCAGTGATATAAAGACGGAGGAGAAGAATACGCCGAAGGACATAGAGGCTGCAACTGGAGTAGCAGCATCGGCAGCAGATGTTACGACGAAAGTCGAGACGACGTCGTCGTCGACGATCGCGACAGCGATTGGCCCTTGTCTGCTAAAAACAGCGCTCGTAGCTGACGGCGATGCGTTCGACATGAATTTTCTGATCTCTCCCACATCAAGTCCGCACAATTACAGTTTGTTCGACAATCAATGTGATCGCACGTGCGTCAATCCGTTCGATCTTTTCCTCGACAAACCAAGTTCGGGGGAAAACAAAGACGCTCCTTCTGCATCTGTGAGACCCCGTAGCAATAGTGCCTCCCAGAGTCCTGTTGGAATGCGCGGTCGGGCTTCTCTCTTGCGGTGCCGCTTTGATTCAGTGTCGCTGGACCAGCCTGGGGAACGGCGAAAGTCACGCCGGCTGGAGCCCACCGAGGACGACCCTTCCCGACAGCAGAGAATGGTCGATTTAAGCGGTGCTTTCGACCAGGTTCACGCGGAAGAGAATACGGTCTTTCTTCCGTGTGTACCTCACACCAGTCCTACGCTTGTGGCGCTTACTAGCTCCTCTGCAGCGGATGTTTGCGAAAGCAGCGGAGCTGGCTTGTTACGACAAGGTGGAGCGATACACATGATGCTTGAGAAGAATAATTGTCGTCACGACAGCCTTGTCGAAGCTGGCAGCTTTGATGAGGAGAGTAGAAGTGCATCGACGGAAAACCCGAACGTGAGCAGCTGCCATTCTGAGCACGGCGAGCCTCTTTGTGCAGGCCGTCAAGTTGAGGAGCGTGCTCGAGTCACAAACATTGAGGAGTTGGCTCGAGCAAGTGTGACAATGATGTCAATGTGCAATTTTAGTGGATATTCCTCGTGCTCTTCGGGCGAGGTGGATGAGTCTACGGCTTCGCAAACTCAAAAAAGTGTGGACGAAAAGAGCACGAAGGCTGTGCCGCGTAGTCTGAGACGCAAGTCCTCGAGTCGCCGCATGAGCTGCCGCCGAACTACTGTTTCCTCCCCGAAGAGTGGCGCTGCGCAGAACTCGCAAACAACGACGCCGAGCAGTGTGGGCACCCTTCCGTGGTCAACCGTATTTTCATCTCGAGGCGCATCGTCGCTGGTGTCAGCTTCGAGCTCCTGCAACGGCAGCCACGCAGATGCACATGTTAGAGGAGCAGGCTCAGCAATGTCTACGTCACCGAAGATGAATGCCGCTCGTCCTTTGCTTCGAACATTAACGCAGGACAGCACAAAAGACACGGAAGCTGCAGCACTGCATGACCCGCTTAATCGTGGAGAGCTCGACAATCGCCCAGGTGCGGCTGCTGGGCCTGCCCTAAACGTACAAAAGCAAAGTATGACTGTATTGCCGTCTTCATCGCCCCCGAAGCGGAAGAGCCGGAGCGATGCTGGAGAGCACGCCGGAGCATTGTGCAAGCGGTTTTCGATTTGCGAGACCCCTCCTCCAGGTCCCGTCACACCGACCGTGGGCAATGTTTCATCAGAACAACAGTCCTATCAGGGTCTTGCAGCCGTGTCTCCCGATGCCGCCAGTAGCTTTCAGCGATCCCTCAGCTTCGTTCCGAAAGCTCCTTCGTGCCCGCAACTCTTTAGTGCCCGCAAAGAGAACTCAACCCTTGACGTAGAGCTAAAGACAACGGACGGAACCTCGCTGAACGACAAACTTGAACAACAAGGCTTGGATTTTCCAGGAGGTGCCACGTCCATTTTACGCATTTTGATTTTTCCCGGCAATAATGAGATAGTCAAGGGTCGACTTTTGTTTACTTGCAACTACTTTTTGGTTTCTCTGTAATGCCACCGACACCGAGGTTTCTTTCTGATAAAAGTTATGATATCATGATGAAGCAGGTACAGCACGTTTGTTTTTCAGTATGCAGCAGGTAACAGAAGAGTAGTCTCCTTCCACTCATACACTTTTATACTTAGTATCATTTGATGAATCTGAATCATGTTCACTTTCACGATGAAACCAGGTGACGCCGTAGCCACAGCGCGCGCCAGTTTTGTGCCCATCGTCGGTGCCGAGGCCGAAGAAAAGAGGTTAGCGCCTACCTCATCGCTCTGTGTTAACATGGAACGTTTTCCATCGGACATGGAACGCTTCCCGTCGATCAGCGACTCCGGGGATTGCGATTTTGGTTCCCGGAACATCGATGGTTCACTCGTGCTCAGAGCCGCAGACAGCAGCACTGTGGATATGACTAAGATGGAGCTTGTGCTTGAGGAATGTGCGGATATGGCGCGAAATGTTGGTGGAAATGGTCGCATTTGTTCTGTTGAGACGGGTTTGCTATTTGGCGCAGGAGCGAAGCCGAGTACGAGCTTTGTTCAGGCTGGTACCGCGACTGGCCTTTTTACGCCACGAGGTGTGACGCCGAATGAGCCAGTTGCTCCCAATGGACCCAGCCTGCTCCCGCTTCGGCAAGAAACAGCCCCCCGCAAGAGCTCCCGCAATTCGTCGAGTAAAACTAGCGGTAGCTCTGCCATGATCGGGCGCCCTCCATCTTCCAAGAGAGGAAGCGCACGCCAGCGCGTGCAGCGCAAGTCGTCGTTTCTCGGCGCATCCATTTCTGAGGATGAGATGATCTGCTTGCCGTCGCCCAATAAGCAAGTTATCAATAGGCGCAAGTTGAGCATCAACCACGACGTCGCGCATGGATGCATCAAGATCAGCAGTACGCAGAAGGGTAGCAGGGACGACATCATAGAGTGGGACTCCGGTCTGGAGGTCGCTTTTCTCCACTACGTCGGGGAAGCGGTCCGAACGCACATACTGCTTTGTCGCGCGAGGGCGAAGCGCAGGGGGCTGCCGGTTCGCTACAGCCGCGAACCCCATCTAGGCTCCGCCCACCAGGACCCGCCCTCAATCGCTCTGACATCGCCAGTAGGAGCCATGGGATCGCTTCCGCTAGCGAGTGCCGGTACTAGCGATGGCGCGACGACCACACAGGTCCTCTTGCCGACCGAGTCGTGTGAAAAAAAGTCACAAGAAAAGGTGCCAGTGCAAAAATATAATGATCAATCCGGAAATAGTGCAGGAGGAGAGGCTGGGCCTGGCAATACAGACCCGAAACTCTCCGAAAAAGCGGACCTGAGTACTATTTCTAAAGGTAATACTACAACGGACGAACAAGACAACCAAATGATCAAGGATCTCAAGCTCAAGGTTGAGAGCAGCCACAAAAGTAACGGTAACGCAATTTACACGGTCTGCGTATTCGACACGGATGCTCCTGCGATTGACGGCCCTCATGAGAAAACAGAGTTCCGAATCGATCATCAAACGCTGAAAGGCCGTGAATCCGATTGTATGTCAAATGCACAGGATCAGGAGGAGCACAAAAGTGCGATGCAATACCGTAAACGATCTCCGTTGAAGAGGCGCTCTGCTGTGTTAGACGGAACTGAAGACGCTTCACTAGAGATGTGTCCGCCGAGACCGCGTCAAGTTTTGAAATTGAATTTTTTGCACGGAGAGGAAAGTCGACCTCAACAAGTGTCTGACGATCAGCAAAAAATACAACAGCAAGTCCAGGGACTCGATGGTGAAGCAACAAAAGGATCAGTAGAGGGTCCATTATCGGTCAAGACAAATGCTGCCGCCAGGAATTTGAGTTACCGACCCGCAAATGTTGGGGAAGGAATACATCGTCTGAAAAGAGACGTGCTGAGGGAAATGACCGAGCATTTCGATGATGAGGACCAAGAAGACGACGGGTCATCGCCAACAAAATGCGCAAAACGGCGCCAACGCAGTCCTGTTCCTTTCCTTTTCTCTTCACCCGCTGTGCTCAGCGCCGGATTACTAGTTCAGCAACATCATTCACGGTTGGACGTAGACTCTGGACCAAAAAATGACTACACCTGTTCCTGGACATCAACGTCCAATCAATTCTGTGCTACTGACTTCAACACAAGCTCGGCGATGCTTCAACACCTTCACAAGCCTATGCTGTGTGCGCCTTCTGCTGCGAGCAAATCCACTGCGTCTACTGCCAGCGTGATCTCGACCAACGGCACAGCGACTACGAATAGTACGGGCTCGTCTCTGTCTCTTTCGTGGCCAACTAGTCCTATGCTGGGTGGAAGTGGTACAACGACGTTGAACACCTCAGACTCGGAGCCTCGAGAAGTAAAGGATGACCAAGAAGTAGAAAATACTATCAATCACACCAAAGCTAGTGCCAGCGCTATGATACCCCAGGAGACCACGATCAGAAATCGTGAAGAGCACATTTTTGGAGGCAGGGTGCAACTAGTTCATCACAATGACCAGCAAGAGCATCAAGGAACACATCTTTTGAAGACTTTATTACCCAACTTCAACTATTCCTTCGATGTTGCTGGTGCGTCGACAGAAGGAGAAACTCACGACCAATCGACATTAACTTCGTCAACTCATATTGCTGGAGCCGAGCATGAGGGAGCAGTTAGTACTTTTACCACCATCGTTAAGGCTTAAACTTAATTATTTTCAAAAGTCTGCCCTGTCCCTGAATGCGAATCTGAGGAAATGAATGATCTATTGTAGTTTCATTCAAATATTCATCATTAAGCGATAGCAAAAGAAAAATACAATCAAGGTAACAGTAAGTACATAGAAATAGGTATAAACTGCAAGTCTGTGTCTAACATGCCTGCTGCTGGTGAGCCTGCGTCGCCGGGCTTGATAACGCTCCCTAAGCGCGCGAACTCGATGCAACCGCGTCTAGGCGTGACTACGTGGAACTGGAGTCCCATGCAGCCTGACTCTCCGTCGATGAGTAGCGAAGGCGAACAGCTGCATGGTGAGGATGAAGAGGAAGAACAGGATGAGGAGAATATAGTCCTCCATCAAGAAGAAGATCAGCGGGAAGATGAGCTTGAGCATTATAGTCATAAGTGTACGTCGCAACAACGTGGTTTATTCTCGGACGTTCAACGACCAGCAGGGCATGTTGTGAACCACGTCTCATGGAAGGATGATTCGAAAACCGCGTATGGAGGAGGGTCAGCTCGTCGCATGGAAAGAGATCTCGAGATTTCGACAAGTTCGGTAAATAGTACTCCAGGAACGCGCACAACAGCTCGAACAACTCCGCTTTCTGGTGGTTTCCTTGGTGGCGACGTTTTTATCCCTCCGATCCGGTGCGAGCAAAATGACAATTCTTCATCTCCTCTTGTTCTTGTTATGAAGAAAACTTCTGTACCATAATTTACTCAGAATAGATGTTGACATCACGCCGCCCTATACCTAAAATCTATAGTCAACATCTAGGGATCGGGATCCACATGGCGCATGTCACAATAAAGTAGTTCTAGTTTCTTCGCTGTTTTTAAGAAGCACCTTCATGCAATTGATTCGAAGATCAAAAAAGCCTCTAATGCGAGAAGCGGGAAAGACGAAGATGTAGTTGTAGCTCACGCAAGGAAAGAAGGAGAATCTCTTGGTTCCGGACGTGTCGGAGATGCTGCAGAAGAGGACACGACACGACCAGAGCCCTATGACCATGAACGTGCTCCGCCGGATTTGTCGTTCTATAATTATGGGTGTAGGGAATTCATCTCCCAAGTCATCTGGAAGAAGAAAACAAGAAGAAAAAGCGAGCCAGATGATTCCTGAGATGAATTTCGCATCGCTCTAATATAATGAGTTCGACCCGATATATCAGCTCCACACGATTCCTTCGCATGACGACATCTAACAGCTTTTGAGTAGAGGTAGAGTCGGGCTTACAGCGGGCTTTGGCGAGGAAGCAGTTTATATTAGTGAAGGGCAAATAATAATAACGTGGACGCAACAGAAATGATTTTTTCAAATCAACAGAGTACGAGCAGCAGGAGTACTTTGAACGTGAATAAGTATTTCAGACCATTGATTCTATGGAAACGACGCATGGAAATCGGTGTAAAAATGTTAATTTTTTCTATTGGAGCTGGCAAAAGAAGTACTTCAAGATAGAATGTGTTCATTGACGAGAAAGACGTGAAATATGATACTTAACTAGAGCGACAGGAAAGTAGAAGTCACAGACACCTCATGCGTTTCCAGAGAGAACAGTAATACTCGCTAGCGTCTAGCAGTGCCACCTTTTTTTGTTGTTTGATCAAATTTAACCATGGAAGATGTATATCACGGAGCAGAAGAAAACACCTATACCTATACTACATAGTACATTCCTACTCATTTTCATTTTTTCGTCAACAAACAATAATCAAGAGCTGATAAATAGATAAGATGGAGATCATTTGCATCAGGATGACCGGAGAGGAAGAGTAGCGTAGCTTGTAATAATGTCGATCACAATTGGCACACTGAATTCAATACTAGCATCAGACTCGTTGTAGTATTCTACTTGTGTACACAGGTCGTGTCAGTTTAGCGCTCGAATTACTAGCGTAGTGGTTGTGATATGTTGTCTTAACCTTATTTCCATTTGTATGCTGGAGGGTGTAAGTTATAAAAACAAATCAAGGGCACACCATCCACACACACACACCACAACCATTTTGATTTTTTACTTCGGACAACAAGAAGTTAGTTACGTCGAGGGGACGAGGGGCATTGTGGATGAGCACCTAGACCATTGTGATTGTGTGCATATGAGGATCTTGGCCTTGAAACTCATCAAAATTTCCGGCCAGCACGCTTATTTGTGATAGTGGTTACTGTCTGCGCTCCGGCGTTGTCCATGCTCGGTTTCTTTATGAGGTATCGCGGATTGGCAGGCATGCTAGCACTCGCAGCAAGCACCAGAAAGCGGGGATCTGGTTGGTGGTATGGGTTCAACTCGGAACATCATGCGTCTCCATTTTTATCATTTGCTCACCTTCATCTTCAACAAAGACAAGGGTGTTGAGAATATCTTTCGTGAATGATTTCCACATGCCTTTCCAACTTCGGAGTTATGTTAATATATTTCATATGATATAAGATAATCAAATGAAATTGAAAAATGTCTCTTAGGAGATTCGAAAATGTAAAAACGAAAACGCATAATTTATGAACAATTTTACTTTTAGTGTAATAGTAATACATCGTGGTAGCAAAAAAAAGAAGAAGAAGAAGAAGAAGAACAAGAAGGGATCATAGTGAAGGCTCCTCCACCTCGTCTCATTATCATACTAGAGAACTGACAGTGTTCTACATCATCTACTTCATGTAGCACGACGCGGACGGACCTATATCAAATCCGGCTTTTCCGATATTGCTCTTATTGTCCTCGACCTCATGGACATTGAGTGCTGTCGGATGTTGTCTGAGTTCAGTATTTCGCTTTGTGCTTATCTTACCTTTTCGTCAAAATTTGAAATACAGAGTTTGCTGTAGTGTTTGATACTTTCGTCCGTTCATTCAAACGCCCCCTGTCCCATAAACACAGACTGAGGTGTCAGAAACAGATGAAATCACTGCGCGTACATCGCCGCCAGTTCGCTGAGTGGTTGCTCTCGCAGACGATAGTGACTAAGCTTATGTATTAAGTTGAGGTATATATAATTCACTTCGTTACTGCAAGTAAATGAATAAGATGATCTTCGTGATCCTAGTAAACCCGCGTGCGCTTATCATGCTGTTTATTTTTTGTTTGGCAATAGGGATAGGTGTAGTGCCTAGGTAGTGCTGCTGATCCCATATTCATCATTTTTCATTACACCATCCAGCGCTCCTAAACCTAATCACACACATAGCAGCACACGACATAGATTGATGCTTGTCCATGACACTTCCATGGTTTGTGGTAATATCCGTGATATTATTTTCTTTGGTTCCTGTTTTGATGTATTTCTATTTTATAGCAAAATGTCAGCTCCACCTCGTCAACAACTTGGTAATGTCATGCCGTGGTGTCATAATACATTCAATCTAATCTTCTTGTATCAAAAAAATTTTTGTTGTTTTGTTGGGTCGTTGTATATATTCACCATAGCTCCTCTAGAAGAGTGATCTTCTGAGAAATGCGCTAAGAATAAGATAATTTCTCGCGATCTTGCCGATAGCGATAGGGGATTGTTGAGAAAGACCTGGTATTTATTAGGTTTAAATGAAATTAATGTCAGAAGTAGATCGAGAAAAAGTGTAATTGTTGGCCGAAATCAAGCACAAAAGATAGATTCCGTGAAAAATGTTTCTGTTGGACAATCAACATCATGGAAAATGAGGACTTTAGCTCGCTCACTCCACTCTGACTCTTCCATCCCCGTGTTTATTCATGTCGTGTACTATTATGTTCTCTCCGTCACCTTCTCCATTTTTCCTGTCTCTCGCCGATAATAGAAGAGTATTGGTGTTAACAGAATCAGGAAAAGGAATAGGAATACTAGGATAATTGTAATTTCATTCCGTGTTATAAAAACTAGATCTATAATACTAGGCGAAGCGGGACAAGGTGAAGGTGGGTACTAAATAGAGTATACAGATTTATAGTTGTTTTTCATGCTGTGTTTTATTCTTCGAACGGGGGTGGTCGAAGGGTAATATGCATGGCCCTTGTTTTTTGGTGGTGAGGCACCAGGGCCCCAAGCCTATAAAGGTTCTCGCCTTTCAGAGAATGCGTCAACGCCTTCTTGCTACTATGAGGGTTTTCTTCTACAGTCTGGTCGGTCGTCTACGTTCTACCCTTGTGATCTCTTTCCTGGTCCTCGTTTTTTTGTGCGGTTGTACAGTGTATTGGGCTCTCGCTCGTCGAGGTGGCCGTGCATTGTTCGTGGTCGTTTCTCGCAGAAAAGCGCTAGCAATGAAGGTGAGTGACTGAATTAACGACCCTCCAACTACCGGTTGGAGACCAACTTAGCGAGAAACCACCAGCAACTGGCGCGCTTGGAAGATCCTAAGCCCTGTGGATCATATGTAGTTTGAGTTTGTTGACGAGTGTGATAAAAAGGATAGAGGCGCCATCATACACCACTGTTCGTCGCTTCTCTTATCCGGATGGGTATCTATGTATAAGTAAGAAAAAATCATTTCTACAGCAGATACGAAATAGGGTATTAGAAAGCGCTTGTTCTAATTTTTCCCAGAGAAGTAGCCGATTGGATGTGGGAAGTATTAAGAATTAGGGTGACAAGAACAAATGTCAGAAACAAAGAGTAGATATTGATGTTGTCATTTCTAAAGGAAAAAAATGAAAAGAAAGCATGAGTTGTGCGAAAATAGAACCAAAAATGTGAAACCAAACAATCCGAATCCCCAAGCTCGTTGCGACATCAAAAAGCAACACCTTTCTATTTCTTCCTCTACCTAAGAAGTAACATCAGTCGAAAAGCAACCGACCAAGAAGAGGCTGCGAGCATCCTCGCTTTCCGCCATGGAAGTTCTTCAACATGGAGGAGGATGTAGATAGTGTTGCGAGGTAGGCGTCCTGAAGCGGGGAGGACAAACCATCACTCATCACGGTTTGAGCAACGTTTTGCTGCTTAGCCGAAAAACCTTATCAATACCTGCCATGGTCACTGCTACCACCATCTCCAAGCTCCTCAGGAGGAGGCAGCAGGAATATGAGAAAAGTCTAAGTAGAGTTGCAAGTGAAAGATCTTCTCTTGTCCGCAGAAAGAAACACAATCAATCAGAATGAATTTATGCAAGAAATGCAAATGTGGTATATGAAGATAACCACCAATCTACTTCTTCAGGAGAGTCTGTCGTGGGAAGCCGACGTGCGAATTATGACGGCGCCCACTTGTTCTTTCATCTTGTCCGCGAATAGAAACATGGGAAATATCCACATACTCATACTAATATTGCACCTGCACGACAAGATGATCCTCGCAATAAGATCAATAATCGTTCAGTCGATCAAGAATCGAAAATGACCATGGTGCTTGACGACCCCCGAAAGTACGTGTACGACCACTCAGCATTAATTTCATAACTGACAGCAAGAAGAAGAACCTAGACGAGTCAGGCTTACGTCTTGGTCCTTGTTACTCTATCATCGTGATGTTCATGATCTCCATCTCGTTCTTTATAGAAAATGCAACAGTGCTGAGCGGACAAGGTGGACGGGGATTTTCGCAGATTGGTCATAGCCGTTTTTCATGTTCTTGTAGTACATTACTTAGCAAGAACACTTAAGTGTCTGTGACGAGTAGATTTCACTCTATTCAGTGTCCTGCCGATGAAGGCCCGTTGATGAGCAGACATCTTCCATTAAGAATAGCTTAGGCTTTACTAGCGAAAAAATTCGACGGCAAAATGGGTGAGCAGCCGTCCGATGCTCCAGTGGAAGAGAAACCACAGGGCGCACTCGCAGCACTTCTTGCCCGTAAGAACAAGAAGAAAGCGGATACTGCGGATAAAAAGAGCAAGATAAAACAGGACCGGCAAGAACAAGCTCCTCCTGTTGATGATGACGCCTTTGCCGGATTGATGTCGGGTAAGAAGGCAGTTAAAGGAAGAGGAGATGCACACGACGTCGTTGGTGCGACGGCTCCGCAAGAAGTATTGGCTGAGCCACAATGGGAGCGGGTGTTTCGGCAGGAGCAGGCAGTATTGGAAAGCGAATTCGGACTAGAAATCAAGCGGATGAAAGCCGACGGAGCCTGTCTATTCCGATCGTTTGCGGAGCAAATGCACGAAGACACGAGAAGACATAACGAGGTCCGCGAAAAATGCGTCGAGTTTATGCGCAAAAATAGAGACGACTTTCAGCCATTCGTCGAGGTATTCTTTTTGGTCGTGTTTTTTGAATTTTTGACCCTTCATGCTCAGACGCTATCACTGTCTGTAGTCGTGTCTGGTCTTTAATCGGAAGATTAAAGATGACTCGTGCACGAAAAGATGGACTGCCTGTGCCTAAGTACTACCTTACTTCCTACTAGGTGAAATCAATTAATGTTGAACTGATACTAAGCATACCTATACTATAAGCATAGGGAAGACGTAACTTGATAACTGATACAACTACAGGGCAACTTCGATCGGTATCTGGGCGAGATGCAGAGGAAAGAGACCTGGGGAGGCGACATTGAAATACAGGCCCTCGGTAGGCTGTTTGAAGTCAACGTTGCAGTCCTATTACCCTCTACTTACGAAGCGCCGCTTTCCGCTGCTGCTCTGCTTCAGAAAGAGAACGCTAGTCGCATAGAGGGGATGGCAGCACTTTCTGGTGCGACGAAGAAGAAAAAGCGCGCACAACCTGCATGGATGAACGACGAACCCGAAAGTGACGAAAAGAAAGAGCCGGCGGAAGCAATTTTGACAGGAGGAGGCGCAACTGCGAGTAGTAAAGGAACAGACACCAGTACCCTACATCTACAATCTTCATCCTCTAGTTCACCATCTTCAGTTGGCGATG
The DNA here is from genome assembly GCA_905178165.1 of Amoebophrya sp. A25. Lineage (NCBI taxonomy): Eukaryota > Dinophyceae > Syndiniales > Amoebophryaceae > Amoebophrya > Amoebophrya sp. A25. Next base: position 704,876 of record CAJINU010000018.1, on the reverse strand, counting down.
TTCTGCGGGAGACGCTTAAGCAGGGTGCGCAGGTCTTCGAGATGTACAATTTTGACGCCAAGACTGCTCCTCTCGTGACACTTTCGTACCATCCAAATTACCACGAAGGAAAACACTACAACTCCGTCCGCAGAATAGGCCCGCTTCGAAGTGGAAATGTGGAAGAAGAAGCAAGTCCTAGTGCAGCTAGTTCCAGTAAAGAGGCTGCTCTGCCAACAGTGCACAGTCTTGCAGCGCATATGAAAGGCTGTTTTACGAATCCTCACAAAGGCAAGTCCTCAACAAGTGCGGACCCAGCGGGAGGTGATCAATCACCTGACCAAAAAGCGCGAAAACCTAAGACAGCACGCGATATATTCGGATGACAATCTGTACCTGTAGCGGCTTCTGTACGGCATCCGCATCCCATTCCCAAAATACGCAAGAGTCGCCCCTTGGTGGATTGATAAACCTTAATAACCTGGCTCCCCAATATTACCCGCTGCCCTTCTTGTTGTTGTGCCCTCTTTCCTACAAGAGGAAGATAAGTAGCGACAGTAGCGACCGATGTACATCATGCAATGTGGAGGTGGACACAGTGTCGTGTCCTGCATACCATCTGCTCTTGCTGCGAGTTAAAAAAGCGCTGTTTTGGTTTTCAATACGAACGTCATCATGTGTTCTTTCTGATGACGTAAGGGCGAATCTGGAACGCCCTGCGCTGCCATAGCCAACATAGGCCTGCTTACGTTTACTTACATTTAGATGGCTGAAAAGAAATTAGTTGCGCTTGTCCTCAAGCTAGACGAGAAGAAGCAAAGAACTATTCGGTAAAAACCAGCAAAGCAAGAAACGGTGTAGGTGGAATGCGAAGAGTGATCAGTAATTTTCCTGGAGCAAAGTAAATAGAAATTGAGACGCAGGAGCAGGACGTGGAGTGAGAATTCTGAGATATTATCGTACTCAAGACCAAGCTGGAGCTACTAGGGCGCAGACCCATACACAAGAGGACAAGACCTGCTGGTCAAGTTTATCATATACAACTCGAAAAATCATGCCGCGAAAAATAGATGAATGTAGACATTAAAAGTAACCGACGATGTAAGCTAGACGTCTGTGTAGTAGCTTTTCTGTACCTCGTATGGTTTTGCAAGATCTTCAGTCCAAGAAAAGTTCTTATGAATTTCGACTGAGAATCAACATGAGAATGCGAATGCATATGGAAACTCGATTGGATGTAATGAAGACGGACTTCCCGAACTGCGAGTCTACGGAGCAGAGCCAGTTATCCAACCGGACCCCTCTAGCGTAAACTTTGAGGCCTCTACTGCCAGTCGCTAGGATATTATCCGCGGCCGCCGCTCGCACTCGCTAACTCGGGTACACAGAAGTCACTGATACAACACCCCTCCTGCTAACGCGCGAGAAAAACGCTCAACTCAGGCACATACAAGAGCAGCGTCATTCTCTGCTGGCTATGGCAAGCAGGAACGCGAGAAGCCAGTCCATTTTGGCGAAGCAAACAAGTTCATCAAGATCAAGCCCATGCCCAGTAGTGTGATAGAACTACTTAGTTAGAAGAAGGACAGAAGCCTGGACCTATAAGAGAAGACAATAACTACAGCGTCCTCGTGTGAACTTCTAGGGAGATGACAGCCTCAGCCTTACAGTACTACGAGCTGGACATGAAGCTCCTGGTCGTCGTCGGTGGGCTCTTTTGTGTCCTTTTATTAAGGCTACAGGAAAAAATCCAAACTTATCTTTCCCGGCATCTTGAATTTGGTCCTGTTTTTTAAACGGAAAAGAGGACCTAAAACGCTTCTGGAAATGGATTTTCTTAGTTCTAATTTTGGTGGGAGCGTTGGTCTTTACAGCTTTGTGCTCGAAGGACGCGGGCTTTCTTACAGGGGCCTTTGCAGTTTCCGTCTTAGGAATCGCATTGTCGGCGTTGTCCTTCAGCGGCCTCACAAGTCGAGGGTAATGACTAAGTACGTTCACACATGATTCTTACATACAACAACAACCCGAAGATGGTAATGGTATAAAGTGCGCTGGTGCTCACTCAGTGATTTCCTACTTCCTCGAAAAACTAAAATAACCGAGTAACAGACGAGAATAACCGAGTTACAGACTGAACTACAAGGAAGAGAAGCCTGTCGAGCTCGAGACTACGTCTCTTATTTCAGTCAGTAGCTCGGTTATTTTCAGTTTTCGGTCTTCTATCTTCTTCCCTCCGATTGAGCTTAGGGTTAGGGTGATTACTTTCCAACTTCTAAGATGTAGAAGATCGTCTCCACACAATCATATACCAGTCTTTCTCGCGCCGGGCGGGTCGTCAGCGCGAACAGCGGGGGACAGTGGGATTTGAGTTCTCTTCTTGAAAGCCTGAAGATAGCCGGCGTCTTCATAGCAATTGCCGGCGTGGCTGGTGTGACAGCAGCTCGAAAAAAGAACGCAAAAATACTAACGGCTTTCTACTTGCTGTCAACAATAGCCTTCGGCGGCTCCTTCATAGGTCTTGGAGCCGGTCTTCTGAGCTTCGTGGAAGAAACAACACCACAAATTACGAGGCAAGTACACGACATGTGTCAGGCTGAAACCTACAAACAGCTCTACAAGGCTATGCAGTGTACGCCGGAAAGCAGCGGCAACTCTCCAGGAATAGCCTCGGGTCTAGTCGCCGACAGCAAAATCAAGCCATGTGAAGGGACATGCCAGGATAGGCACAACTTACTCTTGCTTTTTGTCTTTGATACATACTGATACATCTTCACGACTTTAAAAATGCCCTCTATGGTACCCCACATCTCATTATAATCTTCATGATGAAGGCAAAGGGCCGAGTTAATGATGTTGACCACAGAGTTCTCCTTCTCAGCTTCGTCTCCTGGAGCAAATCATTCGAAAATATAGAAACAACAGTCTTCGCTAACTCAGGGCCCAGCTTCTCGGCGACATGGGCGGTTGCTCAATGCTGACGTACCTGTGTTCACGGCAATCCTTCGGACTTCTCGACAGCAATGGGATGCTCTGGCAGCGTGATGCGGAAACGAACCCCTTTGTTTCCTCTGGTGTCTGCCTCTTAGGCGCCAAGACCAAGCCGCCAATGGTGTGGCTATCCCAAAGGCCAAGGCCGAGCGAGGCACGCATGATGAGCACTCTCGATTTCTGCCGGGAAATCTGCAACCGGGACAAGGAATGCACAGCAATCAATCTCTTCCCATCAGCCAAAGAATGCGCCATAGTGAGTCCCAACAATCCAGACTGGGCCACACCAACCGTAGACGGGGAACCGAAAGTACCCCACTGGAAACGAATCAAGCCAAAAGAAGATGAGGGAGAAAGTACTTACTTGTGGTTCTTCTTATTCTTGTTCATTCAGTAGCAATACCAGTACGATATTTAAGTTTTGAAGATATTGGAGCATGAGATTTGACACCCACAGGTCTTTGAGTGAGTAGATTCATGCTGATCAAGTCGAAATGCATCATCCAACTTTGTTTCAAATTTTCGATGATCTACAAAACCAATACATCATCATCTTCATCTATCATCCCTCTTCCTTCTCACAGTCGCCGACCCTCTTTTATCGAAGTATGGCCTGGATACCCCAGTAGAAGTCAAACCCGGAGACATTTACAGTCCGATCACAACAGTATACCCAGACCCAAATGTAGAATGCTACACGAAACTCACAACGAGGATAATAACGCGGCTTCTCAAGTACGCCTCAGGTTTAGCAGGGGTGTTGCTCTTTGTGGGGGTACTACAACTCGTCTTCTGTACAGTCAGGATCAATTTCAATCTACCACCTGCATCCTGTTCCTGCATGGTATGGTGGCGGATATAGATTCTCGTTCTCCGATTAAGATCGAGACCGAAGTGATGCCTATTTCTGATCTAAATACAATTTCATGCCTGCCCGTTCATCCAACTGATCCTATGTGGTCTCAAGCATATAACGATCATCATCAACATCTACAGTCTATCCTGTGCTTTTCGACGCTGCATGGTCTGCTACTATTTATGGGACGAAGACGGCGCTCCAAAGATGAACCAGAAGTTGGGGAGCTCGCATATGCGATGTTCTGTCCCTGTTGTCCGGGTGCCGACGACCTCATGGTCTCTGCTGGTGAGCAGCCTTTACGCACCCCCAGTGATAGGGATAGCGACGGTGATCCGATGGAGTAAGGGAGGCCGTCTCAATGAACCAACATGAAACATGTCTCAACATCAACAACAACATCAACAACAACATCAACCAAATCAAAATCATATCAATCTGTGTTGTCCTCTCTGAGTCGTTGCTCCGTGAACGTACTTGCAGATAACATACATTAACACTAACTTCGTGTTCGTGTCAAAGACAATAAAGTGACTGTGAGATAAAATTCGATCAATTATCAACTAGTACTAGCAATATTATCCTCTATACGGAAACGCATGCGCACGTTGCTTGCAAGAAGATTCGTGCACATGAAACTGGAAGCTACGATGGTGGCGCAGTCGCTTGTGAAAGCCCCACATGCGCGAGGACGATTGCGTCTGTGTCCGAGACATCTAGTTTTACGATGGTTAGTCGTGACACGCCATAGCTTATGATCATCATCAACGCAAACCAAGTACGCGCAGCGCAATATTACGTCGAGTTTTGTTCTTGCGCTATGGTGCTCGTCTCACGAAATCTCTATTAATAATTGTCAAGGATCATCAAGCAACATCATCTGTCAAGCCCTACGTAACAATTCTTCTAAAGGCAAAGATCTAGATCAGAAAGAGCAACAAAATTGTAACTCAGGAGATCTTCTGAAATTCGTGGAAACGAGTCATGTAAAACGCGAAGCAGTTCAGGAGAAATGCACCAGTCATCTACTGCAAAATAATCACAGCAGATATACGCAGCTACAACATACGAGATCTTTGCGACGCTGCGATGCTTCTAAGCTCACACGGGTATGCTGCCACTAAGATCATCTGGTCTGGGTCTGCTTCTAAAGGAGATCTTCATGTTCATAGTGCTTGTGCTCTTCTACAGACATTTGCATTTCTTTCCTCATTTTCTCACTGTAGAGCCCCAGCCTGGTTATGGTCACATCATCATTGTAGTTGATTAGTCTTTTTACACGATCCGTAGCTGCAAAGTGCATTGAGAATTTAATAATTTGTATTGTCGTTTTCGCATTTTTTGATTTGCATTTACACGTTCCCGAGTAAAATCACAAAGATGGCGCCGATTAGCGAATTGGAGGCTGCAAACCTTTGGGAGGCAAGCGGTGAGGGTGACCTGCCTGTGGTCAGGCAAATGATGAAGAGCGGAAAATACTCTCCGATTTCTATCGACCACAATGGATACAACCCCTTAATGGCCAGCCTTTCGTGGGGGCACATCGACCTCTTCGACTTTCTTGTCAAGAATCTCACAGGTTTATGAATCTGACATTTGAAACTTTTTTACTCACTTGAATTTGAATATTGTGATGAAAACTCAAATACTATTAAGACTCAATAAAAACTGTAGTTGCAACCAGAAATACCTAAGTAACCCGCCCTCCGAGTCCGAGAATCATAGTGATGGCACTAAAACCCAACTTGAGCCGGTTCTTCTTGCACAAGAACGACTCCTGTTTTACTGAAGCACAATGTGAAGGTGAACGTGAACTTTGTACTAAAAATACTTTCATCTTATTAATTCTTGTGGTAATCTAAATCTTCCCGTACCCGTGCTGCAATATTCACTTAGAAGACGGAAAAACTCGAAATGTGATTATTCTCCTATCATATTCGCATTCTTCATACTCTGCTGACCCCTGTAACCGAACGTTGAGCGAGATTTGTGCCGTGGAGGAAAAAATGCTTATACGGCTGAGTGACGGCACCGAAGATCCCTACGACAGCAAAGACGATGCAACGAAAGAGATCCATTTGAGGCACAAAGCCGCCCATCAAAGGGCTGCAGAGGCGGCTGAGCAGGCAGCAGCCGGAGGAAATAAGACGAAGATGGAAGCCAATTGTACAAAAAATTGCGAGCAGCACGAGACAACTAAGCCCTCTACTACGCCTACCTCAACATCCTCTGCATCGTCGTCCAATCAAGACGAGGAGCCTGTTGTTAGCGGCGAGAAGAAAAATGAGGCTGCTTCTACTTCGACCTGTTCGTTTTCAAATGGTGCAATTCCAGCGACAAAGAAAGTTGCAGAGGAGAGCAAAGGCACATTCGCAGCCACGACAGGAACCGTGTCTGCTGCGCAATCTGCTTCATGCAGCGCGACGAAAACCGCTGCTGTGGCTGATGCCGAAAAAACCCCTACAACTAGAACTACACCTACACCAGCCTGCGTTGCTGAGACGACAGAGAACGCCGCATCCACCTTGAGTTCCTCGTCAGGGTCAGCCAACAAGGCAAATCCAAATGACGACGAGAAAAACGATAAGTCCGCGGCGTCGTCATCAACTTCGTCAGACGTAAATGAGGACGACATGCTGGACGACTTAGTTGACGAGCAGGAAGGAGGATGGGAGAGGGACGTGCTATCCGTGGACGTCCAGGAAGATCTCCACGACTTCATTCGAGTTTTAAAAAGACTCAGGCAGATCGACGAAGACATCAAGGCAGACGAGAAGAAGAGAACCCTGGACGAGACCCGGAGTGAGATAGTAGCGGTAGCACTCACAGCTGCGGATATGGAAGGTAACAACTTGCGCCAAAAGCCTGATTATATATATTTATATATTAATATATAATATCTTCACGACAAGTGTCCCGTGGTAAATGTAAATCTCGATTGAAGTAGATCTTCATGGTCTGGCAAGTTCAACTTCTTGTTCTTTACTATCAGTCAGTCTGTAGCACCAGGAATACTAGCTCTACTCGAAGGACTCGACGCACTCCGTCTCTTATTATATCTACTTTTACTTACTTAGGTGGGCCTCCAGCTACTGCTGCTACATGTTCGTTCTACATTTTCCTTCATTGGTGGCCTCTTCTTACCATTTTTTACAGGTGACACTGCTTATCATTATTTTGCGACTAGTGCGGGGGATATCCCTCTTGTTCTTACCTTTTTTTACAGGTGACACTGCTTATCATCATTTTGCGACTAGTGCGGGAGATATCGGTAATGAGCAGACACGAAAAAACATCCTGAATCGCCTCAAAGCATACAAAGCAGACCCGGAAAAAACAAACTTTGGTACTACAAACATGATGTTGATGGCTCGGTTTACTTTGAATTGATAACTACGTGAATTTTCTTGTTCTTCTTGCAGTTCCTCCGCGCAAATTATAATAACTTCTTGGTGCTGCTACTGCTAGTCGTGGACTATGCCTCACATAGAAGATCGAAATTCCAAAAACAGAGGGCTTGACCGCGTTTGATATGTCGAGGGAGCACGACTTCGAATCTGCAGCGTGGTTTTTCGTTGCGCATGGAAAAGAAGCGCCGAAAGAGCCTACCCTCCAAGACGCAGATATCACAGAGGACGACTGGTATTGCAGCTTAGCGTAACAAATATGAAATACTTATACTATATGGTATATTTATTTACTCACTTCTAGGACGCACTGCAATTGAATAGTTCTGGTATTTGGTAGCCTGATTTTGATCATAAGGAAAACAAGAAGAGAATCCTTGTGATCAAATTCAGGCTACCAAATACCGGAACCATTCAGCAATGGAAGGCAAGACGAGGCACGTTTCTTTTCAATTGATGAATTTAAATCTCAATGTCCATAATTTGAATCATAAAAAGATTGACTTGTTTAACGGCTTGCTTTACTACCGAATTTCAGGGGCGAAGAGGAGGACGACGAGATGGATGTCGTGGATGGTAATATCGAATTACACTGATCGCTACGCAGTAAAGTCGCTCTTGCAACATAGCTCAGACTCAAACTTTGCGTTAGCACCAGCACCATTCTTGGACTTGCTTAAGGTTTTGGTTGGACAGAGTAAAACTAATGAAAATCGCTGCAGACAATAGATGATAAAGATAAAGTGATGTTTTTCGCGTGAAGGTAATTGAACCACTGGAGGTAACTTGGTGTTCGGAGAACGTGCTTAACAACAAATAAGTATCTTCCGTCGGGAATTGACGAAGTGATGTCTCATACTTACTCTATAGCAGAAAAGAGATATCATGGTCAACATGCATGCTTTGTTTATAGCGTTGTCGACGTTGCTGCTACGCCAACGCTACAACAGTTTTCTTATTTGTATCACGGCAATACCGCGCGGACGCAGCACATAAATATCAGCCTGTCGTGCAACAAAAACAATTACGAGAGAAGTAGTCAGAGGCGTGACAATGTTGAGTAGAGCGCTTCTTCTATAGGAACGTAATGATGATTGGTAGGTACTCGTAGAATAAGAATCGATGCACCCCCAGCACGCCCACCCGTCTCACTGCCTATGACCATCCCCGACGTGGAGGTTTCTCCCCGCGCCTTCTTCCTCGGAATAATGGATACCCGACGCAATGTCCACGCCACAAAACATCAAAGCCTCTCCTTTCACTTTGTACGAAATTATACTAATTAGAGTACAGTCAACATGGTGACCATTGTTGCGCTCATAAATGATCAGTGGAGGCAAGTACTTCTCTTACAACATTGAAGCAGCTCCGACATTTCTCTGAAGTACCTTCCTCCGCTGTGAGCCTGAGCGAGAACAAGACATATTATAATAGTCAAGGTGCAGCAACAAGAATTTGAACTTTCGAGAGATGCACGTCAACTCTTCGGCAAGCGCCGGCAAGTATGAGAGAGGAAATGAGTTGAGACAGCTACTGTTGACGAGAGAAACGCAACAACCTTGACAGAAATAGTTGTACAAGTACCATTGCTCGATGGTGATTATCAAGATTCTTTTCCCAGCAATCAATCTTCAAGTCCGACACGCACAATAGTCGTTACTACGGTGGAGGCCCTTTGAGTGTCAATTGTGTTTTTCTTGATTGTGATTGAGTACGAAAGAGAAATTTGATTTCCACCCAGTCTACGTTTTTTTTGAGCAGTTCTTCTATCCGAGTACTCTCTTCAAGAACTCAACTTGAACTTGTTCTCTTTTCAAATATTTGTTCGGTTTCCCCGGGAAGATCGGACCGTTTAGCGCCAGGTGTGTCAAAAGGAGGACACAAACACCAGTATACTCCACTAGCCTCTTTCGAAAAACTGGCATTGAACAAGGGAGAAATCAGAGAAGCAGCTCTTTGAGAAAGTGCCCCAGTTCAGTTGTTCCTTCGTATCCGGTCAAGTACTTTTTTCGTGCATCTTCAGAAAAAACGTGCTGGTGCGCAAAGACGATAGACACAATAACAATAAGCCTTCTGTAAAACACCGCAAAACAATCGTCGACTACATCAACTCAAGAGCCGCCGCCTCAGCGAAAAAGAGGCTTTGTTAAGGACGACTTTGGGAACAGCACTAGCTAGAAGATGTTAACAACGGCTGCACGAACAGTTTGCCGCAAGCAGAATAGAGCGGCACGTGAGTTTCGACACCAGCACTCGAGACAACTCTCAGGCGTCAAACTTCTCGAAGAGAGAGGCAATATATTTCATTATTTCCTCACGCTCACGATCCTATTCAGAATACAAGCATAAGTATTTTTTCTCGGACTCGGACTTGTTTCCTCCCTAAAAACCCTATTCTGACTCTGAGTATCAACAAAGCGAGAGGAGCCTGAGCAGGACGTGCACCTCTTTTTTGGCTAGCAACGTCACAGCACAACCCTTGTCCTGTCAATATCTCTGATACCAGGTAGCGGTCGTGGTAGTTGAATATGAATATGTTATTATGTTGTCAATGCCTACTGCCTACACCCACACCTCGAACTTCAGGTAAGGCTGCCGAGAACATTTATTTTTCCCAGGAAGATCAGAGGCTGATGAAGAAACTTCTAGAGCAGAACCCGGACCTGGACGCGAAGTACAACGGCGCCGGGTCTGGGGACTCCACCGAGGAAAAGGTATAGAAGAACAAAATGAAGTTTATATAGTATACTAGTCCTTCAAATTTCGTGTCTATCACATGAACTTCTGGCTCGTTGCATTTCGTTTCCCTTTCCTGTTCCTCTATTTTTCCTTATAAACTTCTTGTAATTTGTAAAGCGAAAAAATTTCGTCTACCTTTCTTTGTCGACTTTAACAGATCAAACTGGTTTTTTTGAACCATGGCATTCCGCCACTGAATAAGGCGCTGATAGCTGACCTCGTTGTGATAGCGGATAAGGCCAAATAGTCCGAATATAGCTGACCTGCAGGAGGCCTTCATCTGCTACGCGCTCGATCGGCTTGCAGTAATATAAGACCGGGCACCTGATAGCGATGTGCTAACTGCTTTTTCTCTTGAAGTTGAAGTTGTGTGTCAACTTGTTGTTGACACGACTCGCTCATTTGTTGTAAGAATTCGCCATTGCTATCTACTATACAACAAGAGCGCTTGAAGTAGAATCACCACTAAGACAGACCCAGAATAACGAACTACTTCTCTTAGCTGCAATTCATTTAAGATCTTTTGCCTTTTTTCTTTTCATTTTGCACTCGCACGAGCACTAGTATCACTATCACAACTACTGACATGCACATGACGTGATCTTTTGACTCGCCCGAAAGAGGGGGCAGAGGCAGCGCGACGTATGAAAACAAATAGCGAGCCTGGGGATCAATGCACCAGGACGAGCAGTACTTCTCACCAGTGTACGTAAAGAGGAGCTCTCAGTTGTTGGAGAAGCGGCTGTCGCCTCCAGTAACTCTTTTTCGCTTGGCCGGTCCCGGTGTCTTTGCACGATCATCTCGAGGAAAAGGATGTCTTCAACACACAGGAGATGGCAGTCATCCTCAAAAACTGAAACACCCAATCAGCCGCAAATTTCAAAATCTTCACAGGTGGTTCATTAGATCCAGGAGATTTAGATGGTGCCGTCCATTACAAGCGACTGCAATAGAACTGAATGTAGATAATGATTGGTTGTTGTTGCACCGACACCGTGAGTAAACATCTTAAAAAAGAAGTAAAAACTGGACAACATTCTTTTTCTTAATATCTAGATCATGAAATGTTGAAGATGCTGATGAAGATTAGCATTACCAAGTGATAATAAAGTTGTTGCACAAGAAGACGATGACATTTGACACCGAGCATTTTTCCTGCCCCGCCGGCGACGGGAAAGGAAGTTTGCCAACGCTATTTCCGAAAGATTTTCAGCATCGCACTTCCAGGGTTCAGTACGAGCATTGTGAGGATGATGTCTGGTTCTACTGCGAGACGTCAACACCTTGGCAAACCTCACAACAAATTGCACTTCAGCAGAGTCTCGCTACTGAAGCAGCGAACGCGGAAGCAGCTGCTTCCGCTATTCTTATCGGAAATTCAACTAACTACTCTTCAAATACCTTATCTGCTAGCGGGATCAACAGCATCGCTTCAACTGTGTCATCGTCCCTGTCATCGGCGTCTTCTGCCGCGGCCAGTGCGAGTGCAAGTGTGCTTGGTCTTGGAACGACCATCATCGATCACTCGTACGGAGGCTGCGTGCGTTGTTGGACAAGACCCGATGTACAGCACAAGGCGATGCTATGCGGACTTTTGATTACCGTGTATGACAAAAGTGTGTACTAGAACCCATATTTTTTTTACCACTCTTCGTTCCATCATTCTTGTGCTGCATTGACTAGTACTTCTGAACCAAACTAGTGCTACCTGAAGTCGGGACACAATTCTTTCAGCTAGTAGCAGTCCTAATCTCGTGGTGGCAGATGGTCTAAATGATATTATGATCCAAATTTTTATCGATTTTTCGTTTGACGTTCTAGTACGTCGGACAGCTTTGTATCTTCAGTTACGCTCTTTCATAGTGAAACTGGTGGCGCATTGACGACGCGGATGAATTTGATGGAGGTTTTTCGGCAAGTGACACCCCTGATTCAGCTCTGTTGCACGATGGCTGTCTTTCTGAACCTGATATATGCTGAATCGCCGCTTTCCCAGAATACGTTTTTGATCGATTTGAGCGCCGTATTTTATGGCTGACGGGGGTAATACAAATACTTAAGTAGCTATGGCACCCGGACGGAGAAGATACTCCTTCGCATGTGGTAAAGCGTTGTACTAGTAGAGGTTCTACTCATGGAGATGGACGCGTCGTTAATCGCAGGACGAAGTGCAAAGGACCATTTTAGTTGCACAAACATTCATCCCGAACACGTACACGAAGATAAATGATACTACAGTAACCACGAATACTATGGTGCACTGTGCGACCGTGATATTATCGCTTCTACTACGTATCAATCTCTAAGTATTGCTTCTTGCTTTCGTTTTGCTGGTAATTTCCTGGCGCTACCGGTTAGTGTGGGCGATTCCCATCTTGGGACTTTGTGGTGATGAGCTACCAGAGGAGAACGCTTTGGAATTGCAGCGACAGCAGAAGGCCGAAAAACTGGCAGAGGCGAATCGGCAAGCCGCTCGAGATACACGGAGATACCTCAGCAGGAAAGAGACCACGGAGAAGAAGGACGAATACAAATCAGGTAAAGAACTAGTGGAAAAGGCAACTCGTAGTCGAACAGGACAAGTTGGTAAAATTCAAAACAATGAGAAAGGTACAGGAGACGATGGATTCGGAGATCGCGGCGTTGATGCGGGAAACACAATGCTCGTGGCGGAAGATGGAAAGTCCGCCCTTTATATCAGAGAAAGCGAAAGAGAAAAAGAAGAGCTCCAGCGGCAGAAGCAAATCTCGACCTCCGTCGAGGCCGAGGATCATGCAATCGCCACTAGAAGTACAGGATCGATTCAAAGCAGCGATGCCGCCTCGTCAGATATGAGCAGTAAGATCAAGCTGATCATCCAGGAACGCGAAAAGAACGACACTCTACAAGCGCAAGCAGGAGCTGCAGGACAAACAAGCTCTAGTCTTTTACAGAGAGCAGGGAACAAGCTAGAGCTAATGCGACGAGGAAACGAAGAAGCAAAGGAGAATGAAAACAGTAGATCAAGTGGTTTTGTAATGTCCGCTGGACGACGAGAATCAGCGTGTTCAAACTCTTCATCCTCCTGCTCATCTGCAGCCAACCTCGATGTTGGCAACGAGACTGCCGACGGCGGTGTCAGAAAAGTCTTCGAAACAGCACAACGCTCTCCGCATCAAGCCTCGCTAAGCATTTACAATACTAGAAGCCAATTGCGAGAGCAGGATGTAGATAAGACTCGTCGCATCGAAGGACATGGGCAGGGACGAGAGGACACGAGAGCATCGGCATTCTCACAAACAAACCCTCTAACCGTAATGAAAACGACAACCTTCGAAGCTGAGGAGCAAAACTTGCCGACTTTTTCTGCAGCATCCTGGCGAAGTGCAGATCACATCTTGAACGACCGCCTTTCTTCGGATCCAAGAGAATTTGTAGAGATTGACGCAACTGAAAATGCCAGTTCAAGGCAAGAATCGACAGGAGATGTGGAAGCCGATTCCTCTTCAACTTCGTCGCAGCCCGAGGATAGATTCGGCCCACAGTACCAATCATTGAGTCAGCGCATTGCCGCGCGTTTATCCAGTGTCGTTCCTGGACGCTTATTCAGCACGCACACCTCGAGCACCAGGCACGTCCTATCGAAGCGGAAGTCGGGGTTGACAGAATTGACGAACATGGCCTCGATGCATACACTGCATATGATCCAGAAGAGCTACGAGGGGCTAGATCCAGAGACCTATGTACTTGATGTTGTTCTAGACGGCGCCGCTTGTGTATGTTCTAGTACTGATGTAATTTTTCTACCTCTTCTTCCTCTTCTACGCTTCAGTTTTATAAAGGAGACAACGCGACACGACTTAAACTTAACTTCTCTTCAGACGAATATTAATTATGTTGAATGTGATGTTCTGCGGTTCGAGATCAACAAAGGGCGGGAAATTATGTTCCATGCCGAGCATCACCCCTGCCACTCCGACTACATCACTCAACACACACAGCGGGAGCACCAACGAGCAGAACGACGACAAATTTTGATAGAGTGGGTAGCGATTGTCGCTATGTTCGGCCTTATGGCCGCGATATTTGTACTGCCATTTCGCGACGGCAACATCTTTTATCTCCCGTGCTGTGGCCAACAGCTACCGACCGAACCAGTAACAAGGTATTCATGTATTTCGTGAATTTGATCATTCTGATCAAAGAACAAGAAGATTGTACATCTTCACTTTCTATTTCTTGATTCATCGATCATCCCTTTTTCTTCAGGTGCGCCGGTCGGCCTGGGTTTGGCACTTCAGGATCTGCCCAAAAGGAATGTCAGTCACCATGCCAAGTGCAACCGAACAAATTTTGCGCGGGAGGGAAGGATCATCCGGCGTCGCCATACTGTTCTTGTGCATGGGAGACACCTGTTTCCTGCCTTCCCGATGGCTCCCCGCCACCTGGAGCAATACAATGTATGGCCAGGAGAAATCCTTTTGAGACTTGAAGTTACAGTAAGAACGATGTATGACTACTGGTGACTGTGAGGTTCTGATGAAGCTGATGAACTTGAAAAGAGAATGATAATGTTTTCTTCAAGCAAGCTATCATCAACAAGCAGTGTTATTTTCTTATGGATGTTCAACGAAGCTTTCGCATTCGCTCTCTTTCATTGTCTTGGTGGTAGCAACGGGATCTGATGCAGGATCCTTTGGTGGAGCGAGCTTTTGTCGTAGTTGCGCCGACGGCTGGGCGCCAAACGCGGACCAGACTGCGTGTCTGTATCCCGCTCTCTGTCCCTCCGGACAGCAGAGTTTTTGCGGTGTCTGCCACACTCCTTTTGTGTCTTCTCTAGTAGATGACACTGATTTATCTACGACACTATCGGGAGGAACAAAATTTGGGCTCGCCATCTTCGCCTGCAGTGTGTGGCTTTTTATCTGCGGTTCTGTCGCTATGGAGGGCGAAAAGCTGATTGCTGAGTTGAAACGATGGCGTCAGGAGAGGCGATTAGGAAAGACGAAAGAACAAGAACTTCTAGACGAAGACGAGATTTTATCCGATGTACGAATTGACGAGCAAGATGGCTTCATCAACAAGAGTGGCGGAGCTGCGCAGAGTAGAGGTAGTGTCGACGAATCCTTTCCCGTGGGCGAGGTGATTACAACCGACTCAGGTAGAGAAACGGTGCGCAGCAGGGCTTCCTCAGGAGTTTGGTCGCGGTTCAGTACATGGAGAACAAGGGGCAACCGCGGCGGGAAAAAAGTAGGTTTTCGAGAGCGCATCAGCTATGTCTTCACGTTCACCGGGAAAATTCCCACACTCTTCAGTACTGGAGGCAGGAAGAAGAGCGCGGCAGCGCCAAGAGATCTACTTGGCGTCATGCACATAGATTCCCGTAGCACTGACGACGGCATCAATGAAGACTTACTCGTTGTAAAAACAGACAGTGCTGAGACAATGCAGGAACACGAGCTATTGCAGCTGCAGCTCCACGAGCCACCAGCGGGAAGAGATAGTACTAATTCGAATTTGCAAACTCGAAAAACCTTGACGACCTCAACAGCATCCTCACGAAGAAAGTCAAGCACGGTATATATGCCTTCAGCAAGGCCAACTGTGTTGGCGGAAGCAGATACTCCAGAAGAGTCGCCGCGCGGAAATACACAAAACGAGCAAGAGGTAGAAAAAGAAAAGCGAGAACAACATCTACTTCCATCCCAACAGCTACCAGTACCACACCATCGAATATCATCAAATAAAGGAGGAGCAGTACAAGCAGTAGAACATGCACAGTCACAGCATCAACAAGAAGTAGATCTAGCACTTCATCCTGTTGCTGCTTCTTCTAGTCGAAGCTCTAGTGCGCCAGCACAGCGAAAAAGTGTAAACCGAAGACGAACTGTTTCGATGGATGCACCTGACCAAAATCAAGTTTCAGTAAAGAAAATGAAAAGCCGAGAAAAACGAGGCAGTAGAGTAGACCGAGAGAAGAAAGACAAACGCGACAGTGGTTTGTCAATGGAGAAGGACATGGAAATAGCGTGCGATATAGCCTTGTCATCTGTGATGGACGCTTTTCGAGTGCAGCAGAGCTCGAAGAAGGTTGGGCGGGCGAAAAGTGAAATCATCAGATCACTAGCACTCGGCCCAACAGGTCCTCTGGCCAGGAATACAGTATTGACTCTGAATGCCGGAGCCGGAGTCGGTGGCAGCGGAGATGCAGCGACTACAGGTAGACGAACACGGACGAGCGTCAGAAGGTCTAGGGCTTCGCATTTGCTGATGACTATGCCTTTTTAGGCGACCAACTTACTAGGCGTTTGTGGGATAGACTCCAGCGCGAGGGAGAGAGGAAGAAGGCGAATCAAAAACGCGTTTATTCGAAATCATTCTTGATAACAAGAGATGAACGTAGACGTACAAAAAATGCAAAACAGCTAGGGAAGAATGGACAACAGCTCATTCTCATAACCCGTAATTTTTCATACATAGAGACCCATTAGTACTAGTCGATTCAAAAGTTACCACCGCGACTGCCTTGTTTGCCAGCCTTTGACTTTCTGTTTCTGTTTGAGTTTGAATTTGATTCGGCAGTCAACTAAAAAAGCCTACTTAGTAAAGTGATTATGCTGCGTCAATCATGAATGAACTTCTAAAACAAGCAACAAGAACAAGTGAAGACTAAAGATAGAACAACAATGATTATGAAAATAGCAACTAGTAGTTGCGGCCGCTGCTTTTCTAGGTACTCCAGATTCTGCACAATATCTTCCGGAGTAACCGTGGTCACCGTCATTATGCGAACAATTTGTTGACTTGGAAAAAACCGAAGAACGAACTCAGTAGCTAGGAGGTGACATCCGTTGTATCCGAAAATGTAAATGAACAAATGGATCACTGACTTAAGCTCAAGCTCAACCTCGTGCGTGAGGAACGAATGAACATTCGCCGTGTGGCCGCAAGAAGTGGCTGCTTTCTTGCCTCGGGCCTTCTTCGCCTCAATAGAGCTTTGAGTACTTACGCCGCTTTGTGTTGTCCCTTGGTGTCACATAAGACAACTGCTTAAACTTCTGAAGTCTTGTGTGCTGTGACGAAGATCATGAATGTTGTGCGTTCTTCAGCCAATTGAAGATCCTCTCCGAGAAATTCAAATTCAAATTCTGTGGAAATCCGAAATACATCGAGAACTGCTGATTGTGATTGTACTCAAGATCTGCATCTTCAAGTTCAACTCCCGCTCCTGGTTTATCTACAACATCATTGTTCTGACTCAATGACGGTCAAAGTCTAAAAAATATATGAGCGAACGGCTCAAGTTGTAGTTCTTCAACATCCCCAAGTTTCTCTCCTCTCCCATCTTCAACATGAGCATGGAGTCACTACTTTGTAGTTGTAAACATCCTCGTCTTGTGAATGACGTGTGTGAAAATCATAGTGAAAGCGATCCTGTAGCTATACCAATAGTTTAGCAAATGTAAGAACGTGAACGCTTATAGCATTTCATGAACGTGTGGAGCTTGCCACAGACGGACACGGAGTCTTGTTCACTCCTGCGTGGTATCATGACTACCGCTTATCTTGCAATAGATGTACTTGTTTAGACTTTACTAACTTTTTAGTTCCTATCATGAACATGAAGATGTTGCCATGAGGCAGACCGTGATGATGTTGAATTGACAAAACATTTTGTCCTCTCAGGCGGTACAGAAAAAATTCATGTAGATTTTGTTGTCGCCGTGGTGCTGGTGGGGTGGATATGATAGTGAGATGGTAGAGCAAGGGGCTCCAAGAATACTAGCCACAGCGACCTACTCTGCTTTAATATTTTCTTAGTCTCACTAAACTTTGAGCTGGATTCGGATTGCTTTGTCGCAGATACACATACAATTCTTGGATCTTGAAGCCACACCCGGCTGCTCCTGTATTTGGAACATTTGATTTTTCCCAAAAAAAATAGAGTCATGGCGTCGTTACCTGTAGGTCTGAGAAACCGTGCGCCACCGGTGCCAGACATCTCCCCAGCTCTGCGAAACCTGCAGTCTCAGTATGATGCGGCCGAAAAAAGGACGGAGATGCTTTGCCGGTATTCATAGTAAACCTCAAAGAGATATTATCAGCGTGAGCGTCCTCTGATAGAAGTGGATGAGTATGAGAGAATCGTTTGAGATTGAGTTCTTCATTTGAATTTCAAGTTTGTAGTAAGGCAACGAACGGGAGGTATACGCAGTCTGGATCTGCTCTTCTGAAAATTTATGAGATTCTTCAACTCCATAATACTTTCAGCATCGTCGTTTTTTGTGGCGTCGTTGGTGTGGTGTTGTATTTCCTGAGTCCGCAAGGCTCACCCGAGCATGCGCATTCTACCTCATTTGACGGAAGCAACCCAAGGCCAGAGATGTACGCGGCCCTTCAGCGACAGCTTCAGGAGGAGGAACTTAGTGGCCAGGTCCGCTTTCACCCACCGACCGGCTGGTTACCAGTCTCACCAGTCGTGCTTCTAACATGCGGCGCAGCCTTGTTCTTCGCTTATCTTATGGCAACCAAGGCAGACTTCGTGCCAGGTGGAAACCAAGGCGTTGGCGTTGGTGGAAGCATTAAATACGATTACGGCTCAGCAGTAGGTGGCATGGCAGGCGCCCACGGCGGTCCGACGATTGGGGGACTACCGCAAGCGCAAGGAGCCTACCCGAGTGGCCCACTAGTGGATCTCCGGCCCGGAGAGACCCGTCCTAACGGCGCATGGCCAAACACTAGCATTGTGGGCGGCGGCAGCCAATTTGTCGACGCGATTGGAGCAGGTAAGGGCTTTTCTGTGCTCTACCATACTAGAACTCAACAGAAATTGAAACGCTAGACTGCTTCATAGGCATACTACAGACTAAACAACGTATTTCAAGCGTTGCAGCGACAATGTTGAGTTTTCTCTTTTATATGCTCGACGTTTTGATCTTCATCTCCCTGCCCCAACTACAGCTGGCTCTGTCCCTGAAACCTCTGGCGGTGGCTCCACATCGAGCTCATCCTTCGTAAGTCCACCAGTACCCAGTGCGGGAAGCTTCGCACTATCAAGACTGCAGAGTATGGTTTTTGGAGAAAGAAAAACGGAGCATGCGAAATACGACGATCAACTAGTAAGACAGGAATTTCCAGCGGTTCCTTGGCTAGCGCAGCAGCTAGAGGCGATGGTGCAGAACAGCATCATTCCGCCACTTCTTCGTACTAATTGTTACATTCTTGACAACTTTTCTCAAAACTGAAGATTTGCCTCTAACGCAATATCAATGTCCATTTCACTCTTCCTACAACGATATTCATTAATCCTAGAAGAAGAATATGATAGAATAATTTATAGAACGGATGTTGTAGGATGGACTTGGATGGATCGGATGGACCCCCCTAAGTCTTCCGATCCTACTGGAAATGGTGGGAAGTCCATCCGATCCATCCGATCCATCCCATCCCGGACCTGGCACACCAATGAGTTAATTATTCTATAATATGAATACTTTGTCTTTTCATCACGAGCAAAACTACCCTGTAACAGAGCAACTCCGGGAAAGCGACGAGTTGTGGACCCAGGGTTTGAGACGTGTTGGCAAGACACTTTCCTTTGAGGAGCCGACGACACGCACTGGCGATAGATCAAATTTGAACATCGTGAGTGTTTTTGATCGCAACTTACCTCCAGAGCTGTCGCAGGACGCAACGGCAGTGAGAGAGTGGAAACGCAGACAAGAGATGGAAGTCTACCTGTGTCATCCGTCCTTCGCCGGAACGAGGAATTACGTCTTTCAGAGGTTAGTAGCGTTTCACACTCACGGATTCAAGCGGAACTACAACGCAGAACATAGGGACCAGGTAATAAACTCAAACATGAAGAAGTAGAAGTACTTGTGACTAAGTATCTATGTTTGTATAACCCCTATGTAGTTGACACTTCAGTGATGAAGGAACAACACCAGAACGACCACGACCGTGCTCGACAGATTTGTTAAGTACATTTTTGCTCGGCTTGGCCTTCATTAAAGTCAAGTCATGCGTAGGTCTAGGTATACATAGTAGTAATGCTGATGATGAACTCACGAACAGGTAACACGCATAACGGATTCGCACATTCTCGAGAATCTCATGATGAAAACGTTAGAGAGCAACCTCGGACACGAGTTTGCCGCTAGATACACGACTACATCAAACACCGGATTGACCGGAGGCTGTGCCGGAAGCGCAGCCTACCCAATAGCTGGCTCTACCCCTTCCGCGGGTATGAATTCCAACTCTAGTGTGCTCCTGCGCGCCTCGCGACTACCCCAGGGCGGCGTGGGATACGATGTTTTGGTCTCGGGATCACCAGCTAGTTCACTGTCCGCGCAGTCCTCTGGCTTTAGGTCAGGTGCGGGTGGTGTGGTAGCAGGCATGCTGAACACGATCATGCCGCACTCGCGGACTGTCTATCGCATGCAGAATTTGCTGGAAGCATTTGCGTTATTTTTCTGGCTGAAGCGGGGCGACCCAGACTGGCCTCATTTTCCAGCGGGCATCGTCACAGTAGTCCGAGACGCAGAGCAAATGCACTTACGCGCATCGAGCAAAAACCTATATTCACACGAGAATTTGATGAATACCAACTCAGCTGCCGCGGGACCGGGAGCAGGTGCTGCTGAAACCGGAGCACTAAGACAAAACAATAGAGGGAGCAGCACTGGTAACCAACTTCACTTCTCGTCTCCAAGGAATGGTGCTAAAATAGCGGGAGGAGGCATAAATAGCACAAACTTTGGCGCGGACATGCAACGAGGGATGATAAACTCTGGCAGCATACTGAGCGGTGTTGGGAACAGCGGATTCAGTGCAAACAACGCCTTCGCGACGCCACGCTTTGGAGGCAGCAGTGTGGACTTACACAACTCCAGACTAGACCCATTATATCGAGGTGGAGTAAGCACGCCGGGTGGGGCGGCTACCTCGGGTCTCGGTGGATATGGCAATCTCGGAAGCACTACCTCTTTTGGACACTCGCCTTCGTTTGCAAGCACCTTCTCAACCGCGGGAGGTGGAATTTTCAGATAGAACACGAAAGCGAAGCAACTCTTTCTCTTATTTTCCCATATTTCTCAACATACTCAAACTCATACTCGTCCTATCTCTATTTCATTAGAAATTTAATATCAATCAACGCCCGGTGTTGATAGCCATTTTTCAGGCCACTGGAGAATCTAAATCTTCCAGTTACGTCAAACAATCATTTATTTTTTCCTGAACCATGCATAGCGAAAGTTCTCTACAACTCTTCTGCTCGCAAAGCATAAGGAGCTCAAGAGGAACGAAACGGAAATTCCGCTAGGGTTGCGAGGTGTCAAAGAAGCACCGGCAAGATTATTGTTTTTGTTGATCATGTTCATGACCTCAGGACCACAACATACAATGCTGCAAAGTTCGCTGCATCTTGCAGAGCGTAGGTGGACACCACCAGCCGAGGTAATTTCACCAGAGCGGTTAGTACTTGTGGTTTTGCCTTTCCAGTTGTATCAGCAAGAATAGGCGAGCGAGAGGATGATAGAGATCATCCTGAGTGAGTGTTGACAGTCGTATGACCAAGAAGAGAGAATGGGAGGGTTGCAGAGAACATGCGCGTGAATGCTAAATTTAGACACTGCCGCCTTATTAAAGTATAAATATGAAGCAGTTCCAGTTGTAGATTTTTCTTGGCGTACTGGCAGTACTAGGTATTGATCTTAGTCAGCATGGTCGATGCACAAAATGAAGACGCACGAAGCTACGACTAAAACTGACTCCACTTCTGCCGCTGACTTTCGCGCTTTGCGTGCAGCCGAAGAGCGAAGGGCCTGCGCTCTTGATAAGCTCTTCCCAAGTAGAAAAAAGGATTTCTACGTCCCTTCTCGGGTGCAGTATGAAGATGAATTCTTCACTCTGCGGACACAGTGGTTGTATTTCAACGGCCATCGGCGGGGTCTCTTACCCAAGGCCGCAAAAACAGCCATATTACAGGAGGGCACGATGTTGTCTCCAGAACAACTTCTAGATTACGGTCGCGGGCCAACACAAAGCTCATCGACGAAGGAGAAACAGGAACGCAAAAGGCTGCTGTTGAGACGACTTCAAGATAGGGAAGAGAAGGGAGAGTTTATCATGATTTCAACGAGTCCGGAGAAAAGCGAGATTGAGAATGGCAGCCACCAAGCGCTTGGCGTCAGAAGTAAGAGCTATAGTTCCAGTGAGGAGGCCGTACACTTTGAGCCTTTACTTCGCGATGCGGTGGAAAAGCTACCGGAGATTCAATGGCTCCGACGGCAATTTTCTTTTTCTTATCCGATGGCAAACGAAAATAAGGAAAACTTTCTTCCATCTGTTCTTGAAGTACCTCAGCAAGGGGACGATGGAGATGGACATCAAAGCAGTGACTTAGTGTGGTGTTCTGACATCGAGCACGTTTTTCAGACGGCAGCAGGGCAAGCCAAAGTGGATGGCGCAAAAACAACAAAGGAGGTCGCACATGGACGACAGGCTATGGAGTCAGCGCCAGGACATCACTTCATCAGAATCGATGGAACGAGGAAAACGTTCGTGCCTATTACAGAAGCACAAGATCAAGCAGAGGATCATGTGAACACTCAAAATGTATCAAAATCCGACCACCAATCGGCGCTAGTGATGAAGACGAACGCAGGTGGTGGTTATTCTGAGGGGAACTGGAGCAAATATCGTGGAGCAAAAACTACTCTTCCTGATGATCTAGGTCGGGAACGGGATTCGAACAACGACGGCTACAACGATGATGAAGATGACAAAGCGGACAGCGCCAATGCGACAAAAAATCGAACACTCGTGATGTGTAATGTGCTCTTGACACCCACGACCGCAGATCTAGCAGAGAAAGTCAGCAAGCTTGCCGCAGAGTACCGCTGCAAGACCGTGCTGTTGGATGGGTCCCTTTTGATAGGCGGCGGTGTCGCACTCACGCAAACACAGGGGCACGCCTACGTCGTCGACGATGATAAGATATTACCAGGTAACCAAGTAGAAGTCAATGTCCTGCAAAATTTGGAGAAAGTGCAGGTTTTGTTCTCGACAAGGGGTTTGCTCAATGCGGCAGCAGTAGCTCCACGGAGTCACTCGTACGGACTACTCACTATATGGGGAAGGCATGATAAACTACTAGGGGAGGAGCCATTGCACGGACCACGGCATGCGAAAACGCCCGCGGACAGTGAACAGATACAGAAGTTGAACACGGGCGAAAGTTTGACAGGTCTACTGGCTTGTATAGCCGACGGTGGGAAAAAGCACGTAGATGATCTAGATCCAGCTTGTGGAATTGGTGAAGAAGATACAGAATTGTCACGGGCTCTCTATTTTCTCAAAAGAACGCATGAAGATGCGGGCACCCGTGGGCCACCACCCGCAATCATGAGCTCCAATCCTCCATGCCGGGTGAAACTCATGAAAGATTTCTTCAAACATTTGCTAGCTGAACCAGGCGGCGCTTTTTCTCGGTCCGCATACCACGGGTCTCTTGCTCACAACGCGGACGAAGCAGGTGCTAGTCCAACAGAGTCGAAATTCACTCTGGTGGTGCATGTACTCGTAAACTTGAAATAAGCGAGTTGAGTAAAAAATAAAAGAGGGAGCCCTTTTTTAGTTTTCGGCTTTAAGGTAGAAGTCGACTACTTTTCCGTCTGTTTTATGGTAGTGCCACTGCTTCGCAAACGGGTTCGAAGGCAGGACATCATCGCGGGCTTAGGTCGGACACCAGTGGAGCTGTCAGCGGAGCGCGTGGCCCCGAGTTTAGGCCCTGTGCGCGGAACAAGCCGAGAGAGCGACCTGCCCCACAGGGCCAAAATTCCGGACTAGTGGCCCCGGGTTTTGGCCTTGTGGAAGAAGCCGCGGGGGCGATCTGTTCCACAGGGCCAAAATTCCGGGCCAGTGGTCCGGGGTTTTGGCCTAGTGGAACACTCGCCCCACAGAGCCAAAATTCCGGACCCTGCGCGCCGGCGCGCAGCGGTTCGCGAGACTTCCTGGAAAGCGCGCCCCTGCTTTGGAAAGCCTCGGCGCAGCTGTAAGCCAGACAGCTACGAAAGGCCAGCCTCCTTCGACGTGTGCCCCTTTGTTCTAGATCCGATGCCAAACCAATGGTTTGGTACAGGTGAACCATCTCGAGATGGCCTGCGCGTCGCCGCGCAGACGATCTCGAAGGGGGGGTCGCCGATGCCACTTCGAGATCCCTCAAACCCCTAGAACGAAGGGGCTCACTTCTAAGGAGAAAAGAGCGCTCGTAGCTGTCTTGCTTCCAGCTGTTCTGGAGCTTTCCAAAGGAGGCGCGCGCCGAAGGCGCGCCCCCGCTCTCCAGGAGATCTCGAGATCCGCTGCGCGCCGGCGCGCAGCGGATCTCGAGATTCCCAGGCAGCTCCAGATCCGCTGCGTGCCGGCGCGTAGCGGATCTCGAGATCTTCTTGGAGAGCGGGGGCGCGCCTCCGGCGCGCAGCCGCTGTTCCCTTGGCTTTTTATCTATCATGTTCATGTCATGAAATCTAAGTTACTTCTCTGAGCTCTTCTTTCTTTATGGCCGTTCTTATTCATGAACGACAGACCGCTATCGAATTCAAGTCCCATTTTAAGCTGAACAACTGGAACTGCGCGAAGAACTCCCCTGCTTGGATGGTCGCGCATCTAATTGCTTCAGACTGAAAGTAAGGGCGTAGTCGGGCGTCCCCACTAGAAGTTGACCCTTTGAAGTGAACTGTTTAAGGGCTTTCTTTTTTATTATTTCGTCTGCTCGCTTATTTCAGTTTTTCGAGTACAGGACCACCGTGCAAGCGTTGAAGAGGATGAGACGAGGTGCTTGTATTCGCCTACGCTACGAGTTCACGTTGAGAGCGACGCGCTCGGTGAGGCAGAAGCGTCCGAAGTCGAGAACCGAAAAGTCGATGAACAAGTGAAAACTTTGGCGAATCAAATGCATCAGCTGGGAGTATGTTGTGAAGCTGGTTAAGGCTGATAATCATTGCTATCTCGACTAGGTCCACTCAGCTAATTCATTTCCACGGCATCAGATCTAGATTGATCTAGATCCTATCAGGATCTCAGGTGCTCAGTCGTCATAATCGTAGACGTCCAGAAAACAGAGATTATCCGTGCTGTAGCTGGAAATCACTATTTGTTTTTATCAGCTAGCATCGACTCAGGAATGATGAACTTCTTAGACATGGAGATGGACTTCATCTAAGTTATCGCTTTGCGTGAAGATATACTCGTGGACTCAGAACAGCAAACCTGTTCCATGCAGCTTTACCTCAAGTTCTGTTTCTCATCTTCGTACACAGATTTCATCGACGTATACCGATTGGTGCAGAAACTGCGCGAAGCAGGATTGTGAGACGTCGTCATTGACGACTCCAATTCCGCTTTTTCCAACATATGTATGCTCCGCAGATGCATGCCTGCTACACTTTCTTTTCCATTTTTTTCGAGAGCATGGATGGCGATGGGGGAGAGCTAAGAAATGGTTGAGGCATGGATACGAAAGCTCATCTTGGATGCATTGCATGAAGAATATACTACGTGCGTCATGTTGCAGGTATACAGCGATGGATGAAAGCATCATCCCAGTACTTAACAAAGAAAGTAAGTACATACGTGAGGCTACGAATTTGGGCAAAAAGTAAGTACATACGTGAGACTCCGAATTTGGGAAGGTTGCATTTGCAGGGATTGGGATTCGAGGTCGAACATGGTCTATCGTGGCATGTGCATGTATGGACGAAAGCATCATCGTCCTAGTACCAAGGAAGAGTGTACTGAAGCAGGGTTACGGAGATCGTCGTAATTTGAAGGAGTAGATGAACGATATTACAGTTGTAATAAGTACTTACAAAATTAAAATTTTTGCTTCAGAAGAGTAGGATAGCATGGGATGCCTCGACATCGCTGTCGCCAACGGTATCATGATTGTTGTCTTACTTTCTTACCAGTATACTATAGAAAGTATAAATATCTTTGCCAAATTTTCGAATATTTTCAATTGATCTCAATCGATCAATCAGTACTTGCATACTTACCAAAATAGGAGGCATTTGTTTTTCCATAGGATTGATTACGAGGTATTTCAATCGATCTCAGTCGATCAATCAGTACTCGCATATCTAGGATTGATTACGAAGACTTTCAATCGATCTCAATCGATCAATCAGTACTCGCATACCTAGGATTGCGATTGATGACGAAGATTTTCAATCGATCGCAATCGATCAATCAGTACTTGCATACCAAAATAGGAGGCATCTGTTTTTCCATAGGATCGATTAGTGTAATTTTTACCAAAATATATGAGTTTATTTATGTGTGTATCTCTATGGGACTACCCCTATGAAGAGCTAGAAGTTGGTGGTCGTGCGTGAAGAGAAATAGGTTTCCTTGGTCTTAATTATGGTTCCAGTGTATCATCTGTCTGCCAATGTCAGGACAACGTGAGTATTACCATTGACCACTTCTATCAATTCTAATTGTTGCATGCTTTTCGTCTCCGTGATGTCGCCGTCAAGGAACTCACGCTTACTTTGCTCCACATCAGGACCAGGAGTATGCGTCGATGACCACTTTGTTCTCTTCACGAAGTGCGACCAAAGAAATCCAAAGAGACAACAGCTTGCGGGAAGCATCACTATCGCCATTGCTTCGGTGCCCATGCTGATTTAAAGTGGATTGACGAGTCAGGTTAGTTGTCAGCGCATGATAACGTGTTCATTAGTTGTCAGATGATTCAAAGTAGAGACACAGCTAATGTAGTTAGAAGTTTCTATTTTGAAATTTATCATGATCTACGGAAAGAATACCAGTAATGGTATGCCATCGCGTGCCGACCTCGCAGTCGATCAAAAGCACCCGGGGATGCCGCGTTTCGCAACAAGGTAAGTCGGCAAACAGCAAGAGTAATTACTGCTGCATTCACACATATGCCGACCAAATCGGCAGTAGCATGCGACGCGCAGCCCCTTACTGTACGAGAACCCGTCCATATCGCTACTACGATGCACGCAACGAGCATCCACTGTGGGTGATGGAAGGATAGGTGAGTGTGATATTCGTGCGGGGGAATCAATTGTCCAGACCAAAATAAAGGAGAACTCAATGTCAATAAAATGCTTGTTTCTGATCATCTTCTTGGAGACATCAGGGACAGAGCGAATCGGTGTTTGATAAATGAAATACACTGAGTCTTGTGAATTGCAGGAATGCTCGGCGGACACTCGCACTTTTCATCTCTTCTGGCTCGACCTTTAAGGCGGCTGCGAAATTTTCGTGGAGGTCGACTAAGTCTACTAGGCCTAGGCTTCTTGTCCAGCACGACGACACCGCGACGAGATACAGCAGAACAAGGCAGTAGAGGTGAACACCGAGAAATATTAAAAATGAGGCCGCTCTGTTACCAGCAGCACGTTGCTCTTTTAGATCCGGACTCTCCACCCCAGCAGCAGCATCGACATGCGCAGAACTATGTGCGTCACTTTTATATTCTCTTTGTGACGTCATCGTCGTTTGCGCAGCACTTCGCGCTGATGACTGAAGTACGGAGTTCGATCGCACTTACGTTTCTCCACTGTGACGTGTTGTCTGCCCTCTGGCTTTGTTTGGAACTTTTTGATGAAGAAAGTGGTACTAGTCTCATCTATTTGGCTAGCATACACCAGAAGATCGAAGCATTGCAACTAAAAGGGTTTCGGGTTTGAAAGAGTAGATGTAGATGAGTCATATCTACTTAACCGAACGGCGAGTGCGAGACTGAGACACAGACACTCCTCGTAGTGGTTAAGAAGTACTTAGTCTAAAACTAAAACATCATTACCTCCATCGAAGGTGGAGGACCAGAGCCACCAGCAACCTCACTGTAGTAGAACGTGACATTGACATATTTATACATACTAGATGATGATGAAGAACAGGGTGTAAATGAAAGTGCTAGAGCTAGAAGTTGCCACTGCCGGCATCAAGGCAGGATCATCAAGCCAGGATGTGATCTATTCGTGAGGTGACAGCACTACCGTACTAAGTACACTTTTATGTGACCGATCTATCTGGCGATGCGTCAAACTTCCTCGTCTCTTACTTCTGACAAGAGGGACCTTCACCTTCTCAATACTTAGGAACCGATACGGAACAGGAAGATCTGTCGGTTGATCAAGATAGTCCGAAGCAAAAAAAAACAGAGACAAGGGGAAATAGATACTTATCTTTGGGTGCTGCGGAAATGCTCTGTCTATTCCACGCACAGAGTCCTCTGCCAATCACCGACTTGTTTTCTTCTCACTGCTCTGGATTTGACGGATGTTTTTGAACATGGGAAGATGCGCTGGTCATAAACTCAATCTCACTAGACACAGGCATACTTGGACCTGGAGGACCCGAAACAGATCATCTTCAAACTGTTTGAACCTTCATCTACTCTCCCTCTCGTGCAATCTCCTCGTGGTGGTCTACAAAATGAATGTGGAGATCTCCGTGATCGTCCTGACTGCTCAATGTCAATGCAGTTGAAAACTTGTAGGGTCAAGGAGGAGTGGGGGTGGGCGGAAGTCTTTACGTGTTGAAAACAAATCCGGATACAAACTTCAAGAGGGGATGCTAGCTCCAGCATCACTGACGCGCGCCACAGATTCGCGAGAGCGAGACCGGAATCTTCATCGCGATACCCTATTGCAAGAAACACAAAGCGACGAGATTGACGACACTGCGAAAGGATGTGGACAACTCACAACGCACTTTCAGTCTATTTATCAACGCCAAGGGTTCCAACGCGTACGAGATTAAGACTAAGATTATACGAGTTATCTGGCATGCGATTTTTTGCAGGGGCCATGGCTCCAGATTTTTGCACTATCTGAAGCTCGACTAACACTCTTCGCAAACGAACACAGTGTGGGGCTCCTGCCATCTTAACGCGGACGTGAAGTTTCAACGTTTCTTGGTTTTGCGAAGGGATGCGCTAATTCTAATCCTATGTGCGACATACACACATCAATATCCTGCCGATGAATCGAGGATCTTGACAACTACAACGGCACCGGCAGAGACATGATCCGCCTCAAATGTTTGGTCACGAGCAAGACAGAGATTTTTCGTTGACCTGCATCTGCAAGTGCAAGATCTCCTCATGAGTAGAGGACAAGAAGACTTTCTAATCGTTTTACTTCTCGCGTGTGTGCTTCTTTTGCCGTGGCATGTTCTGCAGCTTGGTTTTTGAAGGCCTCGGTAAGCTCCTTCAACTCTGTTTTAAGCTTCGTCCTTTCTACTGTAGCTTGTGCTGCCGCGGATTCCGCGTTCGCCTTGTCGTCGTTTGCGCTGCAGACCTCAGTGTTGAAGAAAGAAATACGGCGTACTCGGTGAAGTCTTGATAAATCATGGGGCTGAACGAATCAAATAAGCTTTGAAGCGGAGAGAACAGTGCAAAAGCTCGCACTGCTAAGAAATACCTAGAGGGAGACTGCCTGAGCATCCATCATTCTAATATCAGAGGATCATGAGGATAAGGCGGAGGGGGTCAGACAAAACAAAAGTCATGGGGTCACTCATGAAAGAAAGCGGAAACAAAGAAAGCCCGGACAGAGACGCCAGCAGGAGGGTCAGGGTTATTCAATCAAGGGGGGACGCCAGCAGGAGGGTCAGGGTTATTCAATTAAGCACCTCTTGCATGAATAACTCCCACTGTACCAAGGACAGGCTGCGTCGACCGACTACAGAAGAGCCCAAAAAAGAGAAAAATGCATTCATATTCATCATCATCGTCATCAAATTCTTAGTGCTCGAGCACCTTGATCCGTCATACAGTTCATATAAGTAACTAAAATCAAGGCCGCAAACTTTAAGTTGGCCTGAGACGCTACTCCGCGGTAGAGGAAGAAGTGTACTGTGATGTTGTACAACAAGCAGAGCACCAGTGGCACGGTCGGACTACTGTCACCATCATCATCATCATCATCATCCAGTCAGCATAACCAGACCTACAACCTAGTAATATCAATACATTCTGCTGGTAATGACAGTAGAAATCCAAAACTATATTGAATCCAAAAGGACCAGATATAATTAGTTTAGTTCCTGTCCTGAACCAATCAAATAATTTAGGGTGGCTTGTTGTTTGGAGCGCAATAAGGAAGCGCAGAGAACATCGAATCAAATAAATGAGTCACAGTTTTTCTTTAGCACCTGCTCCTCCAGATGAAGCAGTACATCTAAGTACGTACAAGATGAAGAAGATGAGGATCATAAATGATCATCACTAGCAATTCCAATGAAGAATCAATTCCCGCTGCGTTGCTTTACGGTCTACTTTGAGTTTGAATTTGATACAACGCTGATTGTTCAAGTCATTGAAAAAAAACGCTCAAAGTTTCAAGATTCATATGCGCTGAGTTCTACCTGTTTCCGCAGCTCTTCTTCACACAGGCTTGCAATTTCTGCATCTTCAATTTGTTTCCGAACTAAAACGTCCACTTTCTTTCGTTCCTCGTCCAGTCTTGTCTGCAACTGCTCGATTGTCTCTCTGTTCTCTTCGAGAAGACGGGCTGCTCCCTCTGCCCTCTGGTTTTCCAGTTCAGTCGCCTGTTGCTGGAATCGCCGCTTTTGCTCCTGTAGTGCCTCTGCGTGCTTCGCCACGAGGCACGCTTTTGTTTGCTCTGCTCGAGCCTCTTCATTAACCGCCAAATCCGAGAGTGCGGCGTGAGCACGCGTAGCATCGCCTTTCGCCGTTGTGGCCTCAGTATGCGCTTGCTGCACTTCCCGCTCTAGGCGGTGGATTCGGGACGCGTATTCAACTTTTGTTGTTTCACGAACCTCCTCAATTATCTTCTCCAAATGCTCTGTCGCCTGAAGCTCACTTTCTTTCTTCGATTCCGCCGTTCGCGCCAGCTCCTCTTTCAAGGATTCTACCTCCGCACGCAGCACCTCTGCGGCTTTCTGAGCTTGTTCTGCCTCCTTTCGCGCCACAAGCAACTCAGCCGCCGCGCGACGCGCGCTCGCTGCCTCGTGCTCGCTCACCGAAGACAAGTCAAATTTAAGGCTCTGGATCTTGTCTCGCAACAACTGTATTTCAACTGCGTGCGCGTCTTTCAGTTTGCGCACTTCGTCTGCACGGACGCTCGCAGCTTTCTCTGCCTCACACAGGCTCTGCGCGGCATCAGACTTTCCTCTCAGTTCCTGCAGTCGCCTTATCAAATCTGCCCGTTCTTCGGACCATGGACTGCCGGCTACTGTTTCGGAAGCATGAGACGCAGCTTGCTCTTTGTCTTTGCTTAAAGTGGTTCTCCGCGACGAAGTGCTAGGCGACGATGATGATGAGGCAATATCCTGTTCTTGATCATCTTCTGCATTCTGTTTCGCCGAAATCCTGGGAACGCCCTCCTCGGTTCGAACATGATGTACATGCATTAGTGAGTCCCGTGCTTTCTTGTGCTGATCCAGCTCCGCTCGCGCCCTTGTTGTTCGTTCACGCTCAAGCGTAAGTTCTTTCTCCAGGCGACCGACCATGCTTTGCATGGCCTTGATTTCCACACTTTCTGCACTTGCCTGCTCATCCAAAGCACAGCGTAGACGAACACTCTCTGCCTGCGCCACGGCTAACTCCTCGCGCAGTAGCGCAACGTCTCCAGCGTTAGCTATACGTTTTTCCACGTCTATCCCCTGTTCATTTAGGGTGCATCGAGTCTTCAACGCACCGCCTGAGTCCGACCCTTGCTGGCTCTGAGTGGCTTGCTGTTGTTCCGCACTCTTCAGCTTTTGCTGAACGTCGGCCAGCTCAGACTGGAAACGCGCTTGTTGCGTTCTTAGATTGGACTCAATCTCGGCTTTTCGACGTTCAGCGTCCGCGACAAGTAGTCGCAACTGACGCACATCCTCTGGTGTTGTGAGAATTTGGTACGAAGTTAACTTTTTGCAGTAGACAATTTCGACTAAGCACGGTTCTTCCACATGAGAATGAACAGCCTGCCTGGTGCTGAGATTCTAGCAGTTCTTGAGTTCTATTGGTTCTTGGAAGACAAAGAATTACTCCAAATCTACCAAGAAAAATCATCATCGTCATCATCATGATCATCGTGACGGGATCTTACTCTCATGCAAGAGGTTTGCTGCATCTGTCTGAGCGCGAAGTGTTTCGATCTCGACTTGATATTTTGCTTGCATACGCTCACGCTCCTCTGCGAATTCAGCGATTTGTGTAGTCTGAGCCCGTCGCGATGCCGCCGCCTCTTGGCGCAGTTGATAAGCTTCTTCCTCGCTGCAAGCAAGAGCACTCTGTAGTCTCTCTGTCTGAGCCTCCAGCGCCACCGCTGTTTGATCGTTCTGCAGCCGACGAAGAATGGCGGCTCCAGTTTCGAAAAGCTTGCCTCCCAAGTTTGCATCTGATGAGCCAGAAGACGTGCTGTTCTTCCGACTAGCATTAGTACTTGATGTCACATGGTGCTTCTGCTGACCATCACTATTCGGCTTTTGAGAAGCGGTCGCGCTAGACGCATGTGGATCTAGTTGGTGTTGAGCACCAGTCAGAAAAGCCACTCCGTCGGTCGTTGACATTGATTTGCTGCGTGGTTTGGATCCAGGAGTTGTTGATGAGACGCCGTTTTTGAAGAGGTCTTTCTCTTCTGTTGTACCTCCTGGTCCTGCTCTTAGGAAAAACGTGGACGTGGGTATGCTGCTAATTGTTTGTGGTTCTGGAGATGCACTACTCAAAAGTGTTGGCGGCCTCTTCATCTCTTCTAAACCCGGAACGCTGGACGAACTCTGTCTTCGGTTTTTCACCGACTGCATCATTGTCCTCTCATTATTGAAGAAAGGGCTGAGTAAGGTCCTGTTTGTTTCGCCTCCTCCTAGTGTCTCTCCCACATGACGGTGATCACCACCACTCTGGCTACCACCGGGAACAAAGTGACCCGATGCGGGTCGTGATGAGGAAGGTGTTGACGTCGTTCTCAATCTCACGGATTTTGTGCTGTAATTGCTTTCTGGTCGAAGCAAATCCCCAGGTGATGGCATTTTTCGCAAGCTGTCGCGCAGTTTGCGAGCTGATCGCGCCCTCACGCTTTCCAAAAACAAGTCGTCGGTTTCGAGATGATCATGATGTCCTGTAGCGTCGTCTCCATTATCTTCTGTGATCCACCTTTCGAGTTCAATATCGGCGTCAGAGCACGTTTTCCGCTCTTGGTTTCTGCCAAGGACATAGCATTCTTTACTGGGTATTCGCGAAGATGATGCACTTGTTGTAGCAGAAGAGCTCGGCAAGTAGGAGCTAGCTTCATCCACGCTGAACGACGAGCAGCCTACAGCTGCGGTTGAGCAAAAACTATTTCTTTGCGACGTCCTTTCACCTCGACCTTCCAAAGAAGTGGAAAAAGTTGAAACATTCTCAACTTTCTGACCACCAGGTTTAGAATTCTGCCGTCCTTCTGCTTCTCCAGGTCCTTGTGTAGTGCTCATGATACCCTCTCCCTGCAATATGGCAGGTCCGCCTCGTCTTGTGGAATGCAGATGAAGCGCGTTTGCTTCAGCACTGGCGACATGCGTTTTCTTCAACGCTGCTGCCTGTTTCTCTATAAGCCTCTGCGTCTCGCTTTTTACCGTCAGAACACGCGCGGTTGTGGCATTTTGTGTGGGATCGGGAAACGCCGACTCTGCTCCGTAATCTGCTGACGACACAGGATCCGGAAACGGCGGTGCGGCATCCTGCTCTCGACTCCGCGTCCTGTAGACGATGCTCCGAAGGCGCGCTGATGTCGACATGTCTTTTTGTTGTTTTCTTTCGCGCTTTCCTTTGTCTTTGCGGAGGATGAATTGATGATGATGTACCCTTTAACACGAAGATAGGACACTAGAAATACTTTCCCTTTCCGACATCTTGTCCTAATATTTCATATTCATGAGTGACTTCTAGTTCAACTAGTACTAGAAGTCGTGTGTTTTTAATGGTTGCTGTTTCAATCGCACGATTTTTTGAATGCGTCTACGCTTTACTTAGGAGCCCAATTTGCAGTGTAGTTAGTGCACACGAAAATCTTCGGGTAATTTCAAATTGTGGATGAAAAAAAGTTACGTACTTCCTTGTGCAGCCGTTCTTTGTTTTTGGGGCATTGACGGGTTCACGTTAGCCATATGGATCGTGGCGCAATGCAGCCGGGACTTTCAGTCGAGTACACTCGCTGTAGCGGCAAGCACGGCTTGAAATCTTGCTAATCCCTTTTCTGTACAGCCTCAACCAGGCGTCTTACGCGTATCCAACAAGAGACATCTTGGTAGCGAGGCTAGTCGAAACAATTATTTTGCGTTATGAAGAACTAGATGAAAAAATGGAATATATATTATAAGAATAAGTATGTAGTAGAAGGCGACGGCAGAAGCAATATCTATATCAATCTCCGATGCAGCCAGCTGCAACATCTTTTTCATTAAAGAAGATCTGCACCGCTTCTAGCTCATGGATTTTGCTGAGTCCTCTGTGTGTCTTCGTTGTCGATAATTTCGAAGTAGCACCCATCCTTCTCTTTTCCGCAGCCGCACGTGGTTTCCTGCTGTAAAGTCCATCCAAAGAGAAAGGCCACAGCCGCGATGCCCAAAGACGACACCACGCAAGCAATTACCAGCAGCAAAGAAGCAGATGAGTATAGCTGCGCTGCGTGTGTCTCTTCACGAGGGGGATGCTGATGCTCTTCCTGTTCCTCGTCGTCACCAGGTTCGTCTAATATTTTGCTCGACAGAATCTGGTGAAGTTCGTTTATCTCCACTGTAGCTGCTGCATCACCAGCTTTAGCCGCCTTCTGAGCATTGAGAAGATTAACCACAGCTTCTTCTGGAGCACTGATCAATACATCTGTTGGTTTCAAGCCCAGCTCCCGTCGCAGTTGTTCCTTTCTGAAAGGCGTCCAAAGCTGCTGGAGTCTTGCGTCACGGCCACACCGTTTCCTATAGAAAGCGTAGAGCCCTGGCTTTTTCAGCCAATACTGTTGATGATACGCTTCTGCGGGATAGAAACGAAAGTTTTGGACCAGTTGGTCCTTAGATTTTGCGGCTGCGATGCTTGTCTTGGAGCTCGCTGTGTTCATGTTCCCTTTTTCGTCTTGAGACTCGTGATCACGAAGATCAACGTGCTTCGATCTCTCTTCACCTTCATGGTGCCGAGGAGAAAATGAAGCCTCCGCATGCTCTTCATGGAATAAGGGATACACGGGTGTGGCGATGCGGCTCGTTGCAGCTTCATCATATATCGCAGCAGCAATTGACGCTGCGTCGGCAGACACGTTACTCGAGTTTCCATTCTTGTTGGTGTTCTCTGACAGCAACCCCATACCGCCCGATGAGCTAGACGTTGGAGGAGGAAAAAGCACCCTTCCCACTGCTTCCTTACTTGCGCGTGCAGTATCACACTGAGCGGTTGTGTTGCAGTAGATAGCCGAGGTATAAGCCTGGCCTCGATCACAAAATTGTCCGCCTGCGTCCAGCGGGTCAACATGCGTCCAGAAATGATAGAGAATCGCGGAGAAGGGAATCCCACTTTTGTCCTCTTGTTCCATCGCGCTGTTTTTCATCACTGCATTACCTTTACCATTCTCGTTCTCCAGTTGATGCCACTTCACTTCCACTGCTTCTTTGTAGCCCAGTCGCACGTAGTTGCTGTAACTCGGATAAGGCGCATTGTGGGCAGAGCCAATGTACCCAGACAAGATCGGATGAAACAAATCACGGGACTGAATGACGTCAAAGTCGTGCTCCCCACACCAAAAGCATCCCATTGCTAGGATTACACGCCCATTCCAACGTGTCACCCCTACGCCATCAAATGTCGCATCTGCGCCAGGGGCAACGAAATAGCCCTTGGTTTGATCAGGCCCACCGAAAACGGCGGAGAATATGCTTGAGAAAAAACTTCCCATTTTGGTCCTTACAAGACAAAAACCATGAAGGAGGTCGCTCTTCGAGTTCAATTTCACATGTAACAAGAAGATGACGAGGACGACTTCGCTCGGATGCATTTTCAATTTAGGCAAATTCTCAGTTGTCGTGCCAATTGATCAGATCGCGAAAAGAGAGAAACTGCCGCAAGATCAGCACAACTTCGAAAACGCACAGCCATCAGATGCACTAGCGACAGCAGGCTGTAGGTATAGCTTCGCTTTCCTCCACGTTACGGCTTACAAAGGAGCATTTTAGGCTTACGGGAAAGGAGCACCTCAGTTTCTTTAAATTTTCCTCTACGGAGGTACGTGTATTTCGATCATGTCTCGCTATTTTCTAATTCGCTTCGTCACTGTATGCACACGAATTCAAGACAAAAAACCACATAGATCCTAGGTGCGCTATAAATGCAACATTCTAGTGCTGGGTCTCCTACTACGTAGATGGACTTACTCAGAAAAAATCTTGGTGAGGTCCCCTCGGTCTGCAGTATTCTGCGACAATCTCTAGAGCCACCCGCACCCAGTGTTTCTCAGTCTCAAATAAACTCTCTTGCTACTAACTTGTAGTTTTTCTTCTTCTTGATCTGTTGCAAGTTTTTACTTTTTAGCTCGATTATATATATAATGCAATTGCGAATCGGATTAGATTCACTTACTTTTGACTCCGGTCATTTATCATGCTGGTGCTACTGCGACTCGTCCCCTGCTGGACTATTTTCTGTTAGGATAAATCTGGGCTTCATGTTGATCTGGGAATAAAGAAATCTCCTGTTTGTCAAACATCTACACTTATTCTTAGTATGTTAATGGAGAGCTGTGTGGCAACTAATCCTAATGCAAATGCTTGATATTGATGCGGTTAGGGATAGGTATGCAGCAATCTGATAGACTTTACTCAGTCTCAGTGGTGCACTGAGAATAATTATAATATTTAGCATGGCATGATTATGATAATGATTGAATTCGAAGCAGGAAAAGGCTATCTTTCCACCCTCTTCCTGTTCAGCGGTTCCCACCTCGCCGTCCTCCTGCTTTACTTGCGCCTTGTGCCCTAGGTGGCTGGGAGAATGCAAAACTTCCTTGTAGAAAATTCTGCAATGTCTCGAAGCATTCCTTATTTGGACAACAGAATGCTCGAAATGGCTTTTCCTCGTACTTTGCACCGCGTGACGACTCCTTACTTTCGCGCAATCGACGGTCCTTCTTTGTCTCCTGTTGTGCGTCGGAGCTCGACCATTCACTGCTTGCATCGGTCTCTGAGGAACTTGCAGAATCCGAGGAAGACGAATCGTCACTGTCTGACGACCTCCCATCGTCGACAGTCGATTTCTGGGAAGTCCGCGAACCATGACGAAAAAACCTGTAGTTGTTGGGTTTCATACTAGCTGTACTTGAAGATAGTTCATCTTGTTCGCTGAGTCAGAGTCAGTAACTTGAGTATTAAAATTGATGCAGGTACACGTAGACGTACACGTACACCAGGTAAAAATAGGAAATGACGACTGCAGCTGCGCCGTCCGCAGGCGCAGCAAACACAAATGCAGTTAGAGTCGGAATTCCAATCCTCGAGTTTATTGTAACGTTGTCTCTACTTGTGGATGTTGAGGAGGCACAATCTCGCAATATTTTCTCCATGGATCATAGAAAGAAAACAATAGCAGTACTCAGTTCCATTTTCTTGATATTTCCGTTTCGTAGTTGGCGATAGGGCAACCTTGTTTCCTTTCTTTTTCGCACCTGCATCTTCTTTATCGTCGGGTTTGATGGTCCGACAACGCGGTAGTCGTGGAACGTCTTGCGATAACACACGACGTAGCCATCGCTCCGCGGACCGGACGCGCCTGTGTTGAGATGCCACTTCAGGTTCAGTGTGTGATGTTCGTAAATGAGAGTGAGTTGTATCATACTTGATGAATAATCCTCACTAGCGTGAGGCCGTCGCACTTGGATAGCTCTTGGATTTTTGTGGTGAAAGCCGGTGGATGAATCCCGGAAATAGTTCTGTTGCGAGTCGAGTGAAACCGAAGTGCATAAGTGCCACCTACCTACCTGGGTGACTTTTAAGCATTTTGGTGACCCGCCAGTCGCCTTTTGGAAACTGATTGGGGTCTAGAGTGTTCCCAACTTCTGTCATGTATGAGTCGAGAGGCGCGGACTTGTTTACGGACAAAAAGAAAGAGGACGGAAGAATAGAAAGATTCCAGATCTTACGCGCAGCTTGATTGAAAAGGGGGAGAGCGCCCCATCGCTCTCCCTCGCCGATCCTTATATCTCCCGCCCGCTCTTAGCAGAGAAGTGGCTAGCAGGCATAAGGTAGCCCCTTTGGTAGGAGTAACCTCTCCGGTTTCTGTTTTTCTTTTTGGGTATTTTATGGCGATTGCGGAAGCGGGATCCGGTTGAGGATGGTGCACGCCGCGAAAGGAGGGAGCGCGAGGCAGTGAAGATAAGAGAAACTAGGTTAGTGCCCCCCCAACAATGCAAAACGTTTTGTACTTAGGGCCTTACGCCAGTAGGCATCTATTTCTAGTTGTTCACTTGTCAGTTGATTGCGCACTAGTCAAGAGTTAGCAGGGTCGGCATCCCCTGCGCTCGTGCCTTGAAGGTAGGCGTATAAGAGTGGGACGGTTGGCAGCCGGTGGAGGTTTGTATAAGACTCTTAACCCACCTCCTTCACCCCTAGGGTTCATCGTTTTAGAGTCGGCGGGTTCGTAGGCAATTAGTGCACATTATTATAAGGAGGTAACCGGACTCCACCCGCCGCCGGTTTGCGAACCGGATAAAGCTGGGGCCGCTCCTTCAGTAGCCCCGGGATCCAAAAAAAAAACTAGCGTCAAGAACAGAGATGAAAGCAGTGGACGAGATCAGTGATAGGGAGAGTTACCTTGTCGGATGATATTCCACTGCGCCGCCTATGTGCACGCCTCTGCCTGGCTGTGGGTCTTTTGAAGTTGCGCGAGGGCCTCGCGAATGAGAATGAGGATCAGCATTATTTGCAGTGGCAGCATCTCCATATGCAGTCTGGTGTACCGCTCGGGATCTTGCTGATAGATCCCTCGTGCGCGTTTGAGGAGCGAATGTTGTGCGTTGCGTCGCACGGTGCGGACCGCCACCTGCGAGATTAGCTCGACCAAGCATGGGATTCAGCGTATTCGTGCATACAGATGAGTCGTACGAGGCTGATCGGTTCTTCGCACCCCCACGTTGTATGGTGGTATTGTTGAATCCCAGGTAGTTACTTGCATTTGCTGATGGTACAGCTCCAGGAAGATGGTTTTTCAGAGCTGTCGTAGAGTTATTCGTTCCGCGAATCATCGCAGAAGGAGTAGAAGTGGCATTCATTCTCATCATGATCAACTCGTGGCTATTCCGTGCATCGTGGTACAGGTTAGGTGGATGCAAAGACGAGGTAGCCATTTCTCCCTTTCGATGAGGAAGACTCGCATCATCTCCTCTGTTTGCGTGCGGTTCACCTCGCCCTCTGCCGGAGCTTGAAGACACTCCTTCCAAAAGATTTCGATGTTGGAACTGATACACAGCGGGGGCAGCTCGACCCAAGGATACTTGTCCATTGCCTGGAGGATCCCTAACACGTGCACTATCATTCACGCCCATGCACGACGACGAACTGGCAGACGAGACCTTTGAGGCCGCGCGAGTACTGTCCTGTTCTTCTGCTCCCGAAAAACGGGTGCTTCCTTTGCTTTGTTTGCCGCCACCTGAAGAGAAAAATCGAATTTCGCTGCAACTGTACAATAGCATCAGTCGCAAGAAGGGAAGGGAACGTTTCTTCTATCTTCTGGCGAAAGTGCTAATATGCTCTTCAGGTCACGCACAAAAACAAAGATTAGCATTTGGAGGAGTTACGCTTACGATACCTAGTAAGCTGAACTAACGAGAAGCAAAATGAAAATCGAATTCAAACAAGGACAAAGGTGTTGTAGTATTTTACCTCCGCCTGGACCGCCGCCGCCAGTCATGGAATAGAGAGTTGTCACAGATGCCGCTGGAGAGCCTCCAATTGACCGTATGGATCGCTCGAGGTGTGAAATCTCATCCACGGTGCTCTTTCTCCTGATGCCTCCATGACCACGGATATTGCCACTCTCATGCACTATTTTTAGAAGTCACCCTCAGCAGGTGGGTGGTCCTCTACTGTTCCTTCTGAACTACATCATATTCATATAGATCGATGAAAAACATGGTCTTCCTTAAAGAAGATACAGCTACGACCCCAACTAAAAAATGGGTACTTAGTGTACCTGTACTGAGTAGTGGTCTAAGTTTCTCTTTTGATATTTCCTTAATAGCAGATTTGAAGCGCCTTTTTCAGCTGAACAATCCCACATTCTGCTGTGTTTTCGCGTTGCTACTCCCAAGACCTCCTGTGGTGTCGCAGCCATATTGTGACCAGCGATTTGCTGCTCAAAGACCTCGTCTGGTGTAGACGCACCAAGAAGAACCGGGGTCTGCGCAATTTCCGGATTTCGCCATAGCACGTCGCTCTCCTCGCCGTATAAGAGTGCACTTGCGTCTTCGTCTGAGTCAGCCTCTGAACTATCATCTGTCGACGACACGACATCCTCATTTGATCGTCCTGCTGCATGCTGTTGTGCTCTAGACACTTGACGAGGACCACGCGCATGATGCGACAAGGCGTCGGTCGTCGTATCGTCCATGATCACTTCCACATTTTCGTCGTCGTCATCGTCTGCTAGCGTATGATGTTCCACGACAACACCACTCGGCCTCCTGGAGGTAATAGTGACAGTCGGAGCAGCACGAAGAATACCGCCACCTACCACAGGCAGACTACTAGGGCTGGCGCTTCCATCCTCACTGGTTGCAGCTCGTTCTATTTGTTGTGACGCATCGCCCTCACGACCGCTCATCCCGATATTTGCCTCGGCAACACTCTCTAGCGCATCCGTACACTTGGAATTTTTACTATGCGGAATGCGGAACAGGGAATCTGTCGAGGGAGCACGCAAGTCCGCGGAGGGCGCACGCGGCGCACCAGACGACGACGTGTTGTTGTTCTTGGTGGGCATGGCGTGGGTTGCTTTCCCTATCTCTTGGTCTTGACAGTGTCGTAAAGTAGAACGCTCAGCGAGTTGTGCTGTAGAAGGATTGTTCCTATTATTTTCTCAAGCTGATGCTCATGTTGTTTGTACTTACTCTGACCTACACAGTAGTTTTATTGCTTGTACAACAGCAAGAGAGAATTGGGTCTTTGTAATTAGTTAGAAATTGAAACGGACTTTGTTGCTCATCCTACGCGGTAATACAATGAATATGATAAATGTCTTCTACACCAACTCGACGCCGAATGTAAGAGTACCGACACTCCACACAGATTCACGACCTACTACTCTTTCTGTGTAGTGACAGATGAAGGATCGATTTTGACGTAGCCATATCGATATCATGACCGAAAAGTATAAATATGTCCATGTGCCTTGCGTTGCTGCTATTAAAACCAGTCCAATAAGAGGTGATCAATGGTTTTTTTACCGATGCTTACAAACACAGATGAGTGGAGTTCTTGTAAGCGCGAGTGGAAGATCCAAGTTCTTGCCTGGTGATCGAAAACCGACTCAAGTTTTAACGTAGCAACTATCTCATAACCACGTGACGAATTCGGGTTCGGTGACTGACGGATAGCGATAGAGGAAGAAAACTGCTCGATAATTTCCTAGAAGTTGCGAGCCGTAGCAGCTAAGCATTCACAGCAGGCTCCATGACAAATACGATGCTTACCTTAATAGGAGTAGGTTTCTTTTTCGAAATCATGGTCGTGAAAGTGAATTATGTTCTATTCTAAATACAACGTTTCAAAGCACTATGCAGCAGAAGCAAATTCGTTTGTGTCGCTTTTCACATAAAATTTCCCGCCTACATCAAAGCCATACTCTGACCAAAAGTCTACGGGTTTTGTTAATGGGTGCCTTTCCTCTAGACCAAATAAGTTCGTTGCATCGTCACCACTTGCATGCGTCGATCGGAGTCCGTAGAACTCCCCTAAACCCAATGGGCCTCGACATTTCTCTTCGACGTAATTCACGAGCCGGACAGCAATGTAATATAGAAATAGGCAGAAAGCCGATAACTGGAGGAAATACCATCCGAAAACGTTGGTCTGAGGGAAATAGGGGAAAGAGGAATACGAAGATCCTGCTGATCAGTCTTTCTTGCGCTCGATGCGAGCCTTCGGCCTTCTCCTTCGGGTTCAACCAGTCTGAGCCTGAGGCATGACCGTCTACGACGATGACAATGTCTACATCAACCTCTTTTTGCTTCACCTAGTATGTAGTACTAATAGGACATCGACATACCTAAGTATTAACATCAAGACCAAAGGAAGCTGAAATACATCCGCCAGATCGTTGACGTCGCCTTGCGGATATCGGATCCACTTCATTAGTTCGCTTTGTTTTCTGCTTCCGATAAGGAAACCGTCAACCAGCATTGCTCGGACAACGTTCAGCGGATACTCTGGACATATCTGTTGATGAGATGGAGGAGCGCGTGCGAGTAAAAGACATCACTCAACATCGGTTGAAATAGATGAGCCGACTGGTCCCGGATTTTGATCACCGAGATTCTCGTCTTCCTAGGCCTTGTGATCGAAATCAGGTTACCAAATTCCATAACCGTTCATGGATACTAAATGCTAGAGAAGTCAGACTCAGCGGATAAATCGAAAGGGTAGAATTGCAATTGGAGGAGGGTCTGGAACGAATCACGAACAAGCTAGTAGGACAAGTACCATGATGTAGATGAAGTCCCACGCAAACACGAAGAGGTGAACATTGATAAGCAAAAGTAGGCCTTTGCGAAGGAAGACTAATTTCTTTCCGGAGTTATCCAATATCGCGAGGATTCCGATTAAACCTATAAACGTCGCCGCAGATACCTTCAGTGGGAGAACAAAGAGGTATTGACGTTTCTCCTCGTTTTCATCTCGGTGTAATCGCTGAAGTAATTTACCATGACCTTCACCTTTACCATTACCGAAGATTATAATTCAAGTACTA
Organism: Amoebophrya sp. A25; assembly: GCA_905178165.1. Classification (NCBI taxonomy): domain Eukaryota; class Dinophyceae; order Syndiniales; family Amoebophryaceae; genus Amoebophrya; species Amoebophrya sp. A25. The sequence continues at coordinate 661,957 of CAJINU010000018.1, read as the reverse complement.
AATTATATACAAGTCATACAAGAATGAGGTGAGCCTTGAGTATGAGAGACGGGAGATGATCGAAGCAATGAAGAACGTTTTTGACGTTGAGCAAGTAGAACATTAGCAATTTACATCCACGAATCGCCGCAGCGTGTAACTCGAGCCGCGCATCCCAATACAGCTAACCGGTGCTGGCGCCAGATGTGCCGTAAGGGTGCTTGGTTCTTTATCCAGCGTCGCTTCTGTTCTGTACCATGTAATCATGTTCAGACAAATAGTCCCCATCCCGTAGGCGAACAATGCTGCTGACAGAGCAGCAACTCCTGCTGATATCGGTATGCAGCAAAAGCATGTTTCGTATTTTTTCTTGGCCTCGCCGCGGAACTCCGTTGGATCACCTCCGCTCAAGATCAACATGGCTACTAATTTCCTCGAAGATGAAGTCTCGGAAGAGCAAGACTACAAAGGGAATGAATGTTCTTTATGTCGATTCTCATGCAGCATCAGTAAGCCAAATTCTGGGAATAAAAGGCTCCTTGTCTCAAGAACAAGAGCCTTCTTCCGATAGAGACCACCTGAGAGATGTTTGTTCTTGAACAAAATCGAGATGTCCCCCTAAGGTGCTGCTCTTTCTAGAGGTGTTCTGCGAATTCACTGCTACAGCAATCGCTTCTGGGTCATCTTCATATTGCAAGCAAACTTTAGGAGAGCAGGAAGCCCCTAAACTCACAAGTATATATGAAAATAAATGACCGAAACCGCAAAACCAAACGAGATTCTATTGGTCCCTCGTTCGATGATTTTTTTCTCTTCCAATTTATCTAACAGCTACCGCTCCGCATACTTCTGCTCCGTTCATTTTAGAGCGTCAAATAGAAACCATAAGGATAGGTCTTGTTTCATTTGTTTCAATACACCTTGCCGTTGACGTTGTCGTAGCTATTTTTGATTATTCGTGGGGCTCCTTCGGCTGGAACAGGGAATTATACAAGATTTTTTGTTGTTGCAGGCATACCTAAAATTATGCACTGGCATATGCCTGCACGTTTCTTCATCGAAGATTTCGTCGTGCCTCTGCCGCTTTTTCACTAGACAGCACGGAGACGGACAAATAGACAGAGACAGACACACAGATCGTACCGACCTTGTAATTTGCGACTCAGTGTTCATAATCTGAATCACTCACTACACTCATTTCCTCACCCGACTCATGTGGATCTCCACACTCAAGCTTGCTTCCTTGTGGCAATAGCCTTCACCACTCAGAAAAACAGACCACGGTCCTGCACAATTACTGTTCAACTCGGATCATACACATACTCATAGTTTTCATCGGCCACAGAAAAATCTCCGATACCTGATTGCTTCACCAACGAAGTCTCACCTTAACGGACTCCCTCACGCAGTACCAGCTTAGTTACTTACGTTTCACTTTCACCGCCACAAGCTGTGTGACTGCAGGATATGAACAAATAAATGAAGCGGTCCCAGTACTGTTTCTAAATGACCACGGCGTCTTTTGTAATGCTCATTGATGAAGGCCATTGATCTTTTTCTTGCATCTATTGATAACTTAGCATCCTACAGAGTTCTGTTGTCAATCTATCAACTGTTGCAAACGGCGCTTTTTTGGTCGAGAACGAGAAGACCAGCAATGCTTTTGCAGTAGTACTAGCCCCGGAGTGGTGGATCGATCGCTTCGAGCTGGGGCTTGCTGTAGGGGAAGTGGCCTTCTTCTTTTGGGACAGTATTTATGCGTGTGGTCATACTGCGCTGCACTTGCAAGGAGGAGGAAAATCGTCAAAAATGGCTAAGCAGAAGCGGGCGGAAAGAACTGCAAACTATTATTTTCAGGATTACTGATAAAGTAAGGGGCACTATCAATATCTAAATCTATGTCATCAACCTCAAGCTCCGTCGCCGTGGTGTACCTTCCAGCGTCCTCGAGGTAGATCATGATGAAAAGTACGCCAGCGGTTCACTGTAAGGGGAGCGCTAGAGCAGTTCTTTCTTGCAACAAGGATCAACTTCTTTTTACTGCCTAAGCTCCGCTCTAAAAAAAGAGCCTCCCAGTCCGCACTTCGTTGAGAACGTCGTGAATCTGTCTTCAACAACATTCAATTGCTGCTGCATCGAAAATCCGGGACTTTTATTCATCTTCGTCCTCACTGTCCTCGACGTTGACGACCTCATTTTCTTTTGCGGGTGCGGGAGCTCTTGACGAGGACGCGGTTCCAGCACACTTTTCTCGCCAGGTTTTGAATATGTGGTCCGCTCTTCGCTGGACCTCTGGAAACTTACCCTTTGTTATCGGGGGGCAATGTAGCCACATGCGTATCTCGCGCGCCAACCCTGATCGTGCTAGGAATTCACGAGTGATCTCCATCTTCTCCAATCCAGTGAAAAGAGTCATCGCGTCAGCCGTGTCAAATTTCTTTCCATGGGGATCGTAATCCACGACCAGATCGATGTTTGGCTTGGCGGCACCTGAAATTGTGTTGTTCCGTGTGCCAACAGGTCGAAGGAAGGCTTGACCCAGCAGATGCGTAATGAACGTTCAACCTCACAACAACCCAATTAAGAATCAAGGGTCTATGATTCATATTCAACAGGTTCGCCAATCCTAATCTACTATAATTCTTTGCTCGTCTACTAGAGCTACTTACTCTTAAAAATAACACCTCCAACAATGTGCAAGAATGAAGATTTTTACCGACGGTGACCGTGTCGCCATGCTCAGCCTTTCCCATTTTCATGCTCCTTCCGGGAATCCGTGTGCCGTTTATCATGGTACCGTTCGATGACCTGTCTTCGATGAGGAGCTTTGACTCGTCGTTTTTGCTTGGAGTCGCAAAGAAATGCACGTTGGACACACGCATATTGTTCCTTGCGAGTTGCCTGGTGTATTGCGGTTTGTGCGCATTTTTCGTCTCCGGAGGAATCACCATAGCATCTGACTGCGAAAAATCCGTCGGAATCAGCAGACTATGAAAGTGGAACAGGGAAGATGGATAGGCTTCGGCATGGCAAGGGTGGACGTGGAATAGTTCCGAAATACAAACGGTCGACCACAGTTAAGAAACCCAAAGAAGTAGGAGGGAAGCAAAGCCAGAAGTTCAAGTAACAAGGAAGCAAGAGCTATTAATGATCCTGAGTATGTTGATGACATCACTCCTTCTTGGATGAGACGTGCAAACTTATTTCTAGTTCAATTGAGTGTTCTTGAGTTGAAAAATAGGTGTATGTGGCCACTTTTCAATTCTGTCGGTTTGCTACTGTCGGAATCGTTGCCAGGATTCCTATAACTGCAGGGCGTAATAATTATTACACGCCGACAAATTTGCTGCACTAAAAAATCACAGACCAGCGGGGCGTAACAATTATTACGCCCCGAGCAGCTAGGCTCTTTCGTGCTCAGCATCAGGAAAGACCTGAGCCGACAAAAGCAAAAAATTGGAAACACCGCAACACGAGTAGAATCCGCAAAAAATGGGATCCCACTTCTCGGGTTCCTTCCAATGCTACTGCCGGAACATTGAAGCGATTTTTGACCAGCAAAGTGACAAGGTCCGACAGTATTGTATTCCAGGAATCGAAAAGTGGCCACATACAATAGGATGGAAAGTTGTGGTGCCGAACTGAAAGTACTAAACATGAAGGTTCAGGTTGTTTATCAACAACTACTGACACGGCCCAATTGAGGCTGGAAAACTCAAATTCGGTTCTTTGGTCATAAGCAAACTTCGCGCCATTCAAAGCTGCCCGTGAACGCACAAGGCGTACTATCATATCCCGTGCTCGCATATCCTTCCGGATTTTTTCCTTGTCCTTCCGCATTTTTTCCCTCTCCTTCATTTTCGCCAGTTCACGGTCCCTGCGATTTAGTTGTTGCTGGTAACGACGGTGATCTTCCTCGAGTTGGTCGTTTTCCTCTGCTTCGTTGCGCGGCCCAGGCCTGATGAACTCTTCGCGCAAATTGCTAGTATCGCGATATTGAAAACTAGGGATCCCAGTTCCGTTCGTCCGGTCGGTAGCGGCAGGCGTCCTCTCCGCTTGTTGGTGGGTAGTCTGTTGTTGTCGCTGGGGGTAGGAGGTTGACGAGGAAGATGAAGTAGAAGCTGCTTGCGGGTGATTTGGTCTCGAGGAAGATGAGGCAGCCCCGTTTGTGCTGGATGAGGCTGCTTTTGTCTGGCCCCACCTGAGGAATAGGTAGAATCATGCTCATGTCAAGCTAGAGATTATCAAGAAAGGACTACTAGACAGAAATAGACGTCGAAACTTTGTCAATACGCGAAATACGACCACGTACTTGCTCATGCAAAGGTAGCAAACCTAGAGGAATGATATGTTTTTGTTCCTGGGTCGTAGCTGACGCCCCTCTTTGAAGTGCAACTCCGATTGAATGATTATGACTTCACACCAATTTGTTTTTGTAGATAGAATACCGGCCAAGGCCTCTTGCGCCCATTGGGCCGAGCTTTGCATCGCTTTCGTCCAAGTTGTTGTTGGTGGAAGCAGAGGTCGACCTTGAAGAGTAGGAAGTTGATCCAGCTGGTTGTCGTGTGTCGTTAGTATTTGATGCGCCAGCTGTCCAACTTGTGTTCGCGAAAGGGTCGCGATAATCAGGGTTCATGTACGCAGAGGAAGGGGGTGGAACATTCGCATTGGGCTGGTGGTACTGGTTAAACCCGTAAGGGCCACTTGCCCCTGCGCTGGCTGTGGATGCACTTGGGCCATACCCCGCCTGTTGGTGAAACGCCGCTGCGCTGTGAGCGAATGACCCTGGTGCACCGAAGTTATACGAGTTGAAGCGTGGTCCTGCTGCTGATGCTCCACCCGGTGCAGCGCCCGTTGCCGCCCCACGTAACTTGGCATTGGTGAGCTCAGTACTGATTTTGTTGTAGCTCTCCTGCAATTCCTGAAAGCGTTGCTTTGCTTCATTCTGCGAAGCATCGTCTTTGGGAGCTTTGTCTGGGTGAAGCGCCAGACACCTCTTATGGTAGTATCGCCGCACCGTGTTCGGACTCGCATCGCGCTGTACCCCCAGCACAGTGTAGGCCCGCGCGATCTCAGGGCCCGGGAGTGACACCATCCTTGTCTACCAGTTGTACGTGACGTTGTCTTAACAAATTTCAATGTTCGAGAAGATGAAAAAAAAAGGCATCAAGTAATTGACTCTCACGTACATCAGCTAGTACTCGTCACGCAAGAGACTATCTGCAACGACATCATTACTTATCTCCCACAACATCCTGTTCATATCTTCAATCTTCAGGAGAAAGCTGGAGTTGGTAATGCCATAGGGGATAGACAAAGGCTTGCGCTAGTGGAACTAATATTTTTACACGTAAGCGTAACTACTGTTGGTCATCTTAGTTCAGTAAGAGTAAGTCACTGACAAAAGGCTGACTCTGACATAAGGCACAACGATCGTCGATAATAACTCCCTCAAGCATCCTCATCTGTTGCAATACATAGGCAGAAAATGTTGATAGAGCTAAGTATCTTCAAGTTCCATGATCATCTTCATCATCCTCTAGTAGATAGCTAACTTTGATGAATAGTTAACAATTGCTTGATGTATTAGTCACGCAAGACATCGTGGCTTCCCGTTGGCGTTGCCACACAGAAAAATGACATGGAGCAGTTCTCTTCATCAATATCTATGCGTTGTGTTGTGCATGGTCATTTTCAATCGCGGATCAGACATTAGGAGTTCTTGGTTGAGATGAGGAGCAGACAGTATAGTGGACCACGTGAGAACATAGAAGATTTCACGCTCTGTTCCTTTTGTGAGAAATTGAGTTGCCTCTTGAAATCTAATCTGCGAATCATTTCTAACAGAAGTACAGATTTTCATTTCGATTTATTCCTTTCTGAAAAGTTTGGCTCTGATGTTCGTTGGTTCATGTACTGGAGCTCGTGATACAGAAAATTTCGATATCGATTTTTTCATCTGGAAGCAAATTGTAATTCCGGAGATGAACAGGCAGATACTTCTGCTAGGGATAGGGAACAATCAAAGCACAAGAACATGAGCCGCTGCGCCACTTGTGCATTCGGCTTGTTCTGATCGACACGACCCGAACATTTTGAGAATGGGATCTTATGAACTGAACGGAAGACGGACTTTCCTTTGCTTTAGCCTAGTGCACCGTGGTCAGTTATAGTCTGTGCTGGGGGATCGCCATCGCATTCGCAATCAGAATATTTGAGTTTGAGGTTCTCTTCTTCATTAGATGTGCATGTGGTAATTATTTGGGTGTGAAGTTCCGGCCTCTACTTTCTTCCCATTTATTCTCTATGTTTTGTTTGACTTGAAGTTGGAAAAACGATAAGAGTTAAAAGGACTGCTGTCGTACACATTTCTAGTAGCACCCAAAGAGCTCTAATCATGCGATAAGGCTCCACGAGTATCTCTACTACGAACTTCTAGTTCTAGTCATAACAACAAATAATAAGACTGCAAGAACGTGGTGGTAAGAAGTTATCACTGTGGTTAGGAAGTTGCGCTAAAGCTATGAGATTCCGAAGGTCGTGCTGACATTGTCTTTACGTGAGCCTGGCCTGGCGGAAATGGTTTACTAACTTACGTCATGTCATGTGCGGAACACAAAAAAGAGTTCTTGAATGAGGAAAAGAACTAGAGTCCTCTGAGTGGCGTGACTAACTAAGGCGCAAGGTGCTAGGAAATCATTGGCCTTGGGATTGCTTGCAGTTCTGTGATTCATTCTGTTGATCAAGTACTCAGGTAGAAATCGAGGTAGACTGTTGGAAGTAGTTATGCTCTACTAGGTTTTCTGTTTCCGATTAGGACTCGAAATAGGTTTAGAAAAAGAAGTTGTAATTGCGAATATTTACTGACGGCGAATAATGAAGAATTCGCCAAGCCTTTTAAATGACGCATGCACCATGGAAACCAATGATTTTACGAAGGAAGATGAATAGTTTTCTAACACGATTTTTACGAGCCGCATGAGCATGGCGTGTGTAATTTCCAGTTTCAGGAGCCACCAAAAACTTCTCACCGCCCGATGCCGAAGAAGCTACTCCTCGGCTTCGACCGTTCCTTCGGCGCAGGTTGGTCTTTTCTGGAAGACAGTGATTGTTTTGCAGGACCCCCTTTCTGCTTAGACTTGGCGCTCAACCCGCTCTGCTCCTTCGCAGAGGATGCGCCGACACCTGTGAAAAATACGAATAGTGATAGAGATAGTGTCCTTTACCTGTCTGAACAAAAGCTTGATATTTGCTTTCATGTTTCTAGTGAGACTGTCTTGTTAGGGTCGTTATCTCAACGAGCTCTTGTCACAATGAGCTCTGCTGGGCTCACACTCACAAATCAAATACAAATATGTAGAACCAGAACCGTAGCTTTTCTTCTTCCCGGCACCCGCGGAGGGTGGTTCCGGTGTACTGGCCGGTGGGCTAAAGAGGCCTGTTAGTGGCGCGGCTCCACCCGTCGCGGACACGCCACCTTGATTGCTGTTACGCGTCCGCATAGAGTTCACAAGAAGTCCGGTTGAGTTTGCAATCAGGGTGCTTCCTTGGATTACGGTTTTTGCTTGCGATCCGAACGCACTCTGGTTTCTAGCCGACGTGTTCATGATGACTTGCAGGGAAGAGGGCGCACCTCCGTGACTCGTGCGAGCAGAAGTGACCACACCACCTTGCTCCGGGTTGCCGGACGATGAGCTGCTGCTGTGATGTCCCGGATGATGCTGGTGTTGCGCCAAGACAAATTGCTGCGGATCTTGGCCTGGTGGAAGCGTACTAGGTCCCCCGTGGATACTCGATGACGAGGGAAGATCGCCAACACCAGGCGGATGCTGAAACGCAGGTGGAAAATCATTGCTACCCCCACTATTCGAAGATGACGAGGCTACACCACCATTACCACTTGAGCCCCCGTGAAGATGTTGACCACCCAGGTTGTAGGCGGAATGTGATGAGGTCGCGCTACTACCACCCACTAAGAGTGAACCGTTTAGGAAGCCTCCTGCTGATCCGCCACCCCCGCCATGCGAATTGGTTCGAGTTGGTGACGCTCCGGGATGATAGGAATGAGTAGATCCCCCATGGTAGCTATACACCACAGCACCATTGCCCCCGGAAGATCCTGGATGTCCGCCACCCGATCCAGGGGCCATCATATGTTGAGAGCCAGCTCCTCCTGGAGCTGTACTTGAGGACATTCCACCGATAGTGATGCTTATGCCACCAGGGTTGATTCCTGGACCCTCGTTGCCCAACAGGTGCCTTCTTCGTGCCTGGGCGCTTTCTCGCGCATCGCGAATGGTTCGCTGCATGTTCTCCAAAAATGCAGCGAACGCCCTTTGACCATCTTGGTACGTCGCAGAGTCGGCACTCAGAGTAAATTGCTCCGACAGAAGTGACGCTTTGCTGATTTAGAGACGTCTAGTTCTAGGCCTGCTGTTCAACATGTTGATATCAATTGATTTTCGTATTCTTGAGTGCCGGATAAAATGAAAGTGATGTTGATGAAGATGAAGTATCTAGACATGATGATACATGGAGTATTCTGAACCCGAATTTTCACAACCTGCTGAGCCTTAACTATTTGGTGGAATGACCCATGCCGAAAGCTCCTCTTCCGCGAGAAAGCATTCCTCATCGCCCTCGTCAATTTCCTCTTCCTCTTCTTCTAGTTGCGCGGCATCCGGGGTTTTTGAAAATTGCTCAAGGAGACACTCTATCTGCCTTCCAAACGCATTCAATTCTTGCTGTTGTGGGGCTCCGTTACTAGACATTCCAGCAGAAGACGAGCCTGACGGTGTGCTGCCATTGTTCATGTTCACACCTGCCTTGCGGCTTTCATCCAGCAAGGACTGCAAAATCTGCCGGAAACCGATTGCCTCGGCTTGCTGCCGAAAGAAAGACCGGCCTAAAAGGGAGTAAAGAGTCCCGTTGGCGTAGGTGCGCACCTGGGCTTCTATGTGAGGTGAAAGCATGAGCGCCGCTAAGACCGGCACCACTCCCGGGACCTTCTCAAGCCTGGTTTTCCCTTCTTTCCTCAACGCTAGGTTCATCAGCAAGGCAGACCCGAACTCAAGCGTGATTTCGCTGATCTTGCCTGCGGCGTCAAAACTGTTCTCTTGGCTGCTGGTGCGCGATGGTATGCCAGCGTCGCCAAGAGGACCGTTTCCACCGTCGACCAAGCCACCGACACCAGGAGGCTGCGCCGCAAATCCGCCGCCCGAAAATGAGGACGCCGAGGAACCGCCAACAACCCCCATGTTGTAATTGATGTTGCCATCTGTAGAGTTACCTGGAGCCCCCGTTCCTGCTATGGTCATCGTCCCTGGAGGGCTGTAGTACTGCTGCTCTGCTGTGTCTCTGACAAAGCGACCGACCTGCTGAAACGCGTTGTGCAGGACATCGGGGTCTAGGCCTGCGGTGGTCTGCGTTGTCGTGGTTCCGCCACCCGCTGACGTCGTCACTAGTTGACCTGGTGTAAACTCTGTTGACAAAGAAACACCAGGCGGCCCGCATTGCAGCGATGATGTTGACGACACTCCCATGCCACCAACGAAGTTTTGGTGCTGCAAGGGCCCCGCGTTATTCATGCTACCAGCACTACCACTGGACCCTGGCGCCGATGCGGAGACCTGATTCAGGAGATCTCCTGCTGGTGGACCAAAAGCCAGGGAGGACAAAATGAACTCTCGGAATTCTCCTAAGATCCATGCCATCAGATTCTCCGCGATCATGGCTTCCTGCATCCGCTGCGAGAGGGACAAGCGCTGCAAAGCGACGAGACCTTGCAACTCCGTGTTATCGGACCGACCCAAATGCTGCATCAGACCGCGCACCAACATTTTCGCTCGCTGTCCCAAGTAGTAGCGACCTCCTGCTTCACATGCGATCACGGCGATGAGCGCAATGCAAGCATCAAACTCCAGGAAGGTGTCGAAAGCTTCCGAACCATCAGCCTGTGGGTCGACGACTAGGCCGTTTGGAGGGGAATTCGACACAGAGGTTTGTGCCCTTGGATTTACGCAAAGTACGTCGAAGCAGCACACGCCGTGCAAAAACGCTCTGCGATCCGCGAGAGGGTCGAAGGCAGAGCAACAGTGCTTCAGAATGGACACGAAGAGCTCCTGCTTGTCGCTGGTTGGTGCCTTCAATGCGTCACGAATGCGTCCGAACGCAAACCTTGCGCACGGACCGATCAGCGACGGCTGGAAAGTACTCCGCCCGCTGGATCGACTGTAGAGAGTGCTTTGCCGTGACCCCTTTGGTCGCGCTCCATAACGACAATGCTTAGAAGGTTTTGCTTCCGGAATCGGAATGCTGTCGATATCACGCATATACATACCCAATTCACAACCTAGAACAAGAAACGTATCACGACTTTCGTGGAAGCTAGTAAGAATCAGACAGATCATCAAAAAAAATGTTCTCATCATCATCTACCACCAGGCCACTTCTGCTTCTATCGCTATAAAGGACGATAATAATCATTTCTCGAGGTTGCCTTAATGTAGAGACTCTGGCGTGAAGCGACACCGCGTGAATGCCCGCCACGACTTTTCATCTCACCTCGCGTCTCGCGCGATATTCGGCCCGCACTGCCGAGCGAAGACATCTTCTCCATGATTTGACTTAACCGACGCCGCAAATCATCATGAACTTCAAGGCTCGACGAGGATGACGCGCCGCCTCCCGCCGAGCGTCCCCCCGCCCCAGCTACTGGGCCACCACATCCCTGACCACCCACAGCTGAGCCGCCAGAGGCGGACGCGGATCCCGAATGCTGACTAGCACTACTGAAGTCGTTCTGCAACTGCTGCAGTGCTGCAGTAGTCGTGGACGCATTTGGCGGGGCGTCCCGGTGGCCAACGAGATTCCCGACGTGGTACGAGCCTGACGATGCCAAGCCCGGCGGTTGCAACTGATTTTGGCTCGACATGCTACCATGACCATGAGGAGGACCCACGTTCGGTTGCGCACAAGTGCTGGATGAGCTTGGGGTCGACTCGTTTTTCAGCGCTTTCAATGCAAGCTCAGCGACCTGGATCAATTCGCGCACAGGGTACAAGGCACTGTTGCTGCCGCTGATGGGACCTTCGACCAAGGCATACAGAAACGGAGCCCTGAAAGGGGTGAAACAAATATTTGATGCGAGTCTTATGAGATCATGATCGGTCCTCTTGTGGGTAGTCATGGTACAAGACAGGAGAGAAGAACATGAATATAACTGAGCCAAAATCGAATTACAGGCGTGCATCAAGTTCAAAGGTTGGACTGTCTCAAACCTTGGAGCCTTTTGCTGAGAGCACAACTGCCGGAGAACGCGAAGCGTGTCTGATCGTAGTTCGTCTAACCATGCGCGGGTGAAAATATGTTTCAATTCCGGATGTTGATGTGGTGCTGGCACAAATGGCAATGCGTAAAAGGCAACGAGAGAACCTGATAGAGAAGATGTGATGACTTGCACAATCTTCATCAACATGAGCAGGAGCAGTATATCATATTTATTAGGACGCCCTAAACGTAAGCAAGTAGTTAGTCGTATTACGGATGAAATACCCCTGCGTAAGCGTGACAGAGACAACTTGAATCTGTAGTTTCTAAATCGTCTTATACCGTTTCAACTGAATGAAGATTTACCGCTTTCATCCTGGTGTTCCGCAAGGTAGTCCTTGAGCTCCTCAAATTCCCCCTGTTTTTGTCGCGGAAATTTTTCGTTGTTTTGAAGCCGTTTTCTCATTGGGAGAATGGCAAAATGGACACGCAAACGTAATTCCAGCGAGCCGTGCGCGCGATTCGTATCTAATCTCCTCCACATTCGAAAAAAACTGTGGCCATTACCTGAAGAGTTTTGTACAGTCTTGATCAAAAATTGGCTCACCAGTGAAACTAAGACTAAGTAGTAGAACGGAGGATGAAGTTAAGAAATTCTTGCTCTTACCTAGCCCTAGCCTTGGGGTGCTAAGAACAAAGGGTCTTCGTGCAAAGACCGCGCTGGTAGCGGTAGGAGTGCGAAAATGGATTCGTAGGTACCTTCGTCAAAAGCTTCCAGCATCGCTTCAGGGGAACATGCTGTTGCAGCGCCGTTATAGCCCATGGAGTTGAGCGTTGAACCAGCTTCCTTTTTCAGGGATTTCAAGGACTTTTCGAAGCCGTGGTAGGATAGGTACTCTTCAATAGCCCTCAGTATCGTTAATTCCTGCAGTCCAGCACCGAAATCGAGCTTCTCCCATGACGGAAGCGGACTTTCGCCGTCCTTATCCGCCGCACCGCTCTCGCCTGGAGGCGGAGTCGCCGCCATGATTTCAAGAACGCTTTTGACCCGAATACGAGGTTATTACGTCGCCATTCAGCGCTTCGTGTGCCACTGCGTCGAGCTGAAGACGCTTATACGTATGCGAAGTAGCAGGAGTTGATTATTATATAAGAAGTTCGCTTCAAAATCGTGCCCATTGGTCTCATCACAACTGGTGGCGCTATCCTCGAAGATGAACTCTGCATCCAGGAGGTCTACGTTTCGACTATTTTCTTGCACCTTGCGCTGTCTCAGTGGTCTTGTAACTGCCTGGCATCGGGGCAGTTTTCTTCAGCTTGGAACATCGAGGGCGCTAGCTACTGCTTTCACGAATTTTGCAAGAAGAAATGCTATGTATCAAGTAATGATGGATGAGCTTTCACTATGCAGCACTTGCACTTCGTCGCAATACTATGATGATGACACGAATCTACTCGTCGCAATGCTATATTTGTTTCTAAAGAACAAGAAGACGAGCTAGAGTATCTACATCACCAACTTAATGAGAATGAGTATGTTTCAAAACTAAAAACGTGAGCACTCAATCAAAATAGAATCGATCGTAAATTCTTGAGAAAGACAAGGCGGGGATCGAGGCACAACATCGAAACCACAATACCAATAGCACGTACTTACTTAACACACGTGCTGACTGCTGCTCCTCACAAATTTCTTCAGTCTCCTTTCTAGTGGCGGGGAGAGGATGGATATAACCGACGACGACCGACTCCGACAGCACACGATACGATCACTATCGAGAGCATAATGCTGATGTGTCACTCTTGTTTCCTCATCAATTTCGACGGGGTTAAAAAACAGAACTGCTACTCTCTCAAGCCATCATGTCACAGTGTCTAGATGCCGACCATCGACAGAAGGAAAAGGCAGAAGTGTCTAAGTCTATTATCACCGATCAAAAGAAAGTGAAATTCTTGCAGATACTGCTCGGCCTTTTAATCTTCTCTTTTGTCTCATTTTCCTGATCCTGATCCTGAAGCACAACTCGTAACAACAATTAGAATCTGCTTCTCCTCCATGATGCGCTTTACAGTCGCCCTCACAGTCGTTTCGGTACAGCCATACAATCGCGTCGATTTATGCGAGTCGGCTTCACGAAGGAAAACTGCAGAGGTAAGCGACTTATCTCCAAGTATCATGCACTTCCTCCTCAGACTCGGCTCCTGAGGCGGAGCTATTGAAGAAGATCTTCATGCAGGTGTAGTAGAGCATACATATTCACTCATGAACATAATTCCTATAGGTTGATAGTGCTAGAACATTGCAACTAATAACATCGCATGATAAGATTAATCACCCCACAGATCACCGCCACAAAAATCCGCGCCTTCCTCGAAGTCCTTGCCTATATCTCCTTTCCAGTCCATCTTCAACCCTAGACACCGACTGTTTTCTTGCGGACAATTAGTACGAGAAAGCCCCTGAGCATACTTCCAGAAAAGAAGCAAGAAAAATCCCCGACGGGGGTAGGAACGCAAGTTGGGGATAGAAGTCTGACGAAAGACATCAGACGACCGACGACACGAAACGCCACCACCCAGCCTGACAGACGAAAGACGTCGGCCAGACGAAAGGCGTCAGCCTGACGATAGGGATAGAGGAAAGATAGACAGCCTGACGAAGAGCGTCGGCCTGACGAAAGGCGTCGGTCTCCCGAAAGGCTGCCTGACACCACACGCCTCCAGCAGGCAGCGCCTCACCTCTCTGACCGACGAAAGACGAAGGAGAGAGTCGCAGCGGTTGCACGTAGAGAGACCCAGCCAGCGCGGCCATGCGTTGCTTTTTCTTGGCCCGCCAAGCTCCCCCTGCCCTCGCTCTTACCTGCATCTGGGGGCCGGCTATGGTCGTTGGGCTCTGCGGGTCCTTATGTGTTTGGTGGTTCTCATCCGGTTTTTTTCTTGGACTGCCGTGGGGATCTTGCAAATTCTGAAGAATTTGCGTGATCCTCCCGCCAGTCCAATAAAACCCCGAAAGCAGCCCGCTCGTCTTCCCATGAATCGACGGAGCTAAGTACGCGAGTGCCAGCAGTCTCGCCATACTAGTCATTTCATCGAGGTGGACTACCCAGCCCGCGGGCTGTCTCTAGCTTGTAGCCCGTGGGCGCAGAAGTGCTAAACTTGGAGCCGGGCGAAGCTTGTGGAGGCTAGTGTAGTTAATAATGGTAATGGAAGCACAGAGCTGTGGATGCGCCTGCCTCATTGACATTGTCGAGCGAAACAAAGAAAGATGCCGTAGCTTCTACGAAGATCGACCGCCTCAGACGTGAGCAACGATTTCGGTTGATAAACAACCTGTAGAGCTTTTGCACTAGCATAGCATTTTGTAAAAAATGCTAGATATGCTTCTGCTTGGACTTGTTCATAATTAGTGGCTACTGGCACCTGGCGTTAACGAGAAGTTGTTCATTTTCTTGGTTTGATAAAATAAGATAGGATAGGAGTGGGCTCACTTGTGACGGAGTGAGCGTATAAAATCTTTTCATCATCTCCGATAGTTTTTCGCAACTGATCGGGGTGGAGAGGTGGATGACACCCCAGTGTAAATGTTCGTTGTAAAAGTAAAAAATGGCGAAACGAAGTTCGAATAAAAAATTAATGGAAACAAAAAAAATGATCGAATTGTATCTGTATGAACTAATTCTGTACAGAGTGTTAGACTACCTGTGCGAGTCATCCACAAGAGTGACGCATAAGTTTTTTGAGATTGGAAGTTAGCCAGACAGCAGAAAGAGAAGACAGCGTCCCTTTGAAATCGATGAACGAGCTTTACTTTCGTTTTACTGCATTGTATGGAGGTAGTCTTTGAGTGACTCTGTAAAAGAAACAGATTCATAATAGAAAGAAAGAGTATAATAATTCAAAATCTAGATCACGGAGGCTAGAGCACGGATTTTCCACAACTCTTCGCTAGTCCTAGTGCTAGTTGGAACTCGACCCGCAGCTACAACTGCTCAGTTCTCTAGCCCTTGTTCTGAGTAGTTTGGTACAGTAATCGGCTGGATCCATTGGAACCAACCAAGGATACTAGGCTGCCCTCTCCCTCTGCAGTAACAGATTACTTACCAGATACAAATAAGTGAAGAAGTAAAAATTGTAAAAATGAGGTATAGGTTTACGTATAGTGACATGAGAACGTCGCGAGGCATCTTCATCTTCTTGATCTTCTCATTCCAAAAAATAAAAATGTAACGTCAGACTCAGTCGGGCATGTGTTTTCATGTAATGGTTTTTGTTTGGTGAATACGACCACGACGCAACAACTCCGACTTGAGCTTCGTCTTCATTGTCACTTTTTTGATGGTAGTGGAAAAGCTGCGATCTATCGCTTGAGCCGCGCACTCTTCTGATCCAGTTTCGCAGCGTCAGCGCCAGCGCGCTACTACTTAGCTAACTACATAAGTAAGCACAAGAACGAAGAACGACCAAGACAGAGCAAGCCGAACCGCTGCCCCAGGAATCTCTTCGCCCCGAGCTGTGTATAGCTTGCGCTTAGCTATAGCTTCCAGGCGCTCGAGGTGAGATAAATACGGGAGAGAGTGAGTCCCAGCCCCGCTATCGACAATCGCTTCGCAAGAGAAGAATGCGACAAATATTAAGCCGGGCCTTCTCTATCTCCGCCGCGTCCATCCAAAACTCAGGTCAATTAGCTAGTTGACTATCTAACCAGTCAAAGTGTGCTTTTCACGCTTTACCGATAGACGCGATAAAAGTAGGTTCGATTTTTGCATAAAATACTTTTATTTCATCAGGTCTTTGATGATGGCATCCGCAGACGCGTGCGCGTCATAATCGTTGCGACCGCGTACTGAAACTCCGAGTGTCTTATCCGGGACATTAGGACGGAATTTGGCTTGGGTAATTGGGGCTGCCTCGAGAAGTGCAGGAATGTGAAAGGCGCCACCATCTACTCCGAAGCTGACATAGAGAATTTTAGCTGCTCTTGACATTTTCTGAGACTGAGTCTACCTACAAAAGTAAAAGAGAAAAAGTACAGGTACTAGATGATCGATGAGCGTCCTTCTAGTGCTAGTCCTTCTTATTTTAGAATGAGGCTTTTTTTGACCCATATCGGGCCGGGTTACTCGGGTTGCTCGAGTTGCCAACCCAAATTTTTTGCGCGGCGCCCTTCGGGCGCAGATTTATGACCCTACGAGAGACCTCAACAGGAGCGCACGACACCACGCGCCGCGTCTCTGGTCCTTGATATTCTTCTTAGTGCGCCCTTAAGTTAAGGCCCCAGCAAGTCAGCTCCCCTATCTTCCTGGCCAAGGAAGTGCGGCCGCCTATTCTTCCTCTCTCTCAGCTGAGTAGTGCCGTATCTAAGAGAATGGGTAAGATAACTAGCGGCGGCGCCCTATCTACTTGCGACGTCTAAGTAGTTCGAGTTGCATGCTGATGGCGATGCGCTCGTATATAAATATCGAGCGCGCCAATCCATTTCAGCTTAGCAACCTCCTCCAGTCTACTTACTGCCGTGCCCAAGACTGGACACGTCGCCCGCCGAAGCCAGCAGACGGACACGGAGACTCGCTCTCAGCCTCCAAGTAGATTGGCCACGCTCGCACCCGAAGAAAAAGGGGAGAGATCGCCAACGACTCGAAGACGACACACCACAGCGGCACTCACCTCAAAAAAACAACAGAGAGAAGGGGCCTTCGCTCCTTGTTTTCGCTTCAAACACGCGCCCGCACGCTACAAAAAAAGAGCCCGAAAGGCTGCAGAGCCCTTCGCACGTGGCTCCCCCTTTCATGAGCAACAACAAAAGACAAAAGCTGCGCTCTTCTTCATTTCTTCACTTCGAGCGTGCGGATTCTCCTCCATACCGCCCGGCTTCGCCCCATTTTGCTGAGTCAAGGCTCTCCTGGAAACCCGTGGCAACCCGTTCGGTTCCAGATTTGGAACCCCTGCGCTTCAGCAACCCGAGCAACCCGTTGCAACTCGAGCAACCCGAAACCCGTTATATTAAATATTTACATCATCTACTTTTCTCCTTTGCGGTCAACAGGTGGCGCCATACGATTCTATCTTTGTTTCGATAGCCTTCTTGATGCTATGAGCATCCAGCTCCGTCCGCATCAGATTCGTTTCCTCCTTGTCGATCTCCACAAACGACGTCGCCTTCTCGTCGTCCGCGTTGACAGCAGCATCCTCACAATACCACTCCATCATCACCTTCTCGAGAGACACTGACACAATTAGCAAAAGTAATAGAGATGTTGGACGGACAGACCGAGAGCGTATTCATTGAACACCTATCTTCTGATGCAAAAATATTTGCAAGTTACAACATTTCTTCTGATTTACAAGTTACAGCTCTTTATCATATGCCTCACCCACAACCATAAGATTGCCAACGCCAGCAGAACGGACGCCGAAAAGCTGAAGTGCATTGCGCGCAAAGTGCGACGCGCGAGCAAAACGATGAAGCGCATCTTGGTCTTGGTGTAAGGGCTACACTCAGAAAGAACTCCTTAGGGTGTTGTCTTTTCCCGTCGCGATCCTTTCTGTATCCTGATCTCCCCCGTCCAGATTATAACAGGTGTTGGATAAAGAAAATGATATTTATAAGGATAAGCAGTTAGTGAAACTAAAAAGTTGAAGTATCATGGAGGAGCGCGAAACAGAGTCACCCACGCAGCCCGGACCCACTGGCGCAGCGCCGGCTTGACTCGCTCACACCGCGCAGACTCACTCACGCAAGGAAAACTCGCCCAGACTCACTCGCGCAGCGCAGACTTGACTCGCTCACGCCGCGCCGCCTCTCTCGCGCCACGCGGACCCATTTTCGCAGCCGAGACTCACCCGCGCAGCGCGGAAAAAGCAACTCATTCCGAGCA
This sequence comes from Amoebophrya sp. A25, assembly GCA_905178165.1. Classification (NCBI taxonomy): domain Eukaryota; class Dinophyceae; order Syndiniales; family Amoebophryaceae; genus Amoebophrya; species Amoebophrya sp. A25. The sequence goes on along the minus strand of CAJINU010000018.1, from coordinate 643,835 downwards.
TAGATCGCAAGGCGGCCACCCCTCGATCTGGCGGAAGTTTTTCTATCCCCTCCTCTGAGTTGAACTATTGAACTATTGAACTAGTTAAATCATAGAAATGGTTGAGAGCCCATAACTGCGTCTGTAAGTAAATGTATAGATATCTACCTAGTTTACATTTACAACAGCTTCAACGCTAAAAGTATAATGGTGCTTTCCAGGAAGTGTGCAAATTCTTCTCACTTGGCCTTCTTTGGTTTTGTTGCCCATGCCCAGTCTTTCAGGCGCCCATCCGACTCAGATAGGGCGGACATTATGAATCTTCGCTCCACTCTCTCATCGAATTTGCTACTTCTGAAGTTTACACTTTTACTAGTAAGTACTTTGACCCATCAGACGAGCAGATGAAAGAACACAGTAACGTAAGAAACAGCAACGAATGTTCGAGTCGACGTAAGGAAGAACGGGTTATTGATATTGTAGTTGTACTACAGGATTGACTGTGATGAAGACTAAGATGGCTTAGCAGATGATAGCACGCGTTTTTCTGTCTTTTCCATAGGGAGCGAGACGGATCTATTGAAAGCCGATAGATGTGATTACACTTGTACGTAGTACCGTCGGTTCATTAGCTTTTAAGTACATCGAGTATGAGGAGAGAAGCCCATACATATGCTTCATTTTAGAGACCTCGGCCCATGAAATGCATGATGAGTCTACCAGTTCAACAGACAAATTTGCCTTTCCCTATTTCTTCAACTTAATGAACAGGAGCAGAATGAGCGTCAGCGAAAGCACCAGCGCCGTCCCCATCAGTATGATTTTGTTTGCGAGAACCCGCCTGCTCATCTGCAGCAGCACTCGCCTACTGTTGCTGAGGTTTCGGTCTATCGAGTCGATGTGTGCACGACTCTGCTGAATGAGCTCGCGCTGGCCGCGCAAGTCCCCCATGATTTGAACGCCCGTTTGCTCTGTCGAAACAGCCATTCGATGAGCATCCTTCAGTTGTGCTGTTCCCTGGGCGATGCGCGACCCCGTTTCGCGCAATCGGCTGTTTTTCACCAGCTCCGCGTCGCGGCCACCACGCCTCTCCGCCAGTAAAGCATCCCTGTCCACAGCAGCGCGCACCTCAGTCCACTCCCGCTTGAAACCAAGCAGCAACGACCGATATTGCCGAACACGTTGGTTCACGCTCTGCGTCATATATTAGAGTGTGCTTAATAGTCTTGCTGCGCGCGTCTCGAGGATCAAGGTTATTTCTCGTGCAACACAGTAAATGTATAGTGTTCTACTGGTCTTACACTTCTCTGTTCTTTTGCACTGACATGCATAGAGTTGTGGAAACGGAGCGATGTTAACATGTTGATTGGCAAACAGGTCCGCGTGGAACAGGAATGTAAACTAAACTAAACCCGATCTCGATTGCCCTAAACCTGTGCATGTGGTGGGAGCGTCTTTACTTCTTGCTCCATGTGCAGAATGTGTCGCTCCGCTTGGCCCATGCGACCCTCAGCTTCAAACACAGCGTTAATCCTCTCATCGATCTGGGCCTGGCGACCACTCGAAGAGCTGCTTGCGGTACCTTTTCATTTCGAAATGTAGTTTGAGATTTCCTGTGGTTGGCAACATAAGCATTGCCATCAAGAAGAAAAGCAATTAGCTAAAGCTCTAGTATTTTTACTAACTGCTGCAGTATTAAACGTCGTAATTTTGATTTTAGATGAGCATAACGACAGGTGTTGTTACAATGTCGACGCTTAGGGTTCGGGTGATCAGCAGTAGTACCTGCAGTCGCAAGGAATTTGCGAATGTCGCTCTCGCATTGATGGAAATCTTCCTCGTAGGACGAAAACATCTCTGAGACTCCACCGTAAGCAGTGTTCCCGATAGGTCGACTCTGCAGCATCGAATCAATTAGGAGTGACGTTGTGCTCTCTCAGCCTGGTCAGCAGTTGCGATCGATGTCCAAGATGAAGAAGAGGGAGGGACTGGGACGAGTAGTAAAAAAAGTACTATGGGGTTCTGCACCAGGCGAATAGCCTAACCTCGAGTGCGGAATCTGTTTCTCTTGATGGATGACGTTCGTCTACTTTCTTCTTAGGCAGGAGCGCGTGATCCATTCTTGGTACAGGCGGAATGCGCTTGGCGTTGTTACAAAACAACTAGCACCAATTGAGCTCGAGCAGCGGCTTTCGTCGGGAAACACACTTGTGATCGGACGATGACGGATGAGCAACGAAATATCGATCTGGAGTCTGTCTCGACTTGGTTTTCTAGCAAAACAAATCGATAAGTACAATGCACCAATCTTCAAGAGCGATGTATTCTGCTTTTCGTCACACCTTGCGATGCTGTTCGATTCTGTTGCGCTTTTGTCTGTTTCCCCAACCCCAGCTAGGCTTGTAAAGCAACCGTGCTTGATGATGCGAAAAATGTAGGCATCGTTTTGAAAAGCCTCACTTAACAGTATTCTAAATCATAATAAATATACACCTTTTACTAGTAAGAACAACGAGAAAAAGCAGCTTTAGGAGTCAATCACAATCGAATATGGAACTTCGTCATGTTCATCGCCAGTTGAATGGGAAAAGAGAATGCGCAACAAATATTTTTCCAAGACGCAACCTGACTTGACTGACGTGAAAGTGGGCCTAGTGACAGTGGCTGCACCTGTGTGTTCTTCTCTTCGGACAAATGTAATTTCGTCTCCCTTCCTCCTCTACGATAACAGGCATAAATGTGTCGAAACACGACACAATTGAAGCAATCGTAATTCGCATTGCTCTTAGTTCTCCGTTTTTTGATTTTCTCTCAACTGCGCCAAGAATTTGTTTCTTCACTTAGGAAATCTGATTAATATAATATAGTGAAGATGCAGATGATCACTTATATCACATGAGACAAGCGCTGCCTCCGCTTTCTACTCGCCTCTCGCCAGCAACAGTCATGAGGAAAATTACCAAGCTGCACACGAGTCGAGCGACGCCGCGGCATGGATAAGGATATCGATATGATTTGTTGGAATATTAGGGTACGGACTCAATTGCAAAAGAAGTTCAGTTCTTGTTCGCGATGGTGAAGATGAAATTTTATTTTTCTGATTCGCAATCTTTCACTTGCGGTTGGTCATGGTTTGGGTTAAGTCAGAAATGGTAAAAATAGCAACGCAGGTAGGTCCAGTACACAGGAGCCTGTTCAATAACACTACAAATCGGTTTACACGGATCTGGATGTACTTACAATTACTTTTCGCGACATTGTTGACACACAACTACACGCCAGCAACAAAGTCAGTTCAACAAAAAGAAACAGGAGTTCATATAGTTGTAATTTCACAACTAGTTCAAAACATCATCCGTCTGGGTCCTCCTTGTGCAGTTGAAACTATACATATGCGCGTGGCTTGGAGGACCATTTACAGCTTTTTAGAAAGTCTTTTTGGCAATCAGGCCCTTCAAATCAATCTTGCCTTCGTCGTAATCAGCCTTCGTTATTTCGTAATGCGGAAAGGTAGAAAAGCTCGCAAACATCGATCCGCCGATCCACGCAGCTGTATAAGTAGAACAGATAGGGGTGCTGCACTTCCATCTATATTCGTAGGAAAGTTTATTGTTCAGAGGTAGGAGTACATCTCGATTTCGCTAGAGAATATCAATGAATATTAATTTAGTACATCGATTGGAATTAGATCAGTACGTTTGAATGACGTTGAAGATTCTGCATGGTGCTCATGTGATGTTTGCTCACCGCCTATCTTCTTGATAAAAACACGATCAAACGCGTAAGTACCGTTTTTCCTCTGGGAATCTGTGAGCACCTGGACTTTTTCGCCCAAAATTTTCTGCACTTCTTGCTTTATTTTAGCTGGCAGCCCTGCAATCATGGTTGAACCACCCGCAAGAACGATGTTCTGCATGCATTCACTACGGAAGTCAGCGTCTAGCGTGTTCAACGCTGAGGTGCATACGTGCTGCACCGTCTCTTCACCCGCGTGTGAAAATAACACCTCGGCTCCTCCAAACCGAATGTCGTGAGGGATCTGTATACCAACCAACATATTGTAGAAGAAGCTACTGCTCTCGAAATCGAACGATGATGAATGGTCCAAGCATCCTCTGGATATATCATCAGAGACAAACCCAATATTCAGTGTGACTACAAGAATTTCAGTAACTCGAGATAATCATAAGCCTACCTGCACTATGCTTCCATCTGGGAGCTCGAATGATCTATGCTCTTGATCTGAGGGGTCGGGCAAGTCGCAGGCTTTTTCGTAGTCGGGCACACATGTTGCGAGCTTTTCCTTCATCTTCCTCATTACTGTAATTTGCTGCATTGCATCCAACTCAGCTACTCCTGGAATGCCCGCCTCCACGCATCGCGCGTGCAGCTCCTCTGTTATGTCAGCGCCACCACAATCGAGCTTGAAAACCGCATGCGGAATGGCGTAACCCTCGTATACCTGATCAAATGACACTGAACAAACTTACAAGGATGTTGGAGTCGGTGGACCTCGAAAACAGATAAAAATGAAGTGGATCAGGAAGATCGTTCTACTTCTAGTTGTAACAAGATTACTTCTAGTAGTTGTAAGATTGGGTTGCTGCTAAAAACAAATTGTTTGCTCTCTCAGAATATCAATAGCTTATGGTCGTACCGGCACTGCGTGGGTTACGCCGTCTCCACTTTCCAATACTAAACCTCGTGTCTTGCCCGTTGAAAATAGACTCATTACAGCCGTATTCCACATAGAGAGGCTTTTTACTTTGAACTTCTCGAAAAGGAGCTGTGGGCATGAGAGGATGAGGGGGAGGTCGCTAAGGTTTCGATGAATTTAGAACTTCATTCAAGGGACCGAAAAACTAGGAACAAAAAATCGGTTTCTATTTCATCTTCAACATCGAGCACGTTAGTTATCGGACCTCCCCCAGCCATTCTCTTGCTTGTTTGCTCTCTGTTGGCGCGTCGAGAATAAGCAATGGAAAGTCTTCTGGCTCTACTGCTAGAACTTTGGAGAAGGCGTGCTGGAACAGCGTTTCGACTGCGTTTCCGGAGTCCTTGTAATCAAGCATCCCTCTCCGCACTGGTTGTGTTAGCTCTGCTTCACTATTCTGATATGCTTCTGCGCCAACCACCACTTTTTTTTGCCTATCCTGGCCCTCCGTCCCCGTTGCCGTGAGAACCTGACCGGTCACCGTATCGACGCATGCTCGAGGTGCGTCTTCTCCGCAAAAACCGACTGTTGTGAAAAAAATATTGGCAAGATGAATATTTGCATGTAAGTGGATCGTACTAGTGTTGTACCTGTCGTTGTAGGTCTTTTGTAGTATGAGGCTGCGCGTCCTGGAAGATGTACAACTATAAGAAGATGGACGCACGAGTAAATGAAACCTGCACATGAATGTTTTTTGACGAAAAACCTGAGATGAAATTGAAACACCATCATTACATCAAAATCCAGTCTATTTACTTTTCGTGACGCCCGACCCCATGTCGATGACGATCACATCGGTTTCATCCATTCGTGCTTCAAGGTCCATCGTGGCTGAGCTTGTCAACACCTTGTAGGTGAAAAATGCCGAAAGTTATCGAGTTTTGAGAAAACGAAAAGCGAACTTCAGCCGCTATTGAACTGGCGATCGTGATGGTGGTGCGCGGTCGTTGTCGTATATTTTGCAATCAGAATTAGTATTCGCGGTCTAAAGCAGTCAGTGTCGCGGCAGACTGTTCTCGATCGGTATTTTTCTTCTCAAGACGGTGCTGGGTGTCTTGTACTACTTCGTCCGTTCGTCGCTGTCCTCTCAGAGAGTGATAGGTCAGAAGATCGATCTCCAAGAACCAGTCATTCATCGCTGACTGTGAGCTCGTCTAAGGCCGTCTTTCTTAGTCGTTGCATGCGCAACGACTTTGACAGACTCAGCCTCGAAGCTTCACCTCTGGAGGTAACGCAAAGGAGCATTTTTTGAACTCTCCACCTACTTACGTGCGTCACGACGGCAGCCAGGAAGTAGATCAGAAAGAACTCATTAGAAAAGAAAAGTGTCTTTCCGCCCAGGAACTCAATCTCAATCGTTATTTTTGACAAGCACTATTACTATTATTTTCGCGACTTCTCATCCTGTAGCCGCAGCATTATGGAGGCAGTCGCCCTCCGTTCCCAGTTCCTTTTCGTGTAATCTAATTTTTATTCCAGTTTCAGTGGCTGTGGGTCAAGGTCAACCATTTTTACATATACATAGGAATACTGATACTGTTGCACCTACATACTCCATCGGAAAACTGACTCGGAAAACTGACACTCGGACACACTCAGTCACCTCATTCGCTCGAGTACCGATTGTTCGTGTGTACCTTATCCTTACTCTTGCAACAGACAACAAAGCGAAGTAGTTGGAAGATGCGCTATTGGATGATCGTCTTCTCTCTCCTGACAGAGTCCTGCTTATCTCATTGTGAGCAACGGGTTTCCCTCTTCCTTTCACACTCTGAAGTTGTGCTTGTGGTATCCGACATTCACCGAAGAAGAAGGCAAAAGTATCCGACTCCAACATAGAACAGCTACCTAGATTCTCATTTGCTGTTTCAACAGTCATTGTTAGCAGTAATGCCGATGTTGTTGCTGGAATAAAGCATAATTTCGTTTCATCGTGGTAGTAAAAAAAGTCAAAGTAAGTTTTTTAGGTCATGTTTTTTGGTCACCACATCAAGTTGGAGTATTCTACAGTCACATTTTCCACTCATTTTTCAGTGTATGCAGGAAAGGGGTAGATGAGGAAAGAAAACTGTAGAAGTGTAGGTTAGTTTGAGCTTCAGGGTGAGGAGGCAGTCACCATAAATTTTAGGGGCTCGGGGCAAAAAAATGGATTCAAGAAGGAGGGGTACTGGAAGATTAAGGATAATTTTATACGTCGAGAAGTAGGAAGTACTCAATATCTTGTTCTTCAGGGACATTCATATTCGTACGTGTAGAGCTAGTCTTTCATGCATCAGAGGCCTAAAAATCGCGCATCGTAGACGCGTCAAACGAGCCGCCAAGACGAAAAGTGCGCTTGTGGCTCTAACAAAAGTCTGTCTTTGTCGCCGTCTGCTTATAAAGAAAGTGGCCTCCGGCTTCTGCTGAGAGCAATCCATTTCACACTATCCGTTATCATAATCGTTTTCGAAAAAGAGAGATGGCTAGTTTTGAGTTTCATCATATCAACAATAGAGGAAAAGAGGAGCAGCACTTTTCTTAATCAACAGGTCACCCATGTTGTTGGCTATGCGATGCCTATGCTTATTGACAAAAATAATGAACGAGTAACGGGAGAAGTAGTTGTGCCCCGCCAGTTCTGCTTCTTAATCTGAACTTTTACATTGATTTAAATTTGATTATTGCCGCCGTTTTAGCTTTAGGCAAATCAGAAATACTCTTTTTACTATTAATTAGCCTTTCTTTGAACATTCCAATTGAGAAGAACAAACATGATGAAAACAGTTATTGTTATCCTTCAGCCGACGCGAGATATCTTTCGGACGGAGCCAGGTAGAACTTCGCCTTTTCCATCCGGCAGCTTCTTCACCTTAAATGCAACCTGTAAGAAAAATCATTTTGATGATGAGGACGATTATGTTGATTGATGGGTAAACTTGTAGTTGGCGGTGTTTTTGTCATGTTCCTAATCGATAAGTAATTTCCACGAGGATGATCATTCACTTGTTCAAAAAAAAAAAAGGACAAGAAGTAGAATCTTTGGTACTAAGCAAATGCGATTAAGAAAGATGGAATATGTTCCAGTTGTATCACTAGGAGTAAGTACCACATCGCCCATTCTGAGCTTTCCGTTCAAGGGCATGATTGAGTTTGCGTAGCCTTTCACGTCGTTCCCAAATATCGCTTTTGTTCCTAGGCAATGGAGCGTCATCTCCGCCTCGGTTCTAGAATATGCTACCAATTCGCGCACGGTACCTACGTAGTAGTCTACGGTGGTCGGGCTCTTCTGCGACCCCTTCTTGAACGCCACGCCTCGTCTAGCTTTTGGATCGCGTTCTACGCGAAAAGCGAGGACATTGCCAATGACGAGTTTGTTCTGGAAATATACCTTAGGAACTCGCAGTGGGCCGCATCCAAACAACTCATCCATCTGCTTGCAGTCCACGACTGCATACTCCTCACCATTTTCCTCTACATTTGCAACGTACTGTCCCTGGAAATACACGCTCCACACTTTGAGCTCGCCTGATGTTGAACATGAGAACTATGATGGGTTTGAATATTTCAAATTTGATATGTTGTTGTACGACAACGACCGGACGATTAAGAAAATGCCGGAAAGGAATAGAGTCCGAAAAAAGTGTCTTCACCTTCAAGGGCAGCCAAGAGACAAACGATCATAGATCGGAACACGAAAGCATACTCAGATCGAAGGACATCGTTATGAATTTCTGCAACTACAAAATCAAGTGCATAACCATAAGTAACCTAAAGTTTTGATTATACCTTCGTCCGCATTGCTGTCAGTTGGTGACCAACTCTTGTCACTGATGTTGCTATCGCGTGACAGGACTGGAGGACGGCCTCCGGAAGTTGTTGGAACGAATGCTGGTGCGTCTGCAGAAAGCTGACTGTTGCGTCCTGGCGGCAAAAAAGATGATCCATAGGCCGCAGCTTGTGAAGACTGAGCGAGCCCTTCTTTTCCACCACTTGCAGGCGGTGGAAGCACTGTTTTGTTTACGGTTTTTGTTGATCTCGATCGAGAATGAGGATAACAAAGAAACAATCTTTATTCATTGGTCTGAAGCTGAGTCTGATGATACAAATTATAAGCAAATGCAAATATATGGAGTGGTCCAGGGTGGGATAGCGGTCCAGAGTAGAAAGTGGGCCAGAGTGGAAAGCCGAGATCAGAAGAGGGGATTGGTGACAGACAAGGCGATCAAGAACGGTGGACAATCAAAGGAGAAAATAAGGGGACGAGGGGGAGGTGCCGGAAGAGCAGGGGAGGGGATGCAAGACGGGAGAGGCAGGGGAGCTGAGAACAAGAAGAGGGGGGCGCCAGAAGCGAAAGGGCCCGAGGGATGGGAGGGTGTAGGAACCAAGATGAAAAGGGCGAGCGCGGACAAAACTAAACGCGAGAAAGAAGCGAAGAGGCAAGCAAAGACGGCAGAGACACGCAAGCGGCACGCTGGTCGAAGATCTCAAGACGATAATCTACTTGCGCCACGCTGCCCTGCCTTGCAAAAATTTGAGGGGGGGCAATCTACAAGGACGCGACAAGGCTCCCCTCCTGGCTGGCAGAGTCGACCAAGGGAAGGCCACAAGCGGCCGCACCCCTATGAGTACTGATGACAACGAAGAGCAGAGGCCGGCTCCCTCACTCTGAGATCGACAGCGCGCGGCCGTTCACGATGGTCGGAATGCCACACGCAGCGAAGCCGTCGCCGAGCGACTGATAAACCTCAACCGCAGGCACTTCCTCCATCGCTTGGGCCTCGTCCTCATTGCTGGCGCCTGGATCTTGATGGAAGAGCGAGCGAGACAGCAAAGACCAGACGGCGCAACAACTTGCACCAGCGGCCGCAGACCAGCGCCGCCAAGCGGTGCTCGTCTTTGTCTCCTTGCCGCCCCATGCTGCTCGCCCCCGGTCAGGGATGGAAGCTGCGCTGAGCCCCCCGGAGGGACTCAGTCGCCAGTAAATACGGGCGCCCAGTCGCTTCCCCTGGCACTGCCGCCCCGACTTCAAGGCACAACCGTGGCAAGCCTGCCGGGTTACCAAGGTGCCTAAGCAAAAGGCCCCCCAAGCTTGCGCTTTCCCTCGAGAGGGTTGCCCGAGCCCGTCTCCTGTCTATCACCAAGTAGGCGCATAATTATCACGGCCGCGACTTGGTTCCGGGTGGGAGAATTTTCCCCCTGGACTGGTTTGGGCCGGAGTAGAATACTATTGCAAAAACCTGGGCCAGGGTGGGATCGGAGTGAAAACAAGTTAAAAAGTTGCGAGCGTTCCAGCCTGAACCAGAGCGAGCCCCAGCCTGAACCAGCTCCACCCTGGACTGCTGCATATATGTAATACAACAAGTACAATGAATAGAAACAAATACCTCCTGCGCCATTCCTCGTTGCTGCTCCAAGGGCCATGGGTACCGCTCGAGCCGCTGGTGGGACCCGTCCTGGTACGGGGGGTGGCGGCGCTCCCTTGCCTGCTGCAAGCTGCGGTGGTGCCTTTCCCTTCGCCTGCAAAGACGCCAACGCGGCAGCAGCGTGCTGGACCCGCTGTTGCTGTTGCGCCACCGCCACTGCGGCAGCGGCGTAGCCGGCTTGTGCACGCGCCAACATTGGGTTCTGTGCTACAATATGTGGCGGAAGAGCAGCTAGGTTGGCGGGATGCATCAGAGCGGGTGGCAGCGGTCCACCCGCTAAAGCCGCGTGCGGAAGCGCTGCCGCACTTGCTGCTGCCGCGGTCGGTGGTCTTGGGGCTGCTACATTCGGTCGCATCGACGATGACGCCCCAGAAGTTGGCAGACCATTCGGTGCACCTGCACTAGAGGACGCAGGCACTGGAGCGCTGAGCCCCGGTGGCCGTGCAGTGGTTTTGCTCGGCGTTGCAGAGAAATTTGAACCTGTCGTGCTTGACCCAGGTACTAGCCCAGCTTTCGTATTCATCATCGCGGCAGAGGGTTTGCCGTTGTATCCAACGACCGCAGGGTTCTGCAGCATGTGGTAGTTGGTGCTGCCCTTGCTCGGTGCTGATGGCGGACTCCCGCCTTTGCTGTTCGGTCCAGGCAAAGCACCAGCGGTTCCAGCGCCGACCATTGTACTTTGGCCTTCCGTGTTGGGTGCGCCCTTGCTCAGGGGATAGCCACTACCGTACTTTCCACAGGGGTAACTTGCGCCAGGCTTGCCACCTCCAGGTATTGACATGCCGCCTGGCATCCCGGCATGTTGATGTGTTAGTGCTACGGGCTTCCCACCAGCCATCGTTCCTGGCTTCCCAGCAGCTGAAGGAGGCGCACCCTTGATCAAGTTGCCAGAAGCGTCCTTTCCGATGTAGTGTCCTCTCGACGCAGGTAGACCAAGCGATGAAGAGGGGCCGCTAGTACCGGGAGGCGTGGACCCTTGGCTATGACTGCCTCCACCGCTAGTGACGGATCCATACCCAGGCGCGATGCCTCCGTAGCCCTTCTCCTTTCCCCCATTTGCATAGTAGCCACCTTTGCCATGTTGATCCTTCTCGCTCCACGCAGCACTTGTCTTCCCGCTGTCCTTTCCGAAAGCAACCCCTGCTCCAGCATACTGGTACTGGCTCCCATGGTATCCTGCACCGTACTTTCCTTTGCTGGATGCAAGTTGAGAGTTGTAGTTTTGATATTGCTGGTAGTGTCCTTTTTCACCTGCGTACGAGCTGTGATTCGAAGCACCGCTGTAGGCAGACGCACCCTTTCCATAGGGGGCACCAGTCAATGAGCCCGTCTGAACATAGGCGTCAGAGTCTCCACCAGTAATCTTCCTCTCTGGAAATTTCTCATTCCATACCTCACCCCAGTTTGTAACTGCAACGTGTTCCGCGCCATCGTCGTCCTCGGGTGACTCTTCAACCAAGAATGGTGACTGCGCAACCTGTTTCTTTACCTTGCCGGTCAGCGTCATGGCGTTTTCGGGCGGTGAATCCGGCGATGCGGGGTCAGCTAGAGTGTCTGGCAGCCGCAGCCCGCCGGCTGCTGCACTAGATGAAGTGGATGCCGATCCTTGGTCTTGTTTCCTCCCTTGGAGACTCCGACTCGTGCTCACTGACTCCTCTTCCTTCGTAAACATTGATTCTCGGACACCGGCAGCCGCCAAACTTGCACTTGTGTCCTCCGTCGAGTGACTCAGGTCGGCATGTTCATCCTCCTCTCCGGTTACGTCGTCCGCTGACCGATTTCGGCTACTTTTCCCTACGCGTACTAGACGTTCACCGTCCACTTTTGGGCTGCTGCTGTCGCTCTGCTGCGAGCACGCGGAGGTCTCACCCACGGAATACATTTTTTCTAGTGCGGCCGAAGCAGCTGAGGGTGCGTCCAAATCTGGTGCATAAGCCGCGACTTTGCAATCGCAATCACGGTCACCATATCTTCCCGCTGCGTCATCTCGCCCAATTTTTTCCTCCAGTTCGCTATGTCCATTGTTGTACTCGTCTAGCATTGGTGTCGATAGCATTACTTCGGGCGAGTCCTCTTTCGGAGATGAGCCGGACACTGCTGTTTGATTGCCAGGAACACTTTCGAACCTCAAGAGCTCTGGATTCTCAGTCTCGTTGTCATCAGGAGCAGGAGCGTCCTCAGTTTTCATCCTGATCTGGTCGCCACCCACTTGCACACGCGGCGGACTGTAGTTCTCTAGGTCTGAAATGTCCTCATCCGGTGGACTAAGGCCAGCCCCGTGAAGCGATGAGATAGGCTCCCTTTCTTTCGTGGATAAGGGTATGTCGCCCTCTCGACCGAACAATAGCTCATTCACAGAACAAGCATGCGCACTGTAGTAGTCTCCTTGTTTTTCTTCTTCATACTGCGCATCAATTATCAGCTGCTTTTCATGTAGCTTCGCTGCAACGTCGGTGGGCTTCTCGTTCTCAACATCTTCAACAGTGGGATAATTCGACTCCATCTTGCTAAAGTCGCCGGCTTTGCTGTAGTTCTCTGCAAGAAGTCGTTGTCCGTCTAGTTGAAGAATTCTTTTTTCATCTGCCTGAGCCTCGTTGCTGCCGAAAAAATAGTCAGAATAGAGCCGCTGTTGTGCCGTAACGAGCTCCTTTTCATGAGCCCCCACTTCTAACGCTATCTCGGCCTGGCCGTCCGCTAATGGTGCTTCCTCCCCTTCGTTTTGGTCAGTGTAGTTTTCGTCAGCGTGCTGCTGCGCTGCAGCTGCAAACAGTTCAGGAGCAAATCCAGATCCGCCCCGCCGCTGAGCGTAGTACTGAGCCAAATCCACCTCCACGCTCACTGAGTCTTCGATGTCTATTCTTGGGGGACTCGCGTCCATCATGCTACTTCTGCCTGCGCCACCAGGCGTTGTGTCCCCCGCTCCACTTATTGCTGCTTCTAAAAAGTAGTCCGTGGAGGTCGTCTCGAACACTTTAGCTTCCTTACTCGAGTTTACGGACGGAGGCTGGTGCTTAAACGTGGGCACAACAGCAGGATCATCTATCTCGTCTACTTTTCTTCCCTCAAGCTCATTGTGAAAAGCTTCTCCCGATGTCTTGGACGATGGAGCGGTAGGACCAGGCTGGAACAACAGCGGCTGCTCTCCTGATGCCTGCGGGAGTAAAAAATCAAGATGTAGTTTCGACTTTCGACAAATAGACAGAACAAAAAAACCCAAACTTCTAAGACCATACTCATGTGAATAATACAAGCATTAGCATATGCAAAATCAAAATACTAGAAGTTTTGTTCAACATCGTCGTCAATCCTCCCTCGAGAAGAATCGGACGAATTGTTCTTCATTTCTTACCCAGAGCTAGTAGAGCTACAAGGCGAAGGAAAAATTAAGTACCTGTGCCCCGCCCACAGCGTTGACAGCAACTCCAACCGGGTCTTCTGCTTGTGCCTGCTGAAGTGCTGCGAGTACTTTTGCCCAGGCGTCTTCCTTCTCTCGAATGAGTGCTTCGTATTGCCTCCTTTGGTCTATCATTTGCGCCTCCATCTCTGCCTTCTGTCTGGCCATCTCTGCTTTGAGGCGAGATCGAACAAGGTCCTCTCCTTCGCTGCCTGCCTTCTCGACATTGCCCTCCTGGGAGTCTACAAGAATCGGCTCAGGAGCCGTATTCTCCGTCAACACGGCAGAAGCCGGAGGACAGGTTGTAGACGATGCTGCACTTGTTGTGGATGCTGGCGCTGAGATAGTGAGACCCTCCTTTTCGAAGACACGCACACTGGAAGAGGTGGATGCCGTAGTACTACTTGACGTATTCATTGAAGCCGGAAGCTCTTCGGAAATATCGGGTATGACAATTGTGAATCCCTCTTTAACCACTTCTTTTTTCCCGCCGTTTGCTATCGCTGAGGACCCCGTCGCCGCTGATGTAGGCGAAGCAGGAATCTGACTCGAAGACGAAGCAGGAATACTAATTGTGACTCCATCCTTGTTAATAATTGTCGTCTCTGTTGCTCGTGGCTCTCCTTGATCATGTGTATCTTGGGAGATAGACACGTTCTTGGAATCAGCTCTATCACGTTGAAGATCCTTACTCGTAGTAGAACTAGAAGAGCCAGAACGACTCCGAGTTTCTTCTGCATCGTTGATCTGGTTTGCCGTTGCTCCTTCCTCAACAACTGTTCCTATTGCCCGGCTCTGTTGAGGCTCTGCATCCGCTGTTATTATTTTACTAGATCGCTGGGAAGGAGGACCTGAAGAGGCCGATAATGAAGTTGTCTTTAGCCATGCAGAGCTCCAACTTGGGGGACTCTTTGAGTCCAATCCGTCCTCGTTGCTGCCCTGCCCCGAGGGCACGGGTGACGATTCGATAATTAATTCGTTTTTCAAATTCGTCATCCTTGTGGTTCTCGTGAATCAATATCGTCCACTTCCAGAAGTGCGCACCTGAAGACCGATACGAATAGTAAGATAGTCAATCAATAATATGCGGCCGTCTAACGAGCGGCGGTGCTGGATAACGGAGGAACAAACAGACCCAGGGCCAACTCTGGACTGAGTAAGATAGTCAATCAATCAAGGGGCGAACAAGCGCGGTAGCCCTCAAGATAACTACAACTACTACAAATGAGTACAATAAGAACACGTAACTACGTCTATGACCCAACGAGAACTCTTTCAGAAATTTTTACCAGAAAATCATTTTACCTCTACTTCTAAGTCTAAGAAACAGAAAGCTCAAGAAAACGAGTACGCGAGTTAAAGAAGACTGCACTGGCGAAATATGTGTCTATAGTGACTAAAAGTAAATTAAAAGGAAGAGATTAGGGTTTAGGATCTCCAGCTAAATGAATAGCTAAATATTTTTAAGATAGTATTAGTACCTCAATTGTATCGATCTATCGTGCGAGATTATCACTAGAGTGAGATGCGACAAATTTCAAACATCTTCATACCTTCGATGCAGCAAGCGAAATACGAATGGACCATATAATCTGAGCTGTCATGTCGACAATGATCAAGTTAGAACTATGGACTCGCTAAACTTGTGAAAGCCTAACAAAATCATGGGTACTAACAAGGATGATTTTTTCTGTTGGTGTTGGTTAGTATTTTTTTGTCTATACTTTCACTTTTTCAGTCTTTAATAGTGTTTGTGTTGTCTATGACTGCTGGTCCTACTGAGGTACGATAGAAAGGTTTCTGCCTACTAACTCGATTGCAAGAAAGTGTATGGTAGAAGCTAAAAGGCTGATTTGCATGCTGTCACAAAATGGATTTGTCATACCTACTCTGAAAAGTTGAGTACATTTCTTGTTCTGGGGCGAATCTCTTGAGTCTGAGTGAACCCTTTGCAAGAAAACAAGAACAAGATCAGGAAAAGATAACAAACCCACCACCTATAAATAATCTCATTGTATCAACAATGGAAAAGTGGGCACGGGCATTGATTTTTGAAGAAAAGACACATGCAAAGAGATGGAATAAAGATCGGCATGAAAACGACAAAACAATTGGTCTTTGATGAAAGACCGTGCCATAATCTGGCTTTGATAGATTGTTACGTATTATAATCGAAAATAGTAGAGATAAATCTGGGTGCAAGGAGTAAGCAAGGCAATTACTAGGAGAAATTCTAGACACAGTGGTGACTTTTTTGTGGAAGATCTCTACAGCTACAGTGACGAAAGCAGGCACGACGAGGACGACGAAAAATGAAATTGAAAACTCATAAGATGAAAATTCATTCAAATTCAAGAGCCCAGGATCTGTCGTCATTAGGCCCCATTGTATTTGTTCTTGAGTCAGGCATCTCATCGAACCCGATTTGTTCCCCGAGAAGAATTATCCCTGATTCCGCTCTTTCCATTTCTGACCTTGCTGACATTTCTGGTGTGTGCATCACACAAGAATGACGATCTTCATCTTGTCCCCTTCGTAATTCGATATAGAGCCACGAAAAGGAAAAGGAAAAGTCAGGGCGTCAAGTGGAGATCTAAATGGTCATGGCCTCAGTGTTATGTGGGACTCATTCTTGATCTTACGAACCCGAACTTCCGTCCAGCCAAGGAGTTATTGTTCTTCATCGTGGTCACTCAGACTATGCTAGGCCTTCGATCTCGTAGAAGAGCAAACGAAGACCATCCTTTTCTGGTTCTGCTTTGATTTTCTAATGAACACAGCCCCAGCCGTGTTTTTGCATCATGCGTTGCATCTACACGAGCATGCTGCACAAATAAGAGCACTACAAGCACGCAGGGTCCAGGGCATCGCATTCATATTGTTTATAACTTCTTGCATGCACCACCACCAGACTTCGGCTTTTTGATTCTGTATTCGTTGCCAGGATCAGGATGGTCCGTTATCCGAGGAGAATCTTCCAGCTATCTTTTCTCTCCTTGCATGCAAGATTGAAAACAGACTTTCACATGCACATCGTCATAAAAAAGTTTTCAAGCACAGACAACAGAAAAAAATCATATCTTAATCTTACTCTTTTTTGAAAAACAGATACGACTATGACAAATGCAGGCGATATTCCTGATCTAGTGTCTCAAACTCGATTACGTGTTAACATCTCATCTCCTGTACCCTCTTTTGCGATATTCCTCTAGTCTATAATTAGACATTTACATTTACTACCCAACTGAATCCTCAATCCGTCTTGAAGGGTTTGAGCTAAGAACTTTCTATCATCGCCACCAAATCGGAATCAGTTAGACTGAACTGTCAAAATCTCTACACGGTAAAGATCGACTCCTTGTGATCTTCATCTTCACTTAGGAGTGGTTACAAGTCGTATTTCCTGATACAACATATGTTTCTATATGTCATGTTGATTAAGTAGATGTAAATTGTCACTGCGAAGAAACATTCTGAAAAATGACACCAATCTACCAAAAATGGAGCAAAGAGCGTGTGACTTTTTTTTCAAAAGCTGGAACGACCGCAGGCACTAATGTCAGTCCCTTTGATTTCGCAGGTGAAGATTATGAAGGATTTATATGCACATGCTAATACTGCGTTATAATGAAGAAAATGTAAAAGATGAAAACAGAAGTAAGCATTAGGAGTAGGAAAGACAAAATGTGATCAAATAGTTTTACTCCTAGCGAGTGGTTTGACTGCGTGGTCATGCTTGGAAGTACTGATATACGTACCGGCACCTCAGTCTTTGATTGTTCTTCGGCAGCCCCGCTGCCCGCAAAAAAATTTCGGATGTTTTGCATACTGAGACTTACTGGGCGCTATATATTTTTTTCGATTAACGATCAAAATCAATACGTTTTTCGTCATACATTTTTCAATGACAATAATGACGTAACGACGAACATTTACATGATTCATAGCAACACTAACACATGTAAGTAGATACATCATGATAAACGTAAAGCAAAGGGTAAAGGTTTATTCAAAGTAAAACGCAACGTGCTGCCTGTGCCTGACACAAGCTGAAACGAAAATGCTCCTTTAAACTTGATTTCGTGCTTTATAACACTACCCGCCAAAGCAGAAAAAGCCCCCCTGCGAAGGCTACAGCAGCCGCAACCGCGTACCAGATCGTCGCAATGTTTGACATCCATGATATTGGCATCAACGCGTTCGGAGACGCCGTGGGAACTAGATTTTGTCCGCCACCTCCTGCTCCGGAAGACGCTGAAGTCGAAGATGTTAACTGGAGAGTAGCTGCCGGAGGGGAACCAGGTGGGGAGTTGACATTCAATTGCTGCAAGAAGTTGTTCGAAGATCCTGCTTGCGGGCCACTTCCTCCCGAGGGCGAAGATAGAAGTGGTCCACCAGCCGCCGCCCTCAAGAGCGGCAGCGCTTGCTGTTCGTCGTACGCGTTCTTCACTACGAATCCGACCAGGACCAGACACGCGGCAGCAATCCCGCAAACTGCTACACGCACTTTGTTTCGCCGCATGCTTGATGTTTTTTCGCCGCGACCACTGTTTCTCTTTCGAAGGTGGACGTCGTGCCTTCGATGCTGTTCGCGATCCGATCGCCGCGGTCGAGTGTTCAAATGTCCTCCTTTGAAGGGCGTTACCGGCGATGTAAACATCCTGCTAGTATCGGCATCAAACGCGCCAGCACCTGCTGAGTCGTTGTCGTAGTCCGCAGACGATACATTTTGATTTTCGCTCGACTGCTTAATAGAAGACCACTTGTTTCCCGTCCCTTGATACAGCTGCGCCCAACCCTGTAGAAGAAGTGAGTTGTCCGCAATTGTTGACAACGAAAAGATAGACAGAGGCTTTTTCTTACGTTCGAGCAGTTCCAGTTCGTGTCCTTCGACTTTATCTCTATCTATCTTCAGGAGCAGCAACATGTATTTGTATTGTAAATTTATAAGAAAAAGTGGTTGCACATCAACATGTAACTATTCTAGATTGAAATGAAACCAGTACTCTCTGTTGCGGACGCGACTGAAACGGGCCAGGTGTGCGCTGATGACGTCTCGAGGAGCGCCTTGCGGAATTTGCTAGGATCGATTGCGCGTTGTACTCTGGACGAAGTGAGTGATGGCCGCTGTTCGGAGTTCGTTTCGCCTTCTTTCGACCGAAGATTCGTCCGTCTTGGTGCTTGCTCGGTTCAGGGTCATAACGATGTTGTTGTACTGGGACAATGCTGTCCTTGGATATTGACAAGATATCGTGAAAGCTTCCATAATGAACGCCATCATGCAGAAAATGTTGTTTCGTTGATGCAATGCCACCAAGTGCAAAACCAAAAGCAGTATGCTGGGAATGTTGAAACTGTTGGCCTTCTTCAGGCGGTTTCTGATCACCACTGCTGTGCTGGTTCGCGACTACATCATCGTGGCGTTGCTGTCGATCCGGCATGCCTCTAACTCCAGCGACGCTTCGTGGCGCTTTGTTTTGCTCTTTTTCAGGCGCCTTCGCGTTGTGGGGCTCCTCTTGCTCTCCTCTTGCTAGCGGAGTGACTAGAAATGCGCGGGACAAGTTGATCGCGGCAGTGTTCGATGTGTCGAAAGCTGATCCATGTGAATTATCGATGCCAGCAGGAGTAGCTCCGCCCTCATCAACCTGTACGCCAACATCATGGTCAATAGGAGCCCCATGTCCTTCACCCCTTCCACCGTGTTGAGGTTCTGATCCGAATGCGTCTCCTCCTGAAGTCACCGCCTCGCGCGGCGCAGAGGATAAAGCGCTGTCCTGAGCGAAATACTGGCCTCCACCTCCTCCTCCTGCGGAAGTCGTCCGTAGTGGAGCCACAGCAGGTATACTCACGCCGCGGTTGTGGTGTTCGGGCGCAAGCAAAGGCCCCGCTTGATCTGATACTGTGGTAGTACTGTCCGTATCGTAGTCTATTTCGGAGTCCGACGTCGAGAGAATCGATGAATCGTCGGACGATGTGTTGTAACTGGATTTGGAACAGGACGAACAATCATCGTCAGAAAATGTTCGGGAGGACGCGTCGTCCTCTGTCGACAAGCTCAACTTTCCTGCATGTAGAAGTGCTGGCGCAGAAGTCCTCGGGACACCCGGGGCCGCAGGTACAGTACTTGCCTCTTCTGGTGCTGCACCGATGATACTTGTTGGCGCGTCGTTATGCACGTGGAGATCGGGTTTTGCTGAATCGTCTCCTACAAAATTATAGTTGCGTCCGTTGTCAGCGTCAGGGTCAAGGTCACCCTTCGACACTGGAAATCCAATTCCTTCTTCAGGTGATATCATCTCGGCCGTTTCTTCAGTTCCGACTGGCCTGAGCGCGCTGCGAGAAGGAAACAATCAGAAAGAGGGAACCTTCATCCGTACTTCCACGACAGACGTGGATTGAATGCGTCAATCATCCACCTTCATGTCTCGCAGCATGTTATGAGACTTCATCAAGGAAAACAACATACAGAATCAGAATCAATGACGATAATCATGCACATGCAGCGGTGGTTGCAATAAATACTATCGATTTAACTAGGCTGTGTCTGTCATGTGATGAAGCTCTGTGTAGATGAGATATCGAGGGGGCTTTCGTCCACAGCAACTCACTGCCAAGGAATGTGGACCGACATGACGTCCCTCATCAATCTTTCGTGGCCCGCCTCGTTCCAAGTCAATCCTCTGCCTCTCTGGCAATTACTTTACCGTCTACATGCACATTCTTCTCTATTTCTATCAGCCTCAGTGTTAGTACTATGAAGTAAAGACGTACATGTCTCTCCATGCAATATCTCTCAGTCGTACACACCGGCATATTGATGTTTCGCGAGAATCCTATGACGCTGATAGAACGCGAACGCCGAACGGGTCCGTGAGTCTTATTTCATGTGTGATACTGTAGAAGTGGTAGGAGCATCAACGTGAAGGTAGAAGAAAGTGAGGCGGGAGTAGGCGCGTAAAGGTGAAGCACGGGTATTTAAGACATGTACATGAAAATGAAGATCATCTCCCAAACAACAAAGCAGGAGAATCACGATCATGTGCCGTCTGTTTTTATTCTTCAGCTTGTTCGTTGATTGCGCTCCAGTTTTTGAATAGCTTCGAGGACGTCGTCCGGCTTCGATGTAAATTCCCACAGATCTATTGGCATCGTATTGTAGCGACATGCATCTGGGCGTAGATCTTGCTCCGACCTGCAGAGCCTCGTCTCAACTAAAACTTCTGAGTCTACTTGTTCGACATCGAAAGCGTGTTTGTCCTCGGTTTTTAATCTTTCGATGAACTCGAAGTCATCGCGGAAGAGGCACGCATCGGTCGCCTCATGAGGAAAGGAAGCGAGATCGAGAAGAATACATACGAAGCGCTTTTCGTTCGGCCTTTCGCCTTGATTTCCAGCTTGTTCGGCAGCTGCTAGAATGTCACGCGCAGTCGGCTTCTGCATCCTCAAATATACATCAAAGCAGTAGGAAATCCCGGTGGAGCATGAAGAAGGCAGAGCTCCTTCCGAAGAGCAGGATTGGGAAGCTGTCCCCCTGGATCGCTCAAGACATCGTGACTGCAGATATTGCACCATGCGCGGTTTGACTTGTGTGACGAAGAATTTCTCGATTTTTGTCGATACGCTTTTTTCCATGTTTTTTTCCAGGAGAAAATCATGAACCGTCGTCATATCTCGCTGGCTTATGCCAACTAGTTCTTCTGCGCTGTTTACAAAGCATCGAAATTCGAGTCCGGAATGAAGCGCGGGTTCATACTTCCGCAAGCAAACCGTCGTTTTCGTTTGTCGTGAGAGTAACTCCTCGTCTCCTAATAATTGGACAGCCGCAATAGTATCGAGGTCGCTTTGCACGAAATCACTGGCTCTCAGAAGGGTCATGACCTCTTCTGGTGCACTGCAGGATAATGTCTGCGCTGTTGCGACCCACTTAGCGTCCCGTGGCGCAGTCCAATTGAGCTTCGGAAATACCTCGCCTCCAAGCTTTCGCACTTTTTCCGCCATCTCTGCGCGAACGTCGGGATATCGGTCCGCAAAGCGCTCGCGTCGCTTCCGCATTGCGCGACGAGGCCGCACTGGAGCAGAGTGTTGATCTTCAGAAGGTTCTCTTCGCGACACAGCATTCGCGGTTTGAGTGCAGTCTCTTGTATCATTTGTCGTTCCTGTCGTCTCTCCCGCCGTCACGTGGACAGTGACTCGTTCATCAATCAATGTTGTTTGCACCTCAGCTTCGTCCGATTCTGCCACCGGAACCTGGGCTTGCGCTTCCCCGGCGGCAAGACGTAGTCCAGACAATCTTTCTTCGTTTTCATCGTCATCTAGGCTTTCGTCCTCGTCCCCTGTATCCGTCTCCGTGCTACTGTCAGCGTCGCAGTTGACATCCCAGCCCCCACTGTCGCTGGAGAACGTCGAATTGAAGCTGTTGGATCGCGGCCTCTGCTCCACTAGATTGCGGAAGTCTATCGAGTCTTTAGTAAAAATGTCGTCCGCCACGTCATGTTCGAGTGCCACGAACTCAGTAGGGAAGGTAACTTCTCGAAAGAAAGGGTACCACTCGGAGAGCTGGAAAAGCAGTATTTTCACGGCCGTTTCAGAGGACTGTTCTGGCCCGACTTGTGAAGGTGAAGATGAAGACGACATGGTGCTATAATGAATCAGAAACGGTCTACTCTGGTTCTTCTAGTGTTTTTGAATGGTGTAAGTAAGTGGAAGTACACTTCAGGACGACTGAGATGAGATGCCTGTGGTCTGTACATGGGAATCTGATTAAGAAAGGGAAATTTTTACGAAGGTACACGACTTCGACTGCTTTTCATAAGATCGCCTTTCCATGTTCGGCTTTGGATCCTGTTTATCTATGTATATTTTTTGTTTGTTGTAGAAGTAGACTTGGATCATCACCATGTGTAAAGACGCATGAGGAAGCTGAGAAGTTCCGGATCGTATTTTTCGTATCGGAGCATGATCGAATCAGCGTAAACCTAACTGACAGACAGAGATCCAGCAAGGCTGGTGATCGAGCTTCTTTACATTTGCATATGTCTGGAGATCGATAGATGCGTGGGCTGGCGCTGGGCGTGATGCAAAAGTTATAGTTCTGGCGAACATGAAAAATAAAGGTGATCTACTAGGTGTTTCCTCCATGATCAAAAAGTACCCAAAAGTGGAAAATTTTCAGACTCACACTTTTAGTGAATCATGATCAGAATCGGATACCTATGCTGATAGAAGCAGCAAAAAAAACACTCCACGTATAAAATTGCAACATCAACATGATGTGAGCAGTAGCCAGTAGCCAGCAATGTTATTGCATCTGGAGAAACTGGACGTTTCCGTCATCACCTGCAATCGCTAAGGTCTTCCCAAGGAGGTCGATGCAGCGTATCGCGTTTTGAGTTACGCGTTGTCGTGCCCACCGCTCTTCCCCCGTCATCGGATCGTAGCCCGATAAGAAGCCGTGACCGTCTCCTAAAACGATGAGGTTCTGGTTAAAAAGCTTGGCTGCATAGACAAAATCGGCGTCGGAAACGTTGCCCACTTTGTGAAATGTTGTGCTAGAAGATGAAGTTGTTGGAAGCTGTGCTCCTGCTGTGGAGGTAGGGGATAAATCAGTCCATTTCATGGTGTTGTCCGCGCCAACTGTGACGAGTGTCGTGTCCCCAAACGGGAGAATGTCATTCACTGCACCGGTATGTAAAGCGATGTTCTGAGCGCAGACGCGCTGCCTTGGGTCCCAGGCTCTCACGTGCCCGTCTTGTGCACCCGTGAAAAAAAGGCCACCCCTGCCGGACGTTGTTGCCATTGCAGTTATGTGTCCTTGGTGGCCCTTCAATGTCGACAAGCATTGGCCAGAAGTTGTGTCCCACAATCGACATAATCCGCTTCTGTCACCGGAAAGCAGCAAACTGCCTTCAAGAGACTGGACGAGATGCAGCACAGGCGCTGTGTGTCCAATCAGCGTTACACATTCGCGCTTTGACCTGCAGGTCGAATGATGCTATAGAAGACCTCAATTAGTAGTTTATCACGTTTCTTTATGTTTTCGTAATGATGAATCCCTCATATTCATTGATTGAACGTCAAAGCCTCAGCCATCAAACTTGAATAAAGATTCTCAAGAGACCGCGAGAAAGAAGGTCTATCTACTTTAAGTCCCATATCCGCAGGGTTTTATCGTAGCTGCTGCTCACGACCTTCATTGCGGCCACTCGAACCGGTTCGAGTTTCGATATGCTTCCTGTGTGTCCGGTCATTTCCTTGCAGCCCCTCTTTTCCCAGACACACAGCTTTGCATCTGCGCCACCGCTTACAACGGCAAGTGGATCGACTGGTGTCGCGCAGTAACAACAAGCAGCAACCCAGTCCCTGTGACCCAGTCGCTCATGGTACAAACTACGCAGTACTTTTCCTGATCCTACCTCAAGTTCCTTCAATTGATGGTCTGCGCCACCGACAACTAGCCGATACGAAGAGGAGGCAACTGGTGAAGACGCAAGCCCTTTTTTCGCCCCGAAGCTCGAAGCTGCTGCCGTTGCCATGCAAAGAATGTTCCTGTCGGAAACATCGACCCACTGCCCTACAGCCCAGTTTTGCCGCTCTTCCCCATGCTTCACAGATTGCCAATTAGACTGTAATGCAGACTCCAGCTTCGTCGATGCTCCTACTGCACTTGAACCGCATATGATCGAAGTTTGTCTCGTGTCAGTTGAGGACGAAGAGCCACCGTTTTGATTGTCAACAAGCAATTCAGGAAGATCGCCACCTGCGGCCTGATGGAGATCCATGTTTTGCGGTGTATTGTTCATCTTCAGCACTACTGGCTTTATCTGTTTTCGACCTGCTACTCCTAGACCTAAAGTATTATCTTGCACTCTTTGAGGGTGGAGGTACGGGTCGTTCCTTGTGTCGATACCCATTTCGTGGAGTCCCTGCTCCATCTCTTGCATATACATGTTGTGCCGTTCGTGGGACGTTGCAGCTGAATGGAAACCGGTTGATACGCGGTCAGTACCCCTAGCGCCGTTCGTCTGTCCTCCTCGTGGTCCACCGCCGCGACCAGTAGAGCCTGTGCTACTGCTCGAGGAAGATCCGGAGGCTCCGACTCTGTTGCTTTTCCTCCCAATCCCAAACTTCGCATCCCCCAAGGCATGGAGACCTTCCAATTCGTCCCCAGGTCCTACTGCTGAATTTTTCTGATTGCCCACTACCTCCAACGATGAAACAGCTGCTGAGCCACCTGCGGTCATTCCACCAGCTACCATCAAACTGTAGTTAGAATTCTTGGATAGTGGTTTCAAAATTTGCTTCCCCTGGGCCCGGAGAGGGACAAAGACATCGGTCATACTATCTAGCCTGAGCCATTCGTCCTCATTGTTGCTGATGACGTCTCCCGTCAGCACTTCACCCTTTTTGGCCTTACCGATGAGTTTGTCAGCCATGTCCAGACTGCCACGGTGCTGGACAGGCAAAAGAACTTCAAACGAGAAGGCTGGCATCGTTGTTGTTTTGTCGTCTGCGCGTGGATTTTTAAAAGTGTTTAACGTCAAGGGAGGTGCTGTTCGAATGTCGCAAAGAAGACATGGAATTGCGATTAAGATTATTAATCGGTCAAGATATGAGGGATTATTGAAATTGGGCGAGGTCATTTACAAAACGTGCTGAAAAGGAAAGTGATTCAACAAAAACTAGCTCAACATCTTCACGCGTCGACGAAGATCAAGATCGACTGCAGGTTACGCTTAATGAAAAGGGGAAGCTTTCTTGGGTAGCCGATCAAAGGGAAGACTGCAAAATGACCGTTGATGCCTTTGCTTGTTACTTTTTTTCCGCTTGGGTGAGTCGGGCTAGCGCTTTCTTTTGCACAAGTCCCATGCTCAATTGATTCCCATGAACGATTGTTAATCGTGAACGACACATCGGTTTTTTAACAGCCACATCGGTCAACGCCAACGCGCATGGATGCTCAGTTTTCGACAGGATTGATTTTTTTTGCGACGCAATACGTTGATTCACTCTCAGGACTGCGGCGTATGCGTAAGACAGGAGGAGGAGAATATCATATAAATAATAGTTGATAAATATAATATTTATATTAAATAATCCCAAAATCAAGTTACTTAGTAGAGAAACAGAAACAGAAAACGGAGTTAAGAGTTTACTTTTACGTTTACGGTTACCTACACGACTAGAAGAAATAATACGGACAGAATTTGGATCTTCGTCACAAACTCAACAAAAATTTATTATGCGTGATGTTCATTTACATTTTGATGCGTAAAAAAACTAGAACTGGTGCGTCGTGTTGTTGCGTTACAAGAAAGTACTCATCGGGCTTCATGTTGGCGTCTGTGAAACTCAAGCTTTCACCGGTAACATCATACTGGAGCCAATCAAATCGTAGATATTCAAGAGAGAGGGGCCTCCTCTTCAATCAGGCTATACATTGAAGATGCGCGAAAAATCAACAGATTGATAGGTAAGCACTTCGATGTCGAAAAGGACTTACAAGGTTTAATAGTCATGGAAATGTTGAGAAAAAGCTCCCATCGTATAAGACGAAAAAAGGAATTGTCGAAGTAGGTGGAGGATAGTATATTCATACACACCGGTGCGAATGATGTTCAGCGAGAACCTCGTCGGCGACGGGGAGTTACTTCGAGGTCGGTCCTGTATTTTGGATATCGACAATCAAAAAAGGATGACTAAAAAACTAACTTAAAGTTTTTAAGCTTGTCGGCGAGCGGGGAGCTTCGACTTCACCACCTTCACCAGACTCTTCTTACATCGGAAGCAAGTCGTCTCCTAGCTCATCTTCACCCCAATCGTCATCATCCTCAGGCATAGCATCTTCTCTATTGCCGAGCTTTCGTTTCCTCTTTTCCACCGTGGGCTCATCCACTTCGAATAGGGAGCCGCCAGTTGCTGTCGTAGTAGTAGATATTGTTGTCCTTGTCGTGTATTTGTTCATAAATCCATTGCTTGGGTGGATGTTTAACTTTCACGTGTACCATTCTAGAAATGCAAAGTTCCATCTCCTTCACTCTTTGTTGAATGAAGAAGATAATGACAATGACTGTAACTGTTACTTGTCTATTCAGATAAGTGACAAGTATCAATAAGCATCATGTGAACATTGTGCACTATTGTTGACGTTGACATCGATTCTCGTATAACTTCTATAGGTATAAGTACTTGGCTGCGCTGCTCCCCCTGTGTTGGTGGTTGGTATTTCCATACCGCCAAGACCGTCAGCGAAGTCTTCCCCTGTTCGCATGCGAATGTCGCTCGGGTCTTCCACGTATGAGAGGCCGCTGCCAGGCCTTTCCTGCTTCTCGATAAGCTCAAACTTCTCGAGTTTCCTCAAGTGATTCTGGTATTTCTCGAAAGGATGCTTCATTTCCTTGCAGATCGTAATGAGATATCGCAGGCACTCCTTGTCCTTCGGGTGACTCCTATGAATCTCCTCATACAATTTCAGTGCCGGATGATAGCTGCCCATTCGCCGGTAGCAGGAGGCAACCTATTATGTAGAAAGATGCACTTGCACATGAAAACAACAATTTCGTCCAGTATTGCTTCCAGACGTGTCCTGATTGGATATGAGATACACGACGTGGGTAACAATGAGCATCTTGGTATCACAGAGAATCATACTCCGACATTTATTTGTGATTCACATATTTGTTTTCCCCCTTCATCATCCAGCGAGGGCAAAACAAATGCTGTATGAGCAAATTTTACGTCGATACTTCTTCAGTCTGAATCACATTGTAGTACCATCAGCAGCCACTTCGCTTCGTTTGGCTGGATCTGACTTGCTCGCGAGAAATACGTGATTGCCATCTCGTAAAGCTCCTGCTTCACGTAGTATATGCCGAGCCACGTTATCACAGTCATATCTGATGGCAGATACCTAGATGAGAGGAGGTGTTGAGTTAAATACTTTCGTCTGCTTGTAGTGGTGTCGCGCAAGGTATCGACCTACGCTTCATTGTCTTCGTTCTCTTCTCCTTCTTGCCTCTAATTCATCGCGTTACTGATAGCAAAATCAAAAATCAAGTATCAGAACTAAAGCTCGACAAATCATAGAACGATCATGGGTGGTCACGAAAATCCAAAACTGAATCTAGTACTCTGCTCTACGGTACTGAGTAGGTTCTGTGCCTGTAGCTTTCCAGGTTGTAGTGGAATGCCTGGGTCTCGTCGTCCATCTTGTTAAAGATGGAAGCCAGTCTCGCGAGCACGCCAGGGTCTGTTGGTCGACCCTTTTGTGACGTTACGATCAGCGACAACCATTCGTGGGCTTTGCCCAAATTTCCTAGCCTTTCGTGAATGTCGCCCAGCTGCCACATTACCTAGTTCTTTGTCTTAGTGTCGTGAATGATAGGATCATCTGAGAACGCTTGTGCACCTGCAAAAAACAAAGCACCTGATAGACGTGAAAAGAAGTTTATCCAAAGAAGAAAAATGCAGAGTGTACCTCTATGTTGTTGTGCGTGATCGAATGGAGCTTGTCAAAAGCTAGTAAAGCCTCCTGGAGCTTGCCCATGTGACTATTCACTAAGCCCAGGTTGTAAATGGCTTCGAGGCAATCTGCGGAGACGCCAATCGCTTCTAGATAGACCTCTTTAGCTCGCTCTAGGTCGCCGGCGATAAAGAGGCAGTTGCCCTTGTTCACCAGTGCGCGGGAGTTGTACCTTACTTTTAGCCACGTGCTTGAGCGTGAGAGTGAGTGAGTAACCTCCCAATTTCTTTTTGAAAAACAATCATGATTATATTCACAAAGAAAAAACCTTAGACGAACAAAAAGAACATGATCCCTGTCGACCCATAGCGTCAAGAACAAGAGCACTTGTACATTAATTTTACCTATCAGCTTTGACAGCGACATCTGCGTATCTCTCAGCACTCCCGTAGTCGCCTTCCAGAAAGTAGAGAAAGCTGAGGTTCGTACTGGCTCTCGCCATGAGCGATGCTTCCTTCTTCTCGAAGTGCTTCAGTACACTGATCGCTTGCTCGAAGTCCTTTCGTTTTAGATGATACGTGGCTTTAGAGATTTCTAGCTCACTGGCGATACCCGGAAATCCGTGCGAGTTCAACGCATCAATAACCCAGTCGAAGCCTTGGACTACGTCCTGTAGTGTATTTTTGATTTGGGCTTGTCATTTGGAATATTGTTGTAGAGACCAGACATTGATCGAACCCGTTGTTGCCAACGCGACTGTTGTCTCCATGTCCATGCGCCTACTCAATTTCAAGGGAATAAGTAAACGAAAAGCCAATAACATTATCATGAATACTTGATCTATTTGTGGCGCGATAAGCGACGCTGCATTCACGATGTAGCGTTGTGCCTCTCGCTGTCGCTTCTTTATGTCTTCTCGCAAAGCATCGTCGCCTTCGATACTTGGCTCCGCAATCTTGTCCATATGTGTCATCCCTTCCTCTGTATCCTTCGTTATGAAAGAAGAAGGTGCTGCAGGAGGAAGATGGATATGGATGCGCGGACAAGCTTGTTCTCGTATAAAACCCTCCTCAACAACAGATTCCTGCGGCACCAGCGATTCAGGAATGAGTCAAGGCACAGGCAGTCCCAGTCTAATGCAACAAAAATAAAACAAGGCTAATCTTCCTAAGCCGATTGAAAACAAATTATCATGTTATCACCCACCTTAACCTCATCCTCCAATCCGACTTGTTGTATTTGCAACAGTTTCAGGAAGCCCTGCTTCATCTTTTCTCGGTCTCCAAGGGCGTGATAGCACAAAACAAGGTGGAAACCCGTCATGAAGTCTAGATGCTGCCCTTTCGGAAAAAGTAGATTTTCGTAGGCGTCAATAGCGTCGGGAAACTGGTGCATCTTGAAGAATGCGTGCCCTATATTTCTTGATATCTTCAAGCGGATGGACTGCACGTTATTTGGTATCTGGTCCAGAGCCATGCGATACATCTTTATCGCTGATGGGTACTTACCTGAAAGATATTAACAAGGGGGCTGCTGCGTCATCAATCGTCCCAGGGACAACAACAAGACCAAAATCGGTACAAAGCGGTACTTTTCATCTAGACTAACATGGAAAGAACCTGAGGCAGAGAGAGGCTATAATGATTTGTCCATTTGTATGTCACACGTTCACGTAAATGACTAAGGTAAGAGCAAGACCTTGTTTGAAGTAGATGTTTCCCATGTTGACGCGGAACCGCCCCGAATGTGGATATTGCTTATTTCGGACAATCTGATTGTAGATTCCAAGCGCCTCGTTGTCGTTCCCGTTCCCATGATGCTGTATCGCTAGATTCAGACACACTGCGTAGGTGAGATCCACGTTCAGCTGCTCCAGCAAATTTTGTTGCTCCCTTTGTCTACATAACTGCCTCTCGCGCTTGCCAGCCTCTTTTGCTAACTCTAGAGCCGCCTGCGCATCCCCATGTTCGCCTTGCTCACGCACGCATGCGCTCTCCTCAACAAGGGCTGAGGAGGATGTCGTAAGAAAGCGAAATTCACATGTACTAAACACACACATGATCAGATTCAGAACATGGACGATGTGTATGTTGAAGTTGAAGTTGAAGATGAACGATATACGATTACGAAATCAAAGGAGGTTTTTCTCTTCTCAGGGCTCATTTTACCGTGTATTTCTTTCTCCAGGTCCCTCAATTTATCCTCCGGTGTCTGCTCTGCCTTCTTGCTCCAGTCCGAAGCTTTTGATGCTTGTGCCGCGTCCGCTCCCTGGTTGAAGGGATCGAATTTCGTTGTCGCTGCACTGTATCCAGCTCCTCGATTGCTGGTCACTGGCCTAGCCTGTTCTTTGGGGTTCCACCCGCCGCCTGCGGCTGTGTAGGCGCGCCCCGCTGCTGTTTGCCCGATCCGTTGCATGTACGCGGATGGTGGAGGTCCGCCTTGCACGTGGTTGAAGTCATACTGTCGCATTGTATCTGAGTAGCTATAGTCGTTCACTAATTCGTTCGTAAATGCTGCCCCGGCGACATCAAAAGGGGGAGCGCCCCCGCCACCTCCTGCACTGCCGATTGGCGTTGTGCCCGACATCTCCTATAATTTTACTACACGCCGAGGATGATGATTGAAGTCTCTGTACTATCTAAGTCCTCTGTCAACCTTCGAGACTCTGTCAACCTAAATCAACTTTGCTGATCCGGCAACGACCACTCTCACAATGAAGATGTAGTCCTTGTTCCGAAACTGCTTTTCCAATCGTTGTTTGTAGTGGCCGCTTTCTCACTCAACCGCTACCTCGATGAAAGAGACCACGCGCTAAATGTGGTGCATGGGCGAAACCGAGAGGCTCGCTTACGTTCGATCGTCACCTTCTTGAGCAAGCGCGCATAGTGACTCTGAAGACGTAGACGTCGTTTACCTTTACACCGAATTTAGGAATAGAACCGCTCGCAATACTAGCATGACAGCTCGCCTTGTTAGAGACTCCCGATTGACGCGCTGCTCAACAGGTGAAGACCTGCAAGACGGGAATGCTTTTCGTCCGCAGCAGCGCTCGGCGCAAGGTCCGTAGCGTCGGCGGTTCTCGGTTCTTGGCAAATCACCGGCCAGAGCTGCTTCGGCGTCGTCTGTTTCGACCTTACGTCCTCACAGTTGTAGTTTCGTCCTGCACGCCTGGAGTACAGCGATAGGTTGCCCGCGCCGCCTCACGTGGGTTGATGTTTTTCTTTCTTTCACATCATGATTCATTTTCTTATATTCAACTTCAGAATCAGATTGAGGTTCAGCGCCACGATCAAAAGTTATATAATGAATTTAAAACTGAATAGGTACATTATCTTTATCACAAAGATCGCCGTCACCTGCTTCTAGAGAAATGTTGCTCTCATTTGGATTATGCAAACTGAAAGTGAAAAATGAAGAAATGCTCAACACATGCTTCTACAGATCTTCGTGAAGTTAGTGCCGCTTAATGCAGCTTTTTATGCCTTCTACCCTAGTTATCTACTGCGTCAACTCAAAGGCTGACTTGTCACAGACTTTTTTCCTCAATGATCTTATTTCGCTGGTCTGCGACTGTGTGTTTTAGTCGTTTCCAACTTCTTCAAGTAACTTCTGGATCTACTCTAGGAGATACTATCCAAATGTACTTGCTTTCGTGTTTTTGTGAACTTTTTCTTCTCTCCTCATGCTCCGTGACAGAAACCCATTAGCTAGCACTCATGAAGTATGACAACCGATGTGCTTGCGACAACATCTCCCTGGAATGTCTACTCTCGAGCGTTTGAGTTTTGGTTCTTGAAAAAAATGATTCTTCTAAGGAGCACTGTTGCTGTAAGGAATCGCACGTTCTCTCTTCACCCTCAACCTGACGTGCATAATCTCATGAATAATAATGGAAACCGACAGCAGTCCTACTCCTAGTCAGTCACTACCCTCACTCCAGCTGCACATTTATTGCTCCTGGTAGAGTGATCATCTGATATCAAGAAGGATGCATTGGATTTACTTCCCACAGTGCGTTCATTCGTCTTGGAAAAGTTTACGGCGGCTGATGGTGAAGACGCTTCTCTGTTCTAACACAGAGTGCGGTCGGACAGGACAACTATCGAGCTGCTCATTCATGCAATGACAAGGTTGTGATTGCGTCGAACGTTGTGATTGCGGCTTTCCCGCGTTGGCGTTGTAATCATCAAAGTAGTACCCAGAGACGAAGATACAGTTATATTAATGAGTTGCTCGTCTACCATCATTGCATACTACAAGAAATAAGACGTCTCTTTCCTCTTGACATAGTCGACTTATGAAACTGCTCATTCTTCACATCATCTTGTTATTGTTTAGTATGGGTTGGGTCTTCGGGTCGCGGCAGTGCCAAACAATGGGACTTTTTTGAAAAGTGCGGGAGCGGAAGTTGCAGCTTTTTGGGTTTGGCTTAGCGGAAACTGCTTAATTTGCTTTAAGGGATCTAGGTTGCGTTGCGTGCCCGGTAGTGGTATTATTTGCTTCAGTTTTTTCATTTGATTTGCTGCACCAGTGGTATAGTCTTGCTTCAACGTAGTTGATCCGAGCAAGCCACCATCCCCAACAATGCGAGACTTGATTCCGAAGTCTGAGAAGGTATTCGTGGTGACCTGACTAAGGGCTCCTCCATGCTGTTGCCCGTTGTTTTCCGTACTGCCGCCACCCAGCGTATATAGGTCGTCTGCTCCCTCGAGCAGCGCATCAATCTCACTACTCAGGTAGGGGTTATCCAAGTTCAGCTCAGAAGAACCAGTGGCGTGAAGGCCAGCGGCTTTTGGAAGACCAATCCCCCTACTAGGGGCCACAGCACCTTGCCTTCCTATGAGCACCGGGGCACTGCATTGAGGGTTTCCCGCGTTGCTAATGTGTATGTTGAATCGAACTGTGTCGCCAACCTGAAGACTACACCGCTCTACCACCTTACTATGGACGAAGATGTCAGCCTCGCCTCTATACGTTTGGCTTTTGATATATCCGTTGCCCATTTTGTTGACGTTATGCAGTCGGCCCTCATGCTCAAAGGCAGCTGGGTCCATGTGTGCTTGCTTTGAGCCGTTTTGACACCCCATCAACTCCCACATCACTGAGTTTCCCTCAATCGTCAAGCCAGGTACCAACGGACCGTCGCTCGAAGATGAGCTGGCACTACGCGGTAGTTGATGTGCTCGAATTGTTCGAGAACTCTGTGTTGCGGGAGCTACCATCGGCATTGTCGCACCACGAGTCACACTGGTATGATCCGCTGTCGTATTCATGTGGAGTCCTTGTGCCATCTCCTGCAAACTGTTCTGCGCCGCTACTTGTTCCAAGCGTTTAGCACGACCGCCGTTCTCGCATTTTATCCAGACTGGAGCGCTGACTTGAGGACTCTGACTCTCGTTCAAATGGATGTCAAAATAGATAACATCGCCAGTCATTAGCGAAGCATGATTTGATTCATCTCAAGTTGAAAAATTCACTTTGAGCTTCACTACTTCTAGTTCTAGTAGAGAAGCAAAAAAATAGATATGGTAGAGGAGATTTTCTCACATCAGTCTACTGGAGATACAGTTGTGTGTGTCACTGTCAGTGTCCCACTGCAACTCATAGTTGTACTAGCACTAGCTACGTAGGTCTTATGCCTTCGTGAATTTCGATTTTACTCTTCGTCTCAACTAGATAGTGAAAATCGAAATTGTGTTTCGGAAACCGAAACAAGAACGAGTAGATGAACAGTAACAGGTTATAGATCTTCGTAAAAGTGCCAACCCGCATATATGGACCACCTTCTGATGTACGAAGGCGTCTTTATCGTACAGTTTCCGAAGCGCGTCACATTTGACAAACGCGTTTCCAGCGGATGAGAAATTGTGGACCTTCCCGACATAACTGCCGAACCGCGGTTCGTCGTTTGTCTTAAACGGCGAAGACAACATCCACATCGGCATTGCTATGTCAACCTGTAGTGCAGTTGAAGAAAAGACCAAATCGTATATACTAGATATACATGCCAATCCCGATTATCGGATTCTATTAGTATTACCACTAGCACTACGTACAATATTTGAATGACCACACATGATCTCAATCAACAACACGAACTCGAACGCAGGTTTTCATGGTAGTCGTACTTTTTGTTCATGTTCATTCAACGATTCGAATAAATGAAGGGCAAGGTAGTTGTAGTTCGTTTCGCACGTTTATGTGAAAATACTAACGGGTTTCCTTGGTCGTTGTGCGCGACGTTGAATGCTATATCCTGACCAGCCGCGACGTCATAGTCCGCGAGGAGGCTATTCTCTACGAAAATCATTTCCTGCTCCATGGTCATGATAATCTGGTGATCCCCGTCCGGTGTGAATTCGCCCGTTAAAGTGCCCATGCGAACACCCAAGAAGTCCATAGTCTCGAGTTGTTCAAGGGGAAACGTGTCAGCCGCGAGACGCATACTTGTGGCAGCTGAAGGGAGTACGAGCTGTTTGTTCTGAACTGCAGTTGTTCGAGGAGAGTTTTTCAAGCTGTTATTCGTTGCGGTACGACCGAAAAGAGTACTATTACTTTGCACTGTACTTGCTGCAACATTGTAGTTTGCTCCACCTGGTCCAGGTCCTTTGCCCCCTGTTGACGTCGCCGAAGCTACCCCGTGAAGCCGCTGTGTCCCGAGGTTGTGCTGTACTTTAGCGCCTGTCGGAGCTCGTATCGTCTCGCCCACTAACAGGAGACCCCCTTTGCCCTTCTTTGGCGCACCTGCTCCCTTCGGCGCCAGCCCCACCCCCATAGTCGTTGCCGTACCTTGTGTCAATAGTGCCATGGTCGTCACACCCTGATCCCGCGCTGAAGTTTCTTCGTTGCCAAACATCAATACTGTTGCGGTCTCCGAAGTATCCGCTATGCTCATGAGCCCGCCACTTCGCGAAGGGACCATAGATGGATCTGGCTCACCCTGCCCGATAACTCCCCACATTGGCACAGAAACCTGCGGCTTTCCACCCGCATTGAAGTGCAAATCAAACGCCACTTGGTCTCCTCTACATATCTTGCGAGCCACACTGTTGAGTGGGTGGGACGAGAGGGAGCTTGAATAAAATGCTCACATACACGTAGTTGATATAGTTATAGAAGGAATATCGGTCTCTATTTACTCTACGTCTACATCACAAATGACTACATCATCTTTCTAAAACCACTGTAGCAAATATCCTTTAGTGCATGTCATCAAATGAAATGGTACTTGAGTGCTGTCGAATGGTGCGCGTAGACGTCGCGATCGATTTCCGCTACCTCGAAAAATGCAGTTCCCGAGTTATCTGGGGCATACCTGCGAAGCGTGCCAATGTTTGCTGGAAAAGTTGGTCTTTCATTCGAGAAAGGCTCTGGACGATATCCATTTCCGCCCAAGCTAATGCGCACCCAGATCGGCGCACCCTCCTGGGCCAACGCGAGATTCTCATCAGACGGTGTATACCCGACCCAAGTGCCGGGACGCAGGACTGAAAGTGGTTGGATTACGTTTCAGTACAGGTACTGAAGATAACTAATAGGCACTGTTGCTCTACTTGCTTCTACTGGTACTATCTAATCTTGTCAGAGTTCAACAATCCTCTCACCGGGAATGTCTTTCGGGAAACAAGGCATCGGTGTTGTTACACCGTACAACGTGATTTTCGTCTCTGTATCATATCAAAGGCAAAAAATGCTTTCTTTTGCGTGTTCCTCCACCGACTATAATTTTGACGCAGGTTTGATAGGTTTTACAATTTTTTTTCTGCAAAATGTGAATGTGAAACATTCGATTTTAATCGTTTTTCAAGTTAAAGACTATCCACAGGAGTAGAAAAACAAATTTTACATATTCCCGGCGGCAGTGGAATTCTGCATTCAAGGGCTTCTCCTCCCTCGTTGTCATGGTCCTCGACAATTGCGTATCCATCACCAACCAATGTTGTACGCGCCACACGAACCCCAATGCAAGCGGGCGACTTTTCAACGACGTTCGAAGGTGCTGCCTCCAACTCCATTTTGTGAAAACAAACTCAAATTTTGTTCGAAGCGAGGATTGAATTTGGGTCCGTGGTCGTATTGGAAAGTTTTTTTCACAGTTTAAAATTAATCAAGGAAGAGTGCCCGAGAGAACAGAACCAGTGGAAAATCCAAATTCCTTACTTTTGCAGAAATCCTTTTTTGATTTTAGACAGTTTGAAAATTTCAATACCCCTTGCCTGTTGCCTACGACTGCAGTTGAAGTAGAAGTGATTTGACAAATTTCTGAAGAAACAATAATTTTTCGAAAATTCATCGCGGAAAGCAGAGCTCCGAAAATTGATTGATCTTTTCAGGACAAAATCAAGTGAAAAGCAGCAAGAGTTCTTGCGGAGATCTACACACATCCATGCAGCTCGCAAATTCAATCTTGTGCGGCTGCTCTACAACTCGACAACCAGAACAAAAACTCTTTGAAACAGGTAATTCAGATCTTCAGTGCGGAACAGATTCGGAAGGATCGAATGACCATGGACTACAAATTCCTCAAAAGTCGCTGCTTGTGCTCGAGTGTCATGCTCCTGATCCAATCATGTGCCTCAATTTGGGATATGATATTCCTTCCCCTGCCCTGACCCTCAGGCTTTGGCTTTCTGACTTGTTTTGAAGAGATTGATACAAGAAAGAGACACAATATAGGGTTGAGTGGCCACGAAAGAGCCTCGTCATTGTCGCATCATGGTGCGTACAGCTTCAGTGCTGCTGAATTTAGAGTCATTTTTGTCCTGATAAGGGTAACAGCAAAAGCCTTGCTCAACACGAAGTCGAGAACGAACTAAAATGAAAATCGTCCAAGAAAAAAAAAGTCGAGATATTTCACATCTTGTTGGTTTCGTCGTGAACTTTTCTGGTATCACGATCGTATCGAGCCATCTGCTTTCATGTGAAAACGCAGAGCCTTTTCGATGCTTCAGGAACGAAAAATCTCTAATATATTTCTAATATTACGTTTTCTTATTCTGGCAGAGGCAGCGTCAACATTATAGAAATGAGTAATGCACTAGATTTGCAACAACATGCATGGGGATAGGCGCAATTCTCAACAATGATACAACTAAAAAAAGCATGTTGGCAATGGAAGTGGTTCAGGTCCGCGTATACCTAGAGCAACATTCAGATTATTCTTTTTCAATGTCATGATGTATCGAGATCGAGATTATTATTATTATATGTGGAGGGTCAATCGAGATCGAGATGTTTGTTCATCTTCGTCGAAATTATTTTTCTAGTTAGAAGGATGATTGGAATCTATTCGGCAACGTGCCTAAGATTTCCTATTCCCCTCATTGTGGCTATATTCTTCGATAGAAGCATAAATTCAAAAAAAAACGCTTATGCGTAGGGTTTTACTACTTGCCATTTTTGTTTAGTTTCGTCGATCTGCGTGCATTATTTCGTGAGGGCTCGATCGGGTATTTTTGTAGTTTCTTCTTCTAATAGTGACACAATCGTCTTCTGGAGATGAAAATCTTCAATATCATTCACTATTAATGTTCATTTATTACTTGGGGCACACCGAGAACGACGTACGGGTAGCATTGTTATTGTATGAACAAGGACTATATACCTTCGATATCAGTCTTACATAGGGAATAGGGTAGAATATTCTCAGACGTAGACTAGTAGAGAAGGAGTGTTGAATGATGCTGCAGATAGTTGAGACTCCTGACGCTGACAGACACAGAAATAAGTAAAATCGCTTCATCTCATAACAAATCAATCTTTCAACATCACATGCAGATCAAGAAGAAAGGAATCCGAAAATAAATTGAGAGAGTACCTTAAAATTTCAACCCTGTATAATTTCGGAATCCTCAACATCTTGGTCAGAAAAATGATTTTGCATTGTGTTGGGCGCGTTAACACGTGTTTCCAAGATGATATCATTTTTGTTGCGACAGAAAATCTTTGTATTGCGATTGTCCTCTTCGTAGGTCTTCTACATCAGACGACGTATAACAACATTCATTAGCATTGTGGATGGCCTTCTCGTTCTGCCAAAACCAAGCTGGCGGGCTCCAACACTTCACGATGATATCATCAACTTTCCCGCGAGCCACAGCGCAGCTACTGGGGTGGTATTCTTTTCTTCCCGCTACCGTTATTTCATGGGTGATGAGTAATCCGCTCAGGATCCAGCGCCACTTTCTCAAAGAGACGACAATCACGTGCAGCGCCGTGGCATCGATCGCGCGTGCTTCGAATCTTCTCGAGCGCTTCATCAATCGTTTTGAACCATATGATTTTCAACCTGGTATTAGAACTGATAGAATTGGTTTTCGCTATACTGACCGTGTCCGTGGCCTTAGGCTTCGTAGCTGAGTGCGCAAGGGACTTTTTTCCCACCCGGCCTCGTCAAACTGAAACTATTTCCTTTGAAAGTAGCAACTCAACGAAGCCCACTGTTATTCAGACAATTCGAGGCTGATAGATGGCAAATCATGACCACAATAAAGATCACAACTCGCAGTTGTAGCACTCTATTTATTTATGAAAAACTACTTAGCCACCGTAACTCTAGCAATCTCACTTTCCTCCAACTGCGGACCCTCAGGAAGGTGTCTTACTATGCGACCAGAGAACAAGTGCGAAATCTTGCGCTTCAGCATCTTGTTCGCAACTGGCACTTTCTTGTTGCCACGCGGGACCGATGGCGCCGGGGCTTCTTTCGCCTCTGTTGCTGTTGCATTATGATTTGCTGCCAACATGTGCATAGACGTTGATCGATCATCAGGGATGTCTCTGATGTCCTCGTCGTGCTCAGGCTCCTCAGGCGCGGCTCCCACAACGTGCATCGTGTTTTTCTTTCTCATTACGTAATTCTGATTACCTCCATCATCTTGAAAATCTTCTACTTCATCCAGATTGTTTCTCGTGATTGTAGTATTGAGCGAATTACTTCTTGTCGCGCTTTGCTGTGAATGCGATGGACTTGTTCCCGGAGAGCTGCTACTAATTTCTCGCTTCGCAGCTCCATCTTCTCCTGCCTTTGGATTTTGTACGAACGGCGTCGCAGTACTATTATTGTAATCGCTCGAAGCGGTTGAAATTCCGGAAAGCGATGGTGTACTTCCTTTTGTCGCGTTCCCCTGTTTGGGCATTTTCTGACGCGGACTCCAAGCTGTCGACTCCTCCTCATTTTCAGGTAGTACCGGTACCCCAGTAGTGGCCACAAGGACAAGAGTCGATCTAGAAGAACCTGTACTACTAGTAGTTGTTGTACTCTTATGACGAAAAAAGTTCTTGTAGTTTTCTTCAGCCTGTCGAATGTCTTCGAAACTTCCATAGCTCTTCTCCACCACGACTTCACAACCCAAGCTCATTAGAAAAAAGCCCTCCCAGTGCAAGTCCCAATAAAAGAAACAAAAAATAGGTCGGGAGAAACAGGAAGGCCGACAAGGACAACAAGTTTGAAAATCCGGTGAACAAAGTACTTCGTGCTTAAATAGAGAGGATCTTCCTGGACATTGAGAGAAGATGACAAGAAGGAAATTTAAGCAATACTACCAGATACGAGGTCTCAATTAGAATCAGCGCGCATAAGTCATCAACATATTGGTGGTCAAATACGTTAAGTTGTGCCCCACGCCCACCTTCCGAAAGGTAGTTGAACCATCTAATATAAAAAAGACAGCTTTTGGTCTCTTAACTCTTCCCGGCACTCTCGTATTACCGCTTCCTCCGGTGTCTCGCCTGCTTCGATTCCACCACCAGGTAGCTTCCAGAAGAGGTCTCTAGAGCAGTGAAGGAGCGGTATTTCCCCGGTGGCACTGTCCATTGCTACCATTCGAGCTGCGTACCGCATCGGCAGTGGTTGCTGCGCATCCTGTAGTTGTAGGTCTTCGGCTGCGCGAAGTAGACATCCTTGTTCATCCTGTCGTGGACCTCCTGCTTCTGTGGGTGTTTCCACTTCAGCGCTTCTTTTTGAAAGGTAGTCGATTGCCTGTGTTGCAGATATTCGTGATTCTTCTGTGGGATTCGCATTTTTCTGGTGGACATGATTGATGTTCTGATGCTGAAGATGCTCCTGCTCTTGTTCTGTCATTTTGGGTGATAATGCAGTTGCAGCCTTCGAGTTCGGAGACAAAGAAGCTGAAGCTGAGCTCCCAACTCTAGCGCGCCCACCCCGATCACCTCCATGTTCTGCAGTAGCTGTTCCTGATGTAGTGGACGTCATCTTGTTCCTCGTCTTACTTCCTTTCGCAAACTGGTAGAAGTTTTTTTCGAGACGCTACGAAATGAAAGAATCAAGATGATCAAGCTCCTCAGTGTCAGTACGTAGATAAGAATGAATTTGTTAATAGTCGATGAATCTTCACAGTCCTGCGGACGCTAGATTTAGATCAGATTCAAATAAAATCCTAATATGATCGATGGTCAGCGACCTTGTATCCAACACTGCTATGAGGGAAAAGTCTATCTAGTACTACTTCTGCCTCTAGTTGTAGTTCTAGTTGTCCACCTTCTTCTTCTTGTAGTTGTATTCATATTCTCCTATCCAAAAATGTTTTTCATTATATGCATGGCATCATGATCATCCACATCATAAAGAGAGTTGCAAACGATGATCATCATGTTACTTCTACTTTTAAATAAGGTCTGTCTTTGCTGTTCTTTGGTAATAGCAATTCTTGTTCACATTCACTGTCGTTGTCGCTACATAATTCTTCTTCTTCAGAGTCAATATTATTGTTTTAGCGCAGCCGTGATCTTGGTCTTGATTATATTCTCATATCTAGATGACGAAGACGATAGGGACAAATCTAGATGGGGATATAGGTGTAAGCGATGCCACGGAGCACGTTAATCAATCTACTTACGAGAATCAAGTCTGAGGCCATCAAGAAGAAGATGAATCCACTTCG
This sequence comes from Amoebophrya sp. A25, assembly GCA_905178165.1. Lineage (NCBI taxonomy): Eukaryota > Dinophyceae > Syndiniales > Amoebophryaceae > Amoebophrya > Amoebophrya sp. A25. Next base: position 602,986 of record CAJINU010000018.1, on the reverse strand, counting down.
AGGCGAGCAACAATGCTACCAGGCTTGATGGAAAAGAAGAAGTATCTATACCACTCACACCATAAGTACTTTGTAGCAAAAAAATTCGCGAGCAGTATAAATATGATCAAACTTTCTTTTCCTGGGAGCTCAATATGCATCCATAAGGAATTTTCGGTGGATCAAAATTGCTGTAAAGAGTAAACACATGATGATCATCGCTGCATCATAGATATCAGGCTCATCGGATATCTTGAGGATCATTTTCTTCACTTCTCATGCTGAAGTGTTGGTCCCTGTCTTTTGAGTCAGAGACAGAGTCTGATGTCTTCTGGAAATTACATCTTCTTCCACCTCCCTCACAGGATGAAAACCTAGATCACGAACTATTCATTGGATGAACCCTAAATTAAGCCTCTTGACTAACGTGTAAAAAACGAGGAAGAGGGCATCATGGGCATGCGTGCGTTCAGTCTTGGAATGGCGCTACTAGATGGAATTGCGTGTTTGCATGATACCATCTGGTGAAGCTACCTTGCTTACGAGAAGCTTCTCCTTCTCCTGACTCGTTTGTTATCAATTTCCTGTCTTCCAGAGCTTAGATTCAGATTCATTCGCCGAGAAAAGAAAAAGCTACATACTATGAATTCGAAACTGGTACACGAAGATCAAAACCAAAAGCGGCAATGCTTTTGGACTCCGAAATAGGGTAAAATTTATACGCTGTTTTGTGTCTTCTGTTTCTCTCTGCTTGTAGTGGTAGTTCTTCCGATTTTCTTGTAGCATTTGCTAGGATTCATCAAGATAAAGATTGTTGATGTTGTAGTGTTTGTATTTCTGATTCATTCTTTCGCTGGATTTTGTTAGTCAAGATTGTAAACCTAAACAGTTGTCATCTAGGTTCATCCCTATACGACCACAGCTTTCTTGATCATCGGTCAACAACAACATCAAACGCCAGAAAATACAGAGGAGAGAGACCACAGACCCTGGGTATAGGTAATCAAAACTCGATAACGCGTAGTATTCAAGGTAGAAAGAAGCTTCAGAAGTAGATCTCATCATTTATTTATTGTACAACAGGACCAAGTCCAAGTCGCAGGACTAAAAGAAATACTATTCCCAGTAGTTGTATAAGGCTACACCTCGAAGATTTACGTACTTAGAACGAATAGAAGCTAGCAAGGGCCCTATTGTCGCTTTTCGGAATGGATTCCGCTTCACCCCGCATGCAAGAGTTCATAATTGCGTCAGTAAAAAAGGTAATGGTTTGAAAAAAGACTCGATATTGAAAGTTCGCCTACGTAAATCAATCATTTTTCCACGTGTGACAGTGATGGTGAAACAAATGGGCAAATCGTGTTTTCGTTCTAGCACTTGGAGGTAAAAGAATAAGAATGTAGAGTAGGACATAAAACTACCACTTTCAATTTCATGGTCTACTTCTTTTTGACGCCGGCTGCTCCTTCCAGCGTCATCCAAGTGAGGCCGAATGCAATCATCGCGTTCTTCTGGTATGGTGAATAGCTAATCTTCTCACCCAACGCAGCAGGCCTGCTGCTACCCTGAACTTCATCAGCGTGTCCCGGAGGAATCCGATTGAGCGGTTCCCTGTTGGAAAGGAAAAGAGAGAGATGGTGGACATTCGCAAAGTAGATAGTAGCAGATGAAAGGATATCTAATCTTTCAAAACCATACACTTGTTCGTGGAGATGAAAGCTTCCGGATCACCTTTTACTTTAAAAGCCAAAAGAGTAAGAGACACGCTTTAGCTGTTGATGATGATGACAAGCGTGAAATTACAACATTCTATTCCATCTCTGATTCAGATTATGTTTCTGAGATTCTAACACATCAAGCAACAGTGATAGAAAAAGCACCGTACCGTAGACTCTCGCTGATGGTCGCGCCCGTTCCATAGAATGCGTTCCAGAATTCTCCAGATAGCCTTTGAATCTGCGTGATAGGCAGAGGCGCCTGCGCCATTATCATCGCCTTCATGCCACGCAGTGAGGCCAAAACCGCAATTGAATAGCCAGAGCCATTATTTGCGATCAAGTTATCTCCAAAAATCGCTTTCTGTCGACGGAAGGCCCTGAGCAGGAGCAAAGTGGTTTGCGACTGTCGGACGAACATATTGTGTTGATACCATCACCTGCATTCGACTAATGATCCTGCTCCAGTCGTATGAAGCATGCTATAGCTACACCTACTCGTGATTGATGAATGAGATCAACATCAAGATCATCAAGATCCTCATCATCATGTTATAGGTATGATAGAACATCAACAACTAAGTAATACTTGTCGTTCATTCCACGACAGAACATAAGCAGCGCATCTAAATTTCGCAAGTCTGAACTGCCAAACTGCGACGATGTGATGCTCATGAGCAATTTCGAGAAGCCCACGTAACTCAGCGTCCTTGACGTCTGTAAGCTTTCCACAAAAACGGACGCGCTGATCTCTGGATCACCAGGGGTTAGAGGCGTCTAAGTATGTGTCGTTTTTTGTTGTTGACAGAATCAGTTATGTAATAACTGTTATGATAGTACTAAACATGAGTCTACTATGAAAAAAACTCACTTGAAATCATTTCTACAACGCCAAGCGCAAGAGCGAAGTTCATTTTTGCATTTTCTTTTTGTTTTCGTTTTCGTCATCATAAAAAGAGTTTTTCGACACCGGCTGGTACAGCTGGGTAATCTTTCAGCAAATTGCCCTGCTCTTGTGGTAGGTACTGATCTTCATTGTTGGCGTCGACGATGGCCAACGCGTTTCCACGCTCGAAGCCAAGCACCGCGCGTTTTACAAGCGCGTTTTTTGGATCGACACGGCCCGGCTCCTCTACAAAGCTGGGTCGCAGCATCCCTGTATCCTGCGCAATCTGCACACGGGCTAGTCTTAGACAGAGGATAAAGCAAGTGCCCTGATGTTCATTGAACAAATCCTAATCCTCTACAAGGACCCATGTAGCATGTATCGAAAGATAGTGATAGAGAACCATTGTAATGGTATGAGGAGGTGTTAACTGAATGACCTTCTGTGATCGTGTTCATGTGTGATCGTGGCTTCTGTATCTATTGTTTCTGTTTGTAGTAGACATAGTGACAACATGTCTCGACAACTGCGGGCGCCGCGTACGGCAAGAAGCGGGAGTGCAATATCGCGTCCGACAAAGCAGTCTACCGACTGCGGGAAGAGTTTGGAGACGCAAGTCAGGTGCTCGAATGGCACATCGAACAGCAGATCGTCGACTGTAATGAACAGGTTGGCGGGACGTCGCTCCGGTTGGCCTACAGCCACGAACTCATCGCGTAACCTCGTAAATAAAGGCTCGAAGAAGCTCTCCATCGCTTGCACTGCCGCGTCGTATGCTGGGTTTGGTGGAGGCACTGTGAAATTTCCGATTAGCTCCTTTTCGATTGCGCTGTAGGCGTCATGAACCATGGCGACGAGGTGGGAGAAGTCTAACCGCTTTGCAGGAATCTTAAAGCAGCAATACTCGACGCCACCAGCTGAAGTGCTGCTTGATGAGGACCCCTGTGGAACACCCACCGTCGGGTCTGTCTCGAAGTTGCTCTTTACGCGGTTCGCTGAGACGGTCCCTGGCGCACCTGGGTAAAACGCAGATCCTACCAGAAGGAAGTCGCTTTCGAGTTGCAACGTCACATACAAAGTCAGCGAAGGCAGCAACTCACGGATTACCTGCGGTTGACATGACGTTCTTTATGGTCGTGGCGGGAGCTAGCGCTAGGAATCTGAATGTCACTACAAGGCATGGATACTTAAAGATCTCTAACTCTACTTAATTTGAAACTTTCAAGTTGCTTGATCTTGATGTTGATAAAGGTGATTTAGATGAGAAAAACCACGATGATTTGTAGGACTATCACGCACCTGGTCCATGTTGCTCGGTAGTGCTAGCACGGTCTCCGAAAGCTCTCCCATAGGTTCTTTCTGGTATTGAGCCAGCAAATCCACGTATCCGGGAAGCATTTCCGGTCGCGCGAATTTCCTAGATAGCATCTTCAAATTGTCTCCCACAATTCTCTCGGTGTGGTCGGGAGGCAACACATAGGGCATCAGCGTGGCATAACCGAAGTCTAGTGCCTTGAAGAGCTGCATCCATGCTAGATAGTGAAAGGTTTTCTGCATATTCGTTGGGCCGTAGACTGAGTTTACAAGGGTTTCACACGCAAGGGCACCCGAGCGGAAATGCCGGTGCTTCAAGCACACTGGGACTGCTTGTTCCAGGTATTCGCGTCCAGTTTCGAACATGTCACTCGTCCGCTGCGGAGGCACAGGCTCAGATGGAGAAGCGGCCTGAGAATTGGGAAGTTCCGCTTCTGGTTCCACTTGAGTCTCTCGTCTGACAGTCTTGAAACGCATATGGATATGGATGTTTTCTGCTGTCTATGATGAAAAACCAGTACTAGAAAGGTATGCATGGGTATCGCGGAGGAAATAAAACACTAACATAATTGGTACTTCAACATAGGAGTAGATCCTAGCTGTTACCTCATCTCCAGCTTCCGCTTCCGGTGGTGCAGCAAACGCTATGGCCTCCCAACTTTTCTGTTCCACTGAGCAACTTCGGAAGTCTTCGAACATCATAGCGCGTCGTTCGAACTCAACTCTGCTATTCTTGCCCACCGCATCCCACATTGAGTCAGGAAAAGCGGCAGGCCCACGCTCTACCATAAGCGTGCCCATCTCTACCTCTGCACGCGCCACATGCTCAGGGACACAGAGAGTCCCCTTTTCGAGAATCGGCGACGCTGCAACCGTCCCACTACTGGCATCCGCATCGTATAATGAAAAGACTCAACACTTCTTGAAAAGAACACTTGATGCATTAGCATTCATTGTTCATGTTGCTGTTATCATTTTTACAACGTATCATCAGGAGCGGAAAGGATTCCCGAAATAAGTGGTAAAGCACACTTTATTGCTGCAACTTCTAGCATTTCTTTGGCAATTCTTAGTAGTCGACTCAATTCAAATGAAAGCGAAAGCATGTAAGTAGTTTACAGACATAAAGCTGAAACCGCTCCCAGCTTTGCTAGATTCGGGTAGCGTGTGACTGAGTGGCTATAGTCTAGTTCCGCGTAGGCACTGTGGATCGCACCCACCGAGAAGTCGATTTCTGTCGGCTTTTTTGGTCCGTTCAACCGTTCTGACTCGCTTTCGATACGGCCGGACAGCTCCTCCAGGTATTTCTCGCTAACGTCGCGCACCTCTACTGGCTTCAGTGGTTCGTAAAACCCTCCTTTGTCTATGAATGTGTTCACGCTACCACCTGAAGCTCCTGCCTTGTTCTTACTACCAGTTCCACCGAGGGATGTATTTGTCCGTGATTTGCTTCCACCAGCACTCTTTTTGGACGAGGGCGAGGAAGCATCCGCCGAAGGCCCTGCCGGCAAGCAGAAGATCGACGTGTCCACTGCGCCGGGTAGTGGTGGTTTGTTCGGCGTCGATGCTGTGGAGGAAGAGCTGCCGCCTACTTGGTACTTCAGCGCAGCATTCTTTCTGGCATGCGTACGCCGCTGCGCCTTGTGTCGGCTACAAATGACCTCGAAACTCATTAGCGAGACGTTGTTCAGAAGGCGCCGGTTTGTGTTGAAGAAGAGCATAGTACATTTTGGAAGCCCGAGAGGAAGAGGAGGTCCAAAAAATTTATTTTGACAGACTTTTTCAATTTCAATTTCATGTACCTGACGAATAGGAGCGGTACATTGCTGATGTCTACTTCTTTTCATTCACGTTCATGTTTATCACGATGTCATCTATCTGTAAGTGTAAGTGTAAGTGTATGTGTACTAACACTTTCAGTTTCAAGGCATAATTCTAAGACGGTGTCGGATAGTGGGCCGCAGTGACCCCGCAGATGCGGCGCGGAAGGAATCCGTCGTGTGAGTTCTGCAATTGCGCCGCGCAGGGCTTCGAGAGTGTCTAGTGCACGGTCTTCGAAAGCGACTAGGACATGAGGGCGAATCTGGCCTGGGTCGTACGTGTTTATCAAGATGTCGTAAATCGCTTCCATCTTCTTCACGAGGCTCATGCCCGATTCAAGGGCTCCTTTGAAGTACCCGGCGGCAAGATACTTGTGGATAATGCGGCTGACCGCTGTCCAGCACCCTTCAACCTCCTGAAAAAAGTCCCTACTGTTCACCTGCATGCGCTTCAGCTTCCCAATCTTGACGCCAAGCTCGAGCTCGAGTAACCGGCAAAGCTCTGCGATCTTTTCGGTGCCCGCGCTGTTGGTAGCACCAAGTTGGTCGACGCAAAATGAAAAAAGTCTTCGCAGCGGTGGTGCTGCGTACTGGTAGGGTAGACATAATGGATCCAGCACTAGCTAACAGAGGTAACGTCGTATGTGTGCACATGTTCAAAAGCGTGGACCTTGAAAAACAGACATTTAGTCTTTAGTAGAAGAGCCCGACAAGGAGAATCGCCTCATCATGTGTGAATGTGAAGAGGATAAACACTAGCACTATATAACATCTAGATTTACCATCACCCCATAAGAGAGAAAAAGCAGCCCCCCCGGCCGCTGAGAATCCGCTAGACATATTTGCACTTCGAGCTGCCCGCGAGGGTGTCATTGCTGTTCGCGATTCACCTCCCGGAGACGATATTCCCCTGCGCGCGCCGCCGCTCGTCGCTACTGATGTTGGACTCAAGACTCGCACGCCCGAAGCACCGGAGTCGCCCGCTGCTGCAGCGCCGGTTAGACTATCTTGCTCCACACGGCTTCTGGGCGAAAAGACCGGCATTGCATCAGCAATAGGTCCGACGGAGGCCAGATGACGCAGGCCGCTGTTAAAAAGATCTTCCAAAAAGACACTTGGCGCGCCCATCTGACTGTACGCGCGCTGCGCCAAGTCGACCACGTCGACCAGCGCAGAGACGTCGAGGCCTTTGACTTTAAACTGCAACCGCAAAATCTCACGTAGCACAGTTTCCGCGCGGCCCTCACCTATCATTGTGCGTGCTTGGTATATGCTGGCACGTCTAAAAGTGCGGGCATCCCCATAGCACCTTGCGTGATACCGCGTCTCGCTCAACAGCTTCCCGGCTGTCGAGTACTCCCCGATTTCAAGGCATTCTTCTGCGAGAAGAAGCCAGATCTCGCAAATCTTCAGCTTCTCACCTACGCGCCAGGGCGCGGCTCGATGCTCGTCGGCGAATACTGAAGACAAGTCTAAAGACTCGTCCGCGACGATTGGCTTATCAGGCTTCGGATCCTTCTCACCCCGCAAAAGCTTGGTAAGATCGTTCGCGTCGCCAGCTTCGTCTGCAGTTTGGTCTCCAGCACCTGCTGCTCCACCGAGTGTGCCATCGTCCACGACAACTCTACGGGCAAACGCCGCGTCTGCCTCCGGTCTGAAGTCTGGCAGCGTCTTGGTCACCGAGTACAGGAAATCTTTGGCCATGGCCCAGTGCGTAGCAGAGTCGTCGAACAGCCGCGCAACGTGGCACAAGCGGCTGCGCTTCATCGCTACTAGACAGTCTAGTGCCTTCTTCGTACAGATCTTGAGCCCCTCACGAATTTTCTTCTGTTCGCGTTCGAAGGCGGTCATTTTCTCCAACTGCTCCTTGGTCTGAGCAGCGTTTTCTCGCATAAACTCCACGATCTCCAAACCCCAGAACTGATTTATTAACAGCTGTTGGAGATCCAAAACCGGGAAGAGCCAAAAGAAGTAGCCTTGTTGCTCCAGCGCAGCCTCAAGCCTGGAACGAACGAGATCGAAACGAGGGAGTGACAGTGAAAGTATATAACCCATACGGCAAACGCAAATCATCTATGTAAATAAAATGATGTTGCATACAACCTCGTACAGTTAAAGCAAGAAGTTTCGGACCTCCAAGTCGAACTGAAGGAGCACCAGCACACATAGAAAGAAAACCAGCACTCAATACTACTTTACAATACCTGACAAGTCCCCACCAACACAGCAGCGGCTTTGCGAACATCGCGGGGTTACCAGCGTAAAAGTACTGCTCCACTGTCAAATGCTCCTTCTGTGCCAGTACTGGCAAACCGCGCTCCAGCATCGTGATCAATGCCTGGAAGTTCGTTTTTGCGAAAACGACCTTCTCTAGCAAGATCTTACTATTGGACTTTTCAAGATCGCCCATCGCTGCTGTGCCGAACGTGCAATCGGCATAAACTTTTGCGAAGTCAAGAAAATCGGAGGAGGTACAGAAGGGCGCACACATGGGCTTCGCAACAGTGGGCTCATCCGGGACACCACTAGCGCCAGCTGCCAGCTGGTTTTCAACTTTTGCCCGTGCTTTCTCCTGTTCCTCGATTAGCTCTGCGATTTTCTTGTGAAAATTAGATAAACAGGTCGTAGAGCAGCAAAGCGTGCATCATCAATCCAAGACTTTTACTAGCATCAGGACTTCGAGAAGGACAAACTACAAATACATCAGGTACAGGCTGAACAGGTCATGATCTTCCAGATCCAGTTCTATTGCAACGTCGCCTACTTCATCTTCCGCCCGCACCATAATGTACACTGCTACAGAGCAGAGATTTGCGAGTTCGATCGTGGAATCGAAGATACGTCCAACGAAGTGTACACATGACGCTAGAGCAGTGTGTAAGTCCTCTCCAGAGCGCGAATAAGCGACTTGCGCGATGTTGGCTCGAAGGATGTGCTCGTAGTGTAGTGCGTTGAGTTTGGCAGGCATCGTCGTGTCGTTAGCGTTGAGAAGCGCGTTGCGGCTCTGTCTACTGCTACTTCCGGTAACAGAGCTGCCGGTCCCGCTGCGATTGGCGCGGCTGCCAGAGCCGCTACCAGCCTTACTTCTTTTCGACATCACGCTCCCGGGACCGCTCTTCTTCCCACCACTAATACGGCTCTGGCTAGTACCGGTTCCAGGCTTCTTGGCGTCAGCTCGCTGACTGAGCCGACTCGAGACTTGACTGCCGGTCATGGCCGCTTCATCTTCTTCTTTGTCCTGCACGGCTTCCTCTTCGACGTCGAGTAGCATGTCCGCCGCATGTCGTGCGACCTCAAATGCAGCTAGTTCTTCGCGACGAGCCGACAGAAAATCGGCTAGCTCGAGCCTCACGTCAATCACGGAGTATTGTTGAGCTTTGCTGAGGATGTCAACTGCCTTGTTGTACGCTTCAAGCTGTTCTAGGGGTTTTACTGCTGAGTGCGCCAGAATAATCCAGATGTTCGCCTGCGCCGTCGCTTGCGACTCCTTCATCTTGCCCATCGCTACTTGCACGTTCTTCCCTTGTTTGCTGAGTGCCACCATTCGGAGCGCCCACAGCTTCCGCTGGAACTCCAATGGCACGATCTTGAACGCGGCATTCAAGACCAGTTGGATCTTGGACCAGTCCTCCAGGTCTGCGTACACCGAGAAAATGGCAGCATAAAGAGCCAGCAGAAGTTCTGGGTCGTCCTGCAAACGCAGATTCGACAGTACGCGAGCAGCGGTGAGTAACGGCTTCAGCACGAACAGTCTTGACTGGCGGTCCGTCTGCAGCAACGATGCCGCAATGTTGTACATGCGCTGCGCACTGTAAAGCGCTAATGCTCCATGAAGCTCCGCCTCCGTACAGTGCTCGAGAGCTCCAGCGAATTGCAAGACTGCGGTGTAGCGCAAACTCTGAACTGAGTTTTTCTCCTGGGCGCTCGGATTCACAAGTGTGGCGAGCGAGGCGCCGCACAGTGCGAAAGCGGCTCCGCGCCACCCGGACCGCAAATCCGAGCAGTGCTGGGGGCGGCGCGCATCCTCATTCACCGCAAAAAGCTGCGTTGGATCCGTGTTCTCCTTCTTCTTTTTCGGTGACTCGCCTCCTCGCTTGCGGCTCTTCTTCTGCTTTTTCTCCACCTCGAGGATGTTCTGCACATCCAGACCCCTTAACGCCTTGATGCCGCACATGAGCCCGAACTTGGGGCCCGTCTTGTTCACGTCGGGCGCAAAACAAGCGAGGCAATTCCGTCCCAACCGTGTCCACAGCTCGATGTACAGCGTGGCTTCCTCCTCATCCTCAAATCTCGGCTGCCAGCCATTCAACAAATCGACGCATTGCGTAACCAAAGACTGACACTTGTCGTTCTGTTGCGGCACGGCTGCGATCTGCTCGCAGAGTCGTGCAACGTCGCCCTCAATGCGCAAGTCAGTCTTCTTTCCGGCTTCGAGCTCTCTCGTTAAAGCTAAAACTAGAAGTGTCTCAATACATGATCAGGCGATTGTGAGAGAAGTTAGACTGAGACACTGTTCGTTCGAAAATTAACAGGAACGAACTTCAATCTATTCTATCACCTATGTTGGGCAAGACTTACGCACAACGACGACGTCAAAGGATTGCCGTACTAATGGTGTGCCGCCGAACTGCATATCTGGATACTGCAATTTCGGTTTTTCCGTTGATGCTGCCACTGTAATCGCCGTTGCAGGCCCTTGCATGACGAGAGCCGTTTTCGTAATTCGTGCCGAAACTTCTTTCTTTGCGGTCTTACGCAGTTTCGCTAATAACGCCTGCAAAAGGGCGTCCGTAGAAACCGGAGGGCAGTCCGGCTTCTCGCTAGATCTAGTCTTAGACTTTTAGGCGTGTTCAATGTGAGTATTAGTAACAACAGCACCAAGGCAGGTATGACAGAAAAAAGACTACTCCTACTCAAACCTGAAAACTTCGCTAATGCTGATTTTGGCTGCCCTCTGGGCGCTGGTTCGAACCGACGGAGGGCCCCAGCTGTGGACCGCAGCGGGTAAATGCAGCGTCTTAAACTAGCTGGTTAAAGATTAGATATTTTGACAGGCCCAAGACAGTAGGGTAGCACTAGGGTTTAGGAAGGGGTGGCGGGAGCGCGAAAGCGGAGGGGCCATGAGCAGAACATGCGGCAAAGTCGTGTCTGGATGACGTTTTTGGCCTCTGCCAAGCTGCGGCACCAGGTGGCGCCGGAGCTTGGATACTTCAAAAACGTCATCCAGATAAGGCGAGTTCAAGCGTGGAAAGCAAGCGGCGCGCCGGTAGGAGGGCTCAGTCTCACTTGGGGCGAAGTGGTGAATGAGCCTAGGGAAGTGGAGGGGGTTTGGGCCTGTCAATCTAATTTTATTTTAACTAAGTAGCTAGTGCTAGTTTAAGACACTGCACTTAACCACCGCTATCCGAAGCTGCGAATCCTCCACCAGGTACGCCGGTCCGCTGAGGTCGCTCAGAGTGAGCATGCGCGAGGTTTTCAATTTTGAGTAGGAGTAGTCTTTCTTCTGTCTCTGTCATACCAAGAGAAGTAGTACTAGTATCTGTCACATACGATAACTTGACTTATAGTGTGAGGACTTACACAATACACAAATGACAACAGAAAAAAGTCCCGAATGAAACGTGGTCGTCAATAATTCATGCGATCATTCTGACAAAACTCTCCAATCAGAAAAGGAGACATAGTCAAGTCTTGTCAACATAGCATTGATTTTTGCATCCGCTGCACTGTTTTCCAGGTACGCTAAGCTGTCCATGTAGAGCAGAGTCAAATTCCTCAGGACAAGACTTTGTGCTGGAATGAAGTACTTGTCCGCGAGAGCAAAGCAAGTGCGGCATCCCCGAAAGAAATCACTCAAGTACACCACCGGTGGGACTGGTGCTGGGTCGCGCCCAAGAGATTTGGCGATGCTTGCCTCATTCACTCTACTTTGATTCTCAGCGATCACCTCAAATAGCCCCAGATGAAAGTTCCAAAAATGTAGCAAACCGTTGAAAATCAGCCAGTCCTGCTTGAATCGATCCGCAATGTCAAGACCGTAGAGAATCTGGTGGTTGTCGGATTGATTTTTCATATTTCTAGAACTAGAAGTTGTAAGTAATACTACTAGAGCTAGGTTGTAGCCGACCCCGATCATTTAGATATAAGATTTTTAACGCCAACCACGACCTTCTTCATCTTATAGCGAGGCTCGATCATCTAGATCTGTAATATCGTGAGAATCAACGAGTTCTTCCTATGTAGGTACCAAATCAACGATATCCCGTTTCACTTGGTTTCGTTTTGCATAGTCTTCTGGTTCCAGTTCCTCTTGCATGCCGCCGTCATCCGCGCCGTCCATGAACATGGCGTACATCGTTTCCTCACTCACTCCGCACACCGAGTCCAACTCCTCGCACAGTGCTTGCGCTTTCCGGAAGGCCACCTGTGCCAGCGCAACGGCTTGCTCAATCTCGGCTGGCCACGGACCGAAATCCACAAATTTTTCGATAAAAAGAGCCTTGTCGCACATATCAACGATTTCCTTGGTGCTCATCTTCTTCTCCATCGCGCGAGCTGAACATTGTGCGAACATTAAGGCGACCATCTTGATCTTATCGATTCCGATTTCACGGTCTGAGTGCATCCGTTTGTCCATCGACTGCGTCGAGACTGAGGTGTCTATAGCGTCCGGCGTGGGAATCACGGTACAGGGAGCGTGCATAGGATTGTACCTAGTTGTGTTGGTGGTCGTACTTGGGACAAGTTGAGTGCGGATGAATCAGGTGGATGCACTGGCCGCATTATTTGTTCTAAACATACAATTATAACGTTTCTGGTGAACGAAAGCGCGACAGTGTACATCTACACTCAGGCACATTAATGTATACATCAATCCGCGACAAAACGCTGACTCACGACTAGTAAAACATATTATACGGCTTTATGTCCTTCTTTGGATCCTCAATCCACTGCGGCAGCTTGACGTACTTATGCCTCAGTTCGTCCTCATTGATTTGCTGGTAAACCGGCTCGAATTCCTCCTCTACTAATTTGTTGTACGCCTTCAAAATAACGTTTGGCGTAATGGGTTGCTGATCTAACCACAACATGATCTGGTCTAGTCCAGTAGGATCGTCGTAGAGGGACAGTTTCCACTTCAGCAAGTGTGCCAAAGGGTCAACAGTCTGTGTTCGCATACGCCGTGTGAAGGGTGCTGGGTCGAGAATTGTGCCAGTCTTCGCAAGCTCATCCGTATTAGCAGGCTTCGGGCTGGAGGTTGTAGTTCGGATGAGCTAGGCAACAGGTACAAGGTCCAAGTTAAATCGTTGTTGTTCTGTTTCCAGTGAAAATTCACCACCTGCTACTTTTATAATCATCGTTTTCAATTTAGATGACAAATAAAAACACCAAGGTCCTTCGATTTCGAGGTCTACTTTATAGTTACACACACATGTCATGATGCAAAAGATTTCCACTGCAACTGTTACCGCATCTCTTCGGTGAGTTCCTTTGTTTCGTGGAGTGTTTCGTCCAAGGCCTTGCATTTCTTCAGCTCTTCCTGCCCCTTTGTTAGCAAGTCACTCGCAACCTCGCAGCGCGCAGCTTCGTAGTGCAATGTCGTGCGCAAGATGAACAGATTCGATTGCAGTTCCGCAAGCACTTCGGCAGCGCGCGACAGCGATTTGTGGACTTGGGAACGATACGCCGTCTGCAACAGAGGAACAGAGAAGTTGTAGACCATCATCGCGCTCTCCTCAACCAGATCCAAGGATTCGATCCGCTTCCCCGCCACAATGCACTGTTCACACAGGCGCACAGAGCGCACACGAGCGTCCACCTCTCGTTCCCACTGCTCCTCTGGGTCCAACACCATCCCCGATGTCGAGGCGTACTCAATCAGGTTCGTAGCTATTGTTGAAGTTGAAGTTGGTAGTGCTGGGTACAGAATACAATGAGCTTGGTATTTTCTGATTGATAGAGCAGAGCCTCTGCATCATCGTCATTCGTCATCATCGATCTGCTATCATTCAGAAGTAAGTACTTACTTCAACTTTGCAATTCTATCTCACCTTTCCAGACATCGATGTGGGCTTTGGCCATGTCGATCAAGATTCTTCCGCGCGGCGGCGGAGCGCGCAGTCCCGCTATTCTCTTGTACATCACCTGCGCGAGATTGAAATTCCCAACCGCTGCCGCCGCTTTGAGGGTAGCTGCGAGTTTGATTTGCGTTTCCGGTACGTTCAGTTCGTTCCCTGGCCTCGCGACTTCGTCTCGACCTTGAGATGCCCAAAACGGCTGAAAATCAGGATCCATCGACACCCAATACTTCGCCAATTCGGTCTCGACCTCCGTGGAATTCGTCATCCCCTTATTCTGCACAAAGTGGACCACACTGTTGGAATCCTGGCCCATCACCGTCTTAGTGTTGCTGCGGTACATGTGTGCACGCGCAGACTCGACCTGCAATAAAAGATCGCAGATAGGAATTAGGAGACAATTATACAACACGTACTACAACAAGTGGTGGGACTGAAACTTTTTTACAGTACGTAGTAGAACTAGTACTACAACTGTATCATAATCATGCTCTGTTGAGACTAAGAGTGACCTGAACTACGAGGCTCTTGCTGTTTGTCATAGCCCTCTGCAGCTCCTCACTCGCTACAACAAGAACAACATCATCATCTCCGTGTCCAGCATGTACTATGTTGTATTTGTTCACATACTGCGAGAGCTAGTAGTTGTAGTAGTACAGGTTCCAGTTAAGTAGTCATCTCGTAGAAAAAGTACCAGTGGACGCAACCATTGTGGTGGTGGCTCTGGTGTAGGTATCAAATCAGGGTCATTTCCGGCCTCAACAGCTGTCGCTTTTGCTGCCACTGCGTTTGTGTAGTCTGCTTCGTTCATCCTGACTAGCTCCAGGGCTTGATCGAGGAGCTTCTGTGCATCGGGCATTTTTCCTTCGTCATCTAGTCCAAAAGCGAGATTCAATAGGAACTCGATTCGCCACTGCGTGACGATCGGTGACCGCGTCTGGGCATAGCCGTCAGCCTGCGTGGCTGCCGCGGTCAGCGAGTCGCTGAGTTCTTTCGTTTCAGCTAGCACCCTACTTTGCCACCCGTTTATGCGACAGAGCGGCCGCACGAGATCCCAGTACAATAGAGTGGCGTTGTAGACGACGAAATTGTAGCGTGCTTTAAACTGCGGCATCTCCGCGATTTTGTTCGCACGCAGCAGAATGTTAAGCGCGTACTTCACCTGCACAACCAGGTGATCTCCCTTCAGCTCGGAAAGATTCTTTTTAGACGATCAAACTACTCGGCGGCATGATAGAAGACATGACAGACCTACTAGATGAGATTCTTGATTCATGTTGATGTTGTGGTCGATAAGAGCACAAAATCACAATAGGAAGAAAAGTTATCAGTGACATGCGGGCTAAGAGACCGCGGCTGAGGCTGAGGCTGAGCAATGTGCCATCGTAATTTTTTTGCCCTCCACTTGTGCTCGAACCAGATAGGAGCGCGCGACCCATTGGCTTGGTTCCGTGCCGACCCGGTCGAAGAGATCCAGTGCGCGCTCGATTTTCTCGCGCGGAAAGCCTGGTGGGCCGGGGACCAGCAGAGCCACCTCCGCAAACTGCACCAACAGATCGGCAGAGAATTCATTCTCGACGAATCTGTCGAAGTTTGCATCTAGCAGAGCGTAGGCGTTCTTGACGAGCGGGCGGATATTTCCGAGGATGGACGTATCCTTGGACTCCTCGCGGGCACGCCCTATCAGATATCGCAAATGGAAATCGGTTGAGGCGGCCGTGACGCGTGCGCCGCTCCCCTCAGGGGGATCGTCCATTACCGTCTTCTTCATTGAGTTCCCTATCGTTATAATTGTCTTCAGATCAAATTTTTACTGAACTCATCATGATTATTTCTATCCACATTTATCGACTCCAGCAACTACAAACGCGATACGCACATCCGCCTTCAGGCGATTTTCTCGCATAAAAAAAGAATCCGTTTGTTGGTCTGGTGGGATGTATGTGCTGTGCAAAAGCAGGCTGGTCAGATTTCAGATAGTCATGACTTTTGCTTTTGATGTCTCTTTCAGGAAAGTTTTTCCTAGTCAGTGATAGTGTCTCTCATTCGCTCGAGTATTCAACTTTTTTTCGGGGGACGTCTCGTAAGATCGTCCACAGCTTTAAAGGAAAACAGAGCTGCCAGATTCCTGACTATTTCAACATCTCGTCCATGCAACAACCGAGCATACAGAAGATACAAGAACTGATAGTACTAGTACACGCTCTTAGATTGAATCTTGTTCACAGATCATGAATCCCGATCGACGAGTTGAAGATCGAAACAGCATCGTCCTTTAATCCCAACTGTCGTTCTTTTCATTCGGTCGTCTTGTTCGTTTAGTGTGGCCCGGATTCGGTTTGTAACCAAAGATCTGAAAAGACAAACATCTGCTGTTTTTATTAACCTGATCGTTGCGATAGCAATTACTAAATCTGCATTGGAACTTCTCTCTTGACTCGGTGATCTTGACCTAGTAGTAGGAAGTATGACAGAAACAACTTCAGCTGTTGTTATTTGATGTTGAAACAAATAGTTGTTACTCCAACTTATCGTTCTCAATTTCATGTTATTCTAATTCATGCTCACTCTTTGCATGACACCTACAAAGTACTTACAGATTCTTTGGTCATGGACGAACGATGTAGATCTTCGTAGTTCCAGTTATGCTCGTCATCACAAAAAATCAAATCTTTGGATGGATGAAGGTATACTATAGTAAAACATTCATTCTAATCATTTGCTGTGGGATGATGTCTCGCATGTTGTTTATCGTTTCAGTTGGTTTTCGATGCTTGACGCTGCAGTTCGCAATGTTTGAGTGACGAAGCACAAGCAGTTGTTTGAGGATTCTACTTTTCCATCTGGCATGACGATTGGAATTTCTCAAGTCGGTTGATAGTCCTGTCAAAACTCGGTTAATTCAGCTACACACGACGTCTGAAAAGGTGCGGCGTGGGGCCCCGATCATGGATAAGGATCGCAATCGCATCGGCATCCGTGATGATTCTTATATTCATGGTTTATTCTGAAAAATACAGTTACAAATCATACCTCCGAATTAAATTAAGATTTACAACAATTTTCACTAAAGCTAGAACGCGTCCAAACATAATATGGTACATTATTATGTTTATGATGTTCACCACGGATGCTGAGGATTGGTAGATGTTGTTGTGGCAACGGCAGCTAGATGTGAACCAACCCGCCTGTTTGGTAATGCTACTGCTGCAACAGGGCGATAGAATTCCTCATGTGACATGCCTCGCGGCCCTGCTTTTTCCATCATCATGATGATTCGTCCAAGTCATGGAGAGATACGGCTGCCCCGCTTCTATCAAATAAAGAAGAAAAAACATGTATGACAACTCTGCAGCAATATCAGGTTCAAAAACATCAACGAGATCGAGAAATTGCTCTGTTTAATTTCAACAAGTAGGTAAAAAAGGTGAGGGTCACAAGGTCAAGGGAGTCTATAATTTCTTGCTAATTTCTATGGATTCGCTAAAATATTAAACGTAAAACTTGGCGTTGGTCCTACTCAAACATTTCCCATACTACGGAACTGTTTGCGTTTGCAACTGCATACTGGATTGGGTCAACCTCCCCTCCTCAATGGTAGTTTAGTTAACCTTTCTATCGACTAAGGTGAACCTCTGCCGATAGTCTACCATGGCTGATAATGACGTTAGCCTTGCTAGTCTGAGAATAAATATTATTGGTGAAACTTCTAGTAGAAAAAGAATGATTATGCTCCCATCAGCGCTTTACTTTCTGACTGTATAATTCTTGCAGAACTCACGACTCATACAACATACTTTCATACGTCATCTGCTATTCATCTTTGTTCTGATTGTTTTTCACTTCCATCCCTGTGTCTACCCCTACATGCACTCGTCGACAATGAACTTACCGCGCACCCCGTACCCGTAGGGGATGAAGAAATAGTGAAGAAGGTGAACGACCTCTGAAGAAGTCTAATCCGGGAAAATCATCTAGTGCACCACCCCCTTATACTAGTCAGTAGATCCTAATCCTATCCGGGTTTGCCTAAAACAAAACATTATCATCATTCATCAAGTTCAAGATCAACACGACGCGTAGTGAATAGTATCAATATGTGAATAGCTTATATTTTTTGGTACTTTTATTTCTCTTCTTGAATGATAGCGCTTTCGCCTCCTTGTCGTGCGGTAGTTCATCTAAGTAACTACTGTTCGTTTATTTGTAGTCGGTTTTTTCAACGCAAAACTAAAAATTGTTTCGTTGAAATTCATATCCATATAGTAGAGCAGTTTATAGGGGTGCCAGATCCGGGATGGGATGGATCGGATGGATCGGATGGAACGGATGGACTTCCCACCATTTCAAGTAGGATCGGAAGAATCAGGGGGGTCCATCCGATCCATCCAAGTCCATCCTACATCCGTTCTATAAACTACTCTAATATAGTTTCGTATATTTCCGACTGCCCCGTGTTAGTACTACTCAATCATGTAGAAGTGATTGTAAGTCCCATTTAGGGTGATCCGCGCAGCGCATGGTAGTCCGAGTCCGACAGGATTTTCAGGGTCGGAATGGAGCAGCACAAGCAGCAACTGCAGAAGAAGCTAAAGAAAGCGATGATAAACCCGATGGCGTGCACCAGGAGCGACCAGAAGGCCATTGTCTCCAACAGCGGAAGGTATTCGACCGCGAAGGTCTTGGTACCCGAAATTTCTGCTGGGCGCAGCACGCACTGTTGAAACTTCGTATCCAGCAAGCTGTTCCACCAGTTCTGCGCAAACGACTCGAATTCACCATTCACTCCTGGCACCGAGATGCTATCCACGACCGCGGAATCGCCTGAAGCTCCTCCTGATCCTTCTGCCAAGATCATGGCCGACTTTTGTGTTGCTCCCGGCGAGTCGCCGGAGAGAGCAATGCCGCCCAAGTAATTCGGGGAAGCGGAGGTGATGCCTTCGGTCGCGTTGTTGGCGGTGGCGGCGATGCGGGTCGTAACAACGGCGACTTTGGCAGCATCGGTTTCAAACAGCTTGGCTGCACTTTTTGCAGTAGCGGGACTGCCCAAGATCTGTTGTATATCAATATTATTATTAGTGAATCAAAATAATTGATTCTTCCCTCGGAATATCAATAGTCGAACAGACACAGAGAACAAGGGGAAATGTTTCCTGCCAATTGTACCAGTATCTAAATGTGTCGGCGTAAGGTGTTACTGTTGGTCCTCTTGGCAGTAAAATAATAACTTCATTGTATAGTTTTAGTTCTTGTACGTTTTCGACTTTCGCACTGCTGTCTGCCACGTCGTGAGAATATCTCATGAAGCCTGATGCCCATCTCGTGAGAAAGCCACCGGTGATCTGGGCCCCGTTTGTGAGGAAGTCCTCTAAGGCTTCCGCGAAATCTGTCGACTGGATTTCCTCATCCTGCACTGAGGTGCCAGCTGGTAGGGCATCGAGCGCTTGCAAGTATCCGCCGGCCGTGACAAGCTTGACGAAATGCTTCTGCCCCACTTCTGGCACGGGCGCCACTGCGAGTCTCTGCATAAGCGGACTGTTCGGCATCATAGCAAGATGCTGGTACAGTGGCGGCGACATCATCGAAGATGAACCTGGTGTTGTGTCAATCCGTTCATCTTCTTGTTGTATCTAGCCACTAAACCAAAACGTAGAAGATGCACTGGGGATCAAGCAATCATATGTGTGGACCTGATGTCGAAAAGAAGTTCCCTAACATGTATATCAGGTACAGGTAAACTGCAAAATGACAAAAGTTAAAATGCGTTGATCTACCTTTTGCAGCTGCTTCGCTCCCCGCCGCCCCTGGCATGAATTTTCCCTCCGCCAACATAATTGCCACAGAGGTTGCCTCATCGTCCGGGGAAGCCGCTGCTCGTGCTTCCCTCTTCTTTTTAGCAAGCATCTCGTCTTCCACCAGACCCGCCGATATTGCACTGGCTGCTCCACCCAAAGTTAGTTTGGTTTTCTTCCTCGTTTCCTCTGGTCCTGCCTGCCACCTCCACTGTTCACAAAGGTCGCACGAGTGTTTCTTGGAGTCGGCAGAAAGTTCTATCCACGTCAAAAAATTTTCATAAATCTATGAGAAGATCAAAAAACTCATCCTGGCCATGGATTGCGGTGTATCTATGAAAAAAAACAAAGAGCTCCACCCAGGTCTAGAAGATCACACATAACAGTAATTTTCATTACAGACATTCACTTTCACATATCGTGCTCAAATGAAAAGATCAAAGAAATGCATCAAGTCGTAATCTTGCGCTGGCCGATCGCAGAGACCACTGGCGAGCTGTCAAGCTGGTTCCATTTTGCATAGTCAACATCGCTCATTCCTGGAGGCTTGGGTGACGTGTCCGCGCACCTCGCAAACACTCCTGCTTCTGGCATGCAGTCGTTGCGGCCAGCAAGCGATTTGGTTTCTGGGTACTTCTTCTCGTAAGCAGGGTGAGCGGAAAGCAAGCAGTCCATAAACTTCGCAGTATTTGCGTCATTTAGCTGCATAGTATTAGTGCAGATGATGTTGAAGATCATCATGATCATGAAGTTGATGTAGATATCAATTAACGAGAAGGAGCATCGCTATCAAGACCACGGGAATGGACTCGGTAATGAAGTAATGAAGTAGGGGTTTGGCCTCGTATTGGATGATAAAGTACCATGGACAACATGATGAAAAAGTACGACAGGAAGGTAAATTATCGTATAAAAGGAACAGACTCAACGGTTGTCATGGTGGTAAAGAGCAGCAGTCTTTATCGATGCATTCAGGAGGCGGTTGTCGTCAAAAAGCTCATAAGTGTTCTCGTTGTGGGAATGGGAAATGATCACAGGAAACTTGAAGTAGTTGTACGTGTCGCCAGCCACTTGGCATTCCGTCGTCATTGCAGATGTCTTCGCCGGTCGAAAGCTGGCAGCAAATTGTACTCGGCGAGCATCGATCGATCCACAAACTGGTTGCTGGAAAAATATCGTGCCACAAGAGGAAGCTTGCGACGACGCAGGCAGTCATGAAGACGAGCAACATAAGATTGCAAATGCAAAAACAGCCGAGGCATGACCTCTGATACGAGTACGCGCCACAGCGGCCGAGGAGTGCTAATACCAGGAAAGCGATGATCGATCCCACATACGTGTTCCAGTCAGACGACTTGCCTTCATCTCCCGAAGAAGTCTAATTTTGAACAGGAGGTTTGGTCATTTCTACAACATGCTTATGGTTTTGCCCTAAACGAAGAATGACGATATAATGATGAAAGGACTAGACTCTTGCGATCAATTAAGTTTAAGGACCAGGGAAAGCCTTGCCAGTAGGATGATAGCCAAAACCAACTATATAACTCACTATTTCTCGAACCGGAAGCCGCGTCTACAGTGTTCCCCAGTTTGTTTTTACACCGGAAGCGGAACGCAAAGTAGTTAAGGGCCCATACGCTCATGCGAGATACTAGGCCAATTATCTAAGAAGTGCTTAACCTCCTAACCCACCTGATCCACAGCTTAAAGGCCTTAAGTCCTCAGTTGGCCAGAGCGTAGTTTAGTTTGTACAAGAACCCGCCCCAAACTACCCACGCCAAACCGGTGCTCTTGGTTTGTACCAAAACCCGCCTCAAGAAGCACTGAAACAAGGACGCGGCACGCCTTAATGTCGCATAATTGAGAGCCCTGAAGATTGTCATCAGGTGAAGTGAAGGCCGGCAGGCCTAAGCAAGAGAGTGAAAAGTCCATCGCCACAAAAGAACGAAAAAGCTCGAAGCAAGAGCGAGTGGCGGCATTTGGAACAAGTGCGAGAGAAGAGGGGACCATCAACATCCCACCGGCGTGAGCGGACCGCTCCCAGGACTAATCGCTAAGAAGGTTAGCCACGGAGTCGACGCGCTCGGCGAACTGCGCGATGCACGGCAGTCACGTGGTGAAGAATAATGACGAGAGGACTAGACTTTTGCGATCAATTAAGGACAAGGGATAGCCTCGCCAGTAGAATGATAGCCAAAACCAACTATGTGACTCACTATAAATATCTCGAACCGGAAACGTCTACAGTGCGCCCCAGTTTTTTCTTACGCCGGAACGTATCGGAGCAGCAAAGTAGTTAAGGATAAGGGCCCATACGGCATACGCTCATAATAACTATTTAAGTACTTAACCTTTAACCCACCTGAGTGACGATCACGATGACGAAGTAATTCATCTACGTACGTCTACTAGTACTACATCTACATCTAGCATCTAGCCACATCCATATGCATTGCTAAAGAATGAGTGACGCAATCTGGATTCATGTTATCTGTGGCGTAACAATAGAGATTTATTATATCAAAATAATCTATAAGGTTCCAGGGCTCGCATGGCATGGAGTGCATGGATCGCGTGGAGTTGCATGGAGCTAAAGGGGGCGCCTCTTGCGTCCCTTATGGAGGGACTGCGCTCCATGCTACTCCATGCGTGCTATAAACTACTCTGTTATATTATAGAAGGTTGTTGTCTCTGACTCTTTCAAAACTAGAAAAAGTTAACCTTACCTCTTGCGAGCGAAGCCAGCTTGGTACTTCTGTGGACGTCAGCCAAAACTCCGCGTTCAGGTGTGTCAAGCCTCCTAATACAACGGCGTAGAAGAGCCAACACCAACAGAAAAAAAAGATGACGCGTTGATATGTCTGCAAGCACGGGCCCGGGTAATATGCGGCCATGATTATCGGCGTGCCGCTCGTCGTTGAGTCGTTACGTCCCATTTTGCTTCTGCTGCTCGATGCTCATCAAGCAGTCCGTAGAAATAATAGTATGTTGTAATATTCATAAAAAATCTTGAAAAATTGTAGAAAATGCAAAAAAAATCTCACATGAAATGCAAATGAAATGGAGGTGGCCCCGCTAATAAAGAGCGGCGGTTGACAGTGACACTGTCTTGGACTTTTGGACTATCTGATTTATCTGACTGGGGCAGGCTCAGTCGCTAGTAGTGCTGTCTTAAATCTAAATGCTAAATTTTATCGACAACTTCATGTACATTCGATCTTGGAAAAATTTCTAGAACAACATCTACTCCACAGGATGACATCAAAGACGATAAACAATTTGAATTTTCATGATTGAAATCAAGATTGATATTGACGAAGGGATCAAGGATCTCCGAAATGAAGAAGATACAGGAACGAGAAGACGCGATATCTATATTAGAACAGTTTCTAAGGGTTCCCAATATGGCTGGGCAGGGCACGCTGGGCACACTGGGTCGCCGGGCGACCCAAATGTGCCAGGTCTTCCGAATTCTGCGCCCAGCGTCACGCTGGGCGTCTCCAATTGCGGGGCGCCCTTCGGGCGCCCGCTTGAGAACCCCACCAGCAGCAGCAGTGCTAGTCTAGCGTAAGCCAAGGCCGACGACGCTGGCGAGTTTACCGTTGTGCACAAGAGCGGCGCAGCATTGCACGCATCGGCCAGCGCAGTGCAGCGCGACGGAGTGCAAGCCTGAACAGAGCAGGCGCCGCGCAGCCCGCTGCTGCGCAAACTGGCGCAGCACTGCGCCAGCGCTGCCCTGAACCTTGAGGGCGGCGCGCCGCCTTTGTTTGTCCTCGCGGGACGCGCTGCACCGCGTCCCCGTGGCGCAAGTAAATCCATCGGCCGCGCAGGCTCGGCGTGGCCAATGTGTGGCCCTCAAGTCCGCTAAGCGCTGTCCAAGCGCCCGCCCAGCGTGCCCAGCGTTGCCGCCCAGCGTGCCCCGCGTTGCCGCCCAGCGTGCCCAGCGAGGCCGCCCAGCCACCCAGCGTCTATAAACTACTCTACGTATATATTACTTACATAGAAAGTAGCTCCTAAACTACGCCTTTGCGAGACGTGTCTGGTCGTGATAGATGGAAGGGCAAGATGCGTATTCGACGTCCCGTATCCTTAAAAAGTAGGGTTCCTATTTGGTCAAAAAAGATAGAACTCTGAGAAGCTCTAAGCTTTTCTCTCCTTTAATCATGAAACAAGTGTTGAATTTCATTTCTCTCTCTGTATCTATTATAATCCACCTGTCTTCTCGTCCTCATCTTCAATTGAAGCCAACACGCGAAAATGTACCCGATACCTTATCTGAGTCTGACAGATGAATTGTCATAACAAGGGACGCGCGCTCGTCACTGAATCTGGTTCATCTTCATCTCGTTCGCGTGAGCCTGAGTAAGAATATGTTGTTGCTATTCGCGAAGCGAGTAGCAGTTTTCCTTTTCTCGTCCTTTTTTCTCCTCTCTCTCTGGAAATCCGTACGAAGCCACACTATTGACTACGCGGCGAGCATCATCATCATCATCATCATAAACAAGGCCCGCCTTCCGCTTCCACCGCCGTCCTCTTGGACTCTCAGCGTGGCAGAAGTTGTTCTGTTTTAGCAGCGACGAGAGCATTGCGACTG